>OZ023268.1:101644367-102034367 GCA_964006375.1 Tillus elongatus | reverse complement strand
GACACCTGTACACACTGCACACACCTCCGGATTCTAAACGTTCGCTGGAGGAGTACAAACATGTAACTTGTTTAGACATGCATCTTACCTTAATAAATGTTATATTCTACATCTCTCATAAAATTGTTAATTTTGCAAGTCATGCCATTATAAGCAAGAAGCACATCTGGGGGACCCAGCACAGAGTAAAGTAGCAATGAATTTACTACGTTACTGTCGTGATATAATTTCATAGACAAAAAAATACATGTAACCAAATAGTTATAAAGCCTACTTACTGCTGTCATATCAACGAATTTTGGATCCCCGATTTCCGTTCTTTCTGCATACCCATATTTAAAGGCCTCAATTATCCTGTGATATGTTGTTATTCTGTCGTCCACTTCTTCGATACTTTGAGGAGAAAAGTTATAACCGTTTAGTATGTTCAACATAAACGCCAAAAGTATACCTGATCCTGGAGGTTTTACAGAATACATCTGGAGACCGTTATTTAATTTAACTGTTACAGGATCCAACCATTCTGGGCTAAAAATATTTAAGGTTTTAAAGTAAATATAACACGACCCATAGCCTAAGTGTGCGTTTAAGACGCTCACAATTATATAACAATAATGATAGCACGTAATGAATATAATTTTAACCAAAATATGAATATTTTCAGAGCGATTAGACTAAGTGTGCCGTTCTGTCGCCTCGCAGCGAATACACTAGGGATGTTCGATTCCAAATCGATTTTCGAAAAGATTGATTATTTGTGCTGCAAAATTACGATTTTTGAATCGATTTGCCCGCACTAGATTTCCACGAAAATCGAATCATTTTCCCAGAGATCTAATCGATAAAAATTAATACGTAAATGATATTAATTAATTTTCAACCAAAAACAGTACTTTTGCGCCACTATTTTAATACAGTATTCTTTGAACAAGATGTTTTGTATTCTATGACAATATTACTTAATAATACCACAGAAGATGATGTATATAATGTGGCGTGTGGCAATACAATACACAGAGACGTAGCTTGTCAGTTATTGTCATTTGTCGTCACCCAATCCGTCATATTGTGGATCTATTACAAAATTAAACTATAACCGTATTAGTGTTGTAGTGTACTTCCTTATTCCTTAAGGTTAAGCATGTCTTTTGTAAAAATAGTTTTTAAATCAGCCATTAACTGATTCATTTTTCCTCCATACATTCCTATATTCCTACCCCCATGCCCACCAACTTAAGGTGCATTCAAGCTAATCTGCATCATGCTAAGGCTGCGACATACCTCCTTAGCATGAAATTAAAGGAAGAGCAAATAGATATTGCACTTCTCCAAGAGCCCTGGACCGCTAATTCGGAACGAACTAAAGGGCTGGGTAACACTTCTGGTAAGATAGTAGAGGTGGGCTCTGGTACTAACCCCAGAGCCTGTATCTGGATCAGAAACAACTTGCAGTATTTTACACTTTCAGAGTACTGCACCAAGGACATGGCATCCATCCATCTCGTGATCACATCCGGGGGGACCAGGCTGGAAGTAGTGGCCTGTTAGGCCTATTTCCCTGGAGACAGAGATGCAGAACAGCCACCTCCAGCAGAGGTGCGGAAATTGATCGCCTACTGCAAGAGGAACAACTATCACCTCGTAATGGGGTGTGATGCGAACTCCCATCACTTGGCTTGGGGGAGCACGGACACTAACAGACGAGGTGAATCACTATTTGAATACATTTTAGGGGAGGAGCTGGTTGTCAACAACATAGGCTCGGAACCCACCTTTCTTACAGCTAACCGGAGAGAGGTTTTAGATCTTACGATCAGCTCAAGGCTTTTGAGCTCAAAAATCCTCAAATGGAGGGTGTCGTCTGAACCCTCATGTTCAGACCATGCCCATATCCTATTTGAGATTGAAACAGGCCCTAGACCTGTGGTGGAGTATCGGGACCCGAGGAGGACGGATTGGGAGCGATACAAACAGTCCCTCGCCGGCAGACTTGGGTCCGCAATCCCCACAGTGAGGGATCGTGATGAGATCGAGATTGCGACCGAACAGGTTAGGGAAGCTGTGGTCTCTGCCTATCACGAAAACTGTCCACTGAGGTCAAAGAGAGACAGTCGGGGGTCTACTTGGTGGAATAATAACCTCGATAAACTACGAAGAGAAGTTAGACGTCTCTTCAATCGTGCTAAGATTACAGGCAACTGGGAGCAATATAAAACTGCTCTAACACATTATAATAAAGAGATCAGGAACGCTAAGAGGGAGTCCTGGAGGAGGTTCTGCGGGGACATTAATAATTTGCCCAGCAGCGCCAGAATCCACAGGATTCTCTCACGCGACCGTGTACAGGAACTGGGATCGATAAAACGACCAGATGGTTCCTTTACTGAATCTCGGAAAGAAACGTTAGAGCTCTTAGCACACACACACTTCCCAGATTGTCTGATCCTGAGCAACGGTGAGGTCCTACCAGCTGAGGGACGATCTAAACGCCCCCAAAGGGAGGACTGGCTAGTTGCTCGGAGAATAGTTACAGCCTCGGCAGTGGAGTGTGCTGTGAATCATTTCCAGCCATTCAAGTCGCCAGGGGAGGATGGGGTGGTACCGGTCCTACTACAAAAGGGACTGGAGATTCTCCTACCCTTCCTTATCAGGCTGTTCAGAGCCAGTCTGGCCTGGAACTATATTCCTTCCAGCTGGACGGTGGTTAGGGGGGTTTACATTCCCAAATTGGGACGTAATGACCTCCTACCTACTTCACTGAGACCTCTCAGTATTACATCATTCCTCCTGAAGGGATTGGAAAAAATACTGGACGGACACATTAGGGGGAACATCTTACCCAAGAACCCCCTAAATACCCACCAGTATGCCTATCAAACTGGCAAATCAACTGAGTTAGCGCTCAATAACCTCGTCGAGAAGATCACACACTCTCTGGAAAATGGAGAGGTTGCGGTGGCGGCATTTCTCGACATAGAAGGAGCATTTAATAATGCATTACCGATCTCCCTCTACGAGGCTACTATCGCTAGGGGGGTGGAACGTACCATCTGTGGCTGGATCGGAAACATGCTGCACAATCGGACCATTATTACCTCATTACGGGGAGGGGTGGTCAGCGTTAGGGCTGCGAGAGGGTGTCCTCAGGGGGGCGTTCTATCCCCCTTGTTGTGGTCCCTCTTTGTGGACGACCTGCTGGCTATCCTCGGACTCTGGAAGGTTGAGGTCCAGGCGTATGCGGATGATCTCGTCATAATGGTTAGAGGCAAATCTGAGGAGGAACTGTCTAGTACTCTTCAAGAAGCACTAAATGTAGTCAATGATTGGTGCCGTAGGGAACAGATGTCTGTGAACCCTCGCAAAACGATCATTGTCCCGTTCACCAGAAGGAGAAGGTTGGACAAATTAAAACCACCTAATCTTATGGGGGAAAACATTCCATTTTCGGACCAAGCAAAATATCTGGGAGTTATCCTAGATAAGAAGCTCAACTGGGACAGACAGTTAGAAAATGTTATCCGCAGGGCTAAGATGTCCCTGTGGACCTGCCGGAGAATCTGTGGGAACAACTAGGGAACAAACCCCCAACAGATGTACTGGCTCTATGTAGTGGTTATCAGACCTATGATAACATATGGAGCCATAGTTTGGTGGCCTAAGGTACTTCGTGGTACCGCGAGGGCCAAACTGGCTCATCTACAGAGACAAGCATGTCTGATGATAACGGGAGCGATAAGCACCGCACCATCAGTCGCTCTGGAGGTCCTCCTCAATATTCCCCCACTTCACATATGGTTGGAGAGGGTGGCGAGGTGGACAACGTACAGACTAATACAAACGGCAAATAACATGCCGAGGGAAGTCAGTCTGAGGGGGTCCGGACTCCTTGATGACAGTGATTGTCACAGGATTCTGGGAATGGTCTCGGACTTGATGCCTACAAAAATCAGCAGAGATCTGTCTTTCAAGACCGTCCTCCCGGAAAGGGAGGACTGGGACCGGAACCAATCGACCCTGTTGAGAGCGGACCTCTGCTGGTACTCTGACGGCTCCAAAACCAATATGGGAGTAGGAGCCGGCGCATATGAGGGCAGCACCGATGCTAGACTATCAGCTAGCCTCGGCAAGTACGCAACCATACACCAGGCAGAAGTTTATGCCATCGAGATGTGTGCAAGGGAAAGCTTAAAAGACCTATGCACAAACAAATCGATAAAGATATATGCAGATAGCCAAGCTGCAATAAAGGCTCTTGGTTCCTACCGGTGCAATTCAAAGACGGTATGGAGTTGTAAATCTGCCCTTAACGAATTGGGCAGCTGTAATGAGGTGTCGCTGGTCTGGATACCGGGTCACTCGGACCATGATGGCAACGTTGCGGCAGACGCGCTTGCCAGGAGTGGTGCCCAGTGTGACTTTGTCGGACCAGAACCGGTGCTGGGAATAACATCTTGCACAGCAAAACGCACCTTAAAGACCTGGACAGATAGAAGGACAATTCAATATTGGCAAAATCTTCCAGGTTTAGCTCACTCTAAGGCCTTCATAAATGGCCTGTCTGAGTCAAGGGCTAAGAAACTTCTAGAGTTGAACAGACAACAACTGAGTACTCTAGTCGGCCTGTATACAGGACACTGTCGCGTGCGGCATCACATGCACCGTATTGGGATCGGTCAGGAGACCGAGTGCCGGCTGTGTATGGAGAATGACGAAACAGCAGAGCACGTGCTGTGTTCCTGTCCGGCAGCGGATAGGACTAGACACCTGCTCTTTGGCAAGGTAAAGCTTGCTCCAGAGGATCTGGATCAACTTTCGCCCGCAAAGGTTATCGACCTCTGTAGGAGGCTGGATTTGTTGGGCGAAATATAAACATTAGGCGTGAGCCACAATAGACCTTATGGTCGCGGTGGAGGGACCGATATGGACCACTCACAATCTAACCTAACCTAACCTAACCTAACTGATATTGGTCCTAATCCTCTTCAATATTGGGAGGCAAATAAGACATTCTTTCCTGTGTTATAACCAATTGTGGAGAGATATTTAGCAGTATTGCCAACATTTACACCATCAGAAAGAATGTTTTCAAAAGCAGGAAACATTTTGGTTGATAACCGAAATAGGCTAAGCCCTCGTCACCTTCAAGAACTATTGTTTTTAAATTCATTAAATTTGGAAGACTGGTATATTACCACAAGTAGTACTGCTTAATAACTTATACTTAAAAATAAAATGGTTTATGTATATCTTGTTTATATTTCCTTTTTATCATACTTTGTTCTTTTTATTTCATTTTCTTCCCACATCCCCCTGCGAAGTATGGACATGGACCCCTAAATTGACTGTTTGAAGGCTCACTCGGTGAAACTTCTAGATGATGTACAATTAAATTTCATATCTGTTATCTCCCAACAATGCGAAGAGGTCTTCCTGACTGATGAAACAGAGGGTAATAGAAATGGAATAATTTGTGAAATACTATTTTAATTGTGTGTATGAGCCGCTAGTCTATCGCAGGCTTCTTCAGTCTTTTAACGAGCTAGGCACTGGGCTGCTACCAAACTAACAGCGGTATGGGTGTGCCTAGTCATCATCATAAAACTTTGTCACTTTTTTAGAAGATGAAATTCATTTCCAGGTAGCTAATTTGTTATATATATATATATATATATATATATATATATATATATATATATATATATATATATATATATATATATATATATATATATATATATATATATATACAGGGTGTTACAAAATAGTGGGCCAACCCGCTAACCACAGATTCCTCAGACGAAAATTTTATGACTTTTATTATAACATTTTTCTCCTGGGGGCCCTGTTTTCGAAATACAGAGTGTTGAAATTGAACTTAAAAAATAATTTTTCATTTCTAATTTTTATGTTTTTGAAGTTATCTCCATGAAATTTTGCACGTAGCCTTATTTCAGAACGAGACGCCATCTGTGTAGATGAGGAGAGAAAAATCAAATAGCAAGGGGGGTACAGGGGGGGTGGAATAAGTATTGACCCTCTAAACTTTTTTGTACGCACGCCAATGGTTTCAAAACAAATGGCTTTTGTTAGACAAAATAATTTTATAACTTTTGTTTCTCTAGTTCAATTTTGATAAAACAACTAGTTTATAAGTTATTGTAGGTTGTGTGGTCGGATCCAAACAGGCCAGAAAAAACTTACGAAACTTTTTTCATTTCTAATTTTTATGTTTTTGAAGTTATCTCCATGAAACTTTGCACGTAGCCTTATTTGAGAACTAGACGCCATCTGTGTAGATAAGGATAGAAAAATCAAATACCAAGGGGGGTACGGGGGTGGGGGTGGGGAGACGGAACAAGTATTGAGCCTCTAAACTTTTTTGTGCGCACGCCAATGGTTTCAAAACAAAGGACTTTTGTTAGACAAAATAATTTTATAACTTTTGTTTCTCTAGTTGAATTTTGATAAAACGACTAGTTTATGAGTTATTGTAAATTGTATGGTCGGACCCAAACAGGTGAGAAACCTGGAACAAGTACAAGAGCAGTAGCCCGCCAAATGAGGCATAATCAGCGTGCCACTATAAGTTCAACTGATGTGCACCGAGTACTGAAGCAACAGTCACTGTACCCGTATTATGTTCAGAACGTACACGCTCTTTTACCCCAAGACGCATTAACAAGAATGACTTTCTGCAACTGGATGTTACTGGAGAACAGTCGTGAGCAGGAATTCCTGAGATTTATTATGTTTTCTGATGAAGCCCTTTTCACTCGCAATGGTGTTACGAATTTTCATAATCGTCACATGTGGGCACAAGAAAATCCGCATGCGATAGTCAAAACTCGTCATCAAGTCAACTTTAGATTGAACGTATGGGCAGGAATAATTGATGACTTACTCTTAGGCCCAGTTTTTTTGCCAACTCGGGTAAATGCGGATGTGTTTCTAACATTTTTACAGAATGAGTTCGTAGATTTACTTGACGATATGCCTCTGGAAATTCGGCGAAATATGTGGCTACAACTGGACGGTGCTCCGCCTCATTACGGAAGAGACGTTCGACAACATCTAAGTAACACATTCAATGGCCGTTGGATTGGTCGGGGGGAGATGCACCTGTCAACTGGCCAGCCCGTTCCCCCGACCTCAACCCCTTAAATTTTAGTTTCTGGACCCATACTCGATGCAGAACATCTGCGGGAACGAATCCTACAAGGTGCCGAGGAATACCGTATGAAACCAGACATTTTCAAAAAAATTCGGTTTTCTCTTATCAAAAGAGCCCGCCTGTGCATCCAAGAAGGTGGTAGCTATATTGACCATTTAATTTAATTATACTTTTATTTCTATAACACCGCTTTACTTATCATTTTTCATTATTTTTAGTTTAGTTTTCATGTTAATACTAGACTAGCAGTTTAAGTTTAATACAAGTTATACTTATAAAACGGTTTTGATGACTTCTAATTACATATGTGTGAAACAAGTATCTATGTATTCAAGTAGCAATATTTAAAGCAATGAAATGAGCTACAATTTCTGTGTAATGCATTCTTTATTCTGATTGCAAATGAGTAAAAAAAATCAAATTTCATTAATATGTTGAGACATGTCACCGGCGTTGAACGCAAATAACCTACGATATTAGTTTCTATTAGACCACCGGCGCCCGAATAAAAAATGTAGGGTTTTGATTTTTCTTATTCACGCAGATGTCGTCTAGTCGTGGTATAAGACTACATGTTATATTTCATGGAGATATCGTTTCGTAGGTTCTTTCCCATTTGCTTGGGTCCGACCATACAACTTACAATAACTTATAAACTAGTCGTTTTATCAAAATTCAACTAGATAAACAAAAGTTATAAAACTATTTTGCCTAACAAAACCCATTAGTTTTGAAACAATTGGCGTGCGCACAAAAAAGTTTAGAGGGTCAATACTTGTTACACTCTCCCCCCACCCCCCCCCCCCACTGTACCCCCTGGCGATTTGATTTTTTTCTCCTCATCTACACAGATGGCGTCTAGTTCTGAAATAAGACTACGTAAAAAATTTCATGGAGATAACTTCAAAAACAAAAAAATTAAAAATGAAAAAATGTTTCGTAGGTTTTTTCTCACTGTTTGGGTCCGACCATACAATTTACAATAACTCATAAACTAGTTGTTTTATCAAAATTCAACTAGATAAAGAAAAGTTATAAAATTATTTTGTCTAACAAAAGTAATTTGTTTTGAAACCATTGGCGTGCGCACAAAAAAGTTTAGAGGGTCAATACTTGTTCCACCCCCCCCCTGTACCCCCCTTGCTATTTGATTTTTCTCTCCTCATCTACACAGATGGCGTCTAGTTCTGAAATAAGGCTACATGTAAAATTTCATGGAGATAACTTCAAAAACATAGAAATTAGAAATGAAAAATTATTTTTTAAGTTCAATTTCAACACTCTGTATTTCGAAAACGGGGCCCCCAGAAGAAAAATGTTATAAGAGAAGTCATAAAATTTTCGCCTCGGGAATCCGTGTTTAGCGGGTTGGCCCACTATTTTGTAACACCCTGTATATATATATATATATATATATATATATATATATATATATATATATATATATATATATATTTGGAGTAGTAGTCTTAACCTAGTGTTAGTAGGTGTTAACATTGATAAAATATATTACACATTACAGAATCGTTTCAGATATGCGGATGCGGTGACAAAAATCAGCAACACCTTTAGGTTCTGTGGGTAACAAATTGGGAATCGATTTTTCAAAAATCGATTCTTTTAGCTCCGATTTTTATTGAATCGATATTTTACCAAACGATTCTTCACGATTCAAAAATCGATTCTTTTTTTATGAATTGAACATCCGTAGAATACACTGTCAACCCATTTGAACCGCACGAGGCACGAGGTATAGTTTCAGTATAAACGGCACTGACTCATATACAGAATGGTTCAGATTCGAGCCTCACCATGGAAATCTCGTTTATTATCGTATATGTAGGGCCCGTTTAAAATTTTCTAAGTGGCTACATTTTTGCTCTTTGTGTGTGTTTTGTTTCTTTAACGTCGGCCTATTTCCGCGACTATGGCCAATCACCGACGCCAGGGAGCAGTTTCACCTCACTTTTCGGGAAATTTTGCCGAACCCTTGCCTTTCTGTAAGGAGGGTAGGGATCTTTAACGTGCCCAACATCGCATGGACACGGGACAGACGGCTTTACGCCCCCTCCGAAGGGCAGAACGTGGAGATATTCAACTTGCTCAAATACAATGCCAGAACCTCGGTTGATGTTAATTTTACAGTTTGTACTGAAAAAGTGAAAGGAGTACCCTGGGATCGAACCCAGTACCCTTTGATTCAGAGGCACACGTTCTTACCCCAAATAATATAAATTAGCACTTAATTTAGTTTATTCAAATACTAGAAACAAAAAAAGAGAACACATGGGTTTCGAAAACTTATTTTGTAAATATTTCAAAATGAAAATAATTAAATAGTAGTACAAATACAAAAGCAGCTTTTAGATCTTACAAGACAATACGCGATTTGCTATTAACCCGAAAGGAAAATCTTTTTAAAAAACAAATTTCAATAATCAAACAAATAGCATTTAATAAGGTTACTCTTCTAAAAGAATAGATAAGATGATACACAGAAAATAATAGAAATTAGCACTTAATTTAATTTATCCAAATACTAGAAACGAAAAAGATAACACATAGGTTTCGAAAACTTATTTTGTTAACATTTCAGAATAAAAATAATTAAATGGTAGTACAAATACAAAAGCAGCTTTTAAATCTTACAAGTCAATATCCGATTTGCTATTACCCCGAAAGGAAAATCTTCTTTTTAAGAAAAGCTGTAATTTACACAGTACACATTGCAACCCAGTCTAGAAAAGTCAAATTTCTAGGAGTTTTAATACCAGATACCAAGAATATATTTCTGAACTTTGAAATCACCACGTTGAGAAATGTACGTACATTTGTAAAACATATTAACGATACTCAACATATGTCCCACAGTAAGTAACCGCATAGAACCATTACACTTTTGCAATGACAAGTGCAAACTTGACGCAATAGAGGCATTATTGATTTTACAAAATGATTTTTGGCAATAGAAAATTTGCATGTTCATTTTCTTATCACATCCGATAGACATCCCACAAGGATGATTTTTAATTTTTTTTTTAAATTTTACGTCCTACAAAAATAACGATGCAAAAAATATTTGAAAATGAGAATTTTATTATTGATTTCAAACACCACTACTTTGCCGGTATGATCTGTGGATAACGTCACAAATGACAATGAGCTTGAGATCCCGATAAACCAATAAAATTCACCATGGTGTTAAGGAACAATTGACCGTACTTATCATACCATATGGCAAATGTAAATACGTCATTTATTCACTGTCCAAGTACGTCACGACCAATAACAGAACGTTTGCAGTCACATTTTTTTGTATTTTAACAACACACCACGAGGGCTTACAGCCTAAATACTATCGCACCGTGGGTGTCACCAGGAGTAAAGAGCTAACTTGCTAATTCTGGACTTGAAGGTTTGGAGGTTCGGGGGAGAAGGAAAAACATGTGCCGGCAAGGAATTCCACAACTTGGAAGTCCTGGGGACAAAAGAACGGGCATAACAAGATGTTCTATGTCTGGTGACCTAGATAGTAAAAGGGTGCATTCGCTCTGTTTCCCTGATAGATCTGTTGGGGACAGTAGGTGGAGGAACTATGGAAGAAAGCTCCTCTGAGCAGTGCCCGTGCAGATATCTATAAAAGGGAGAAAGGTCACCAATGGCACGTCGGTGGGCAAGTGATGGCAGCCTTTGGGTGAGGGTAGGGTCACCGATGAGACGTATAGCTCTCTTTTGAATGGAGTCCAGGATAGCGAGTCTAGAAGCGGCAGCTGCACCCCAGATGTGGGAGCAGTATTCAAGGTTTGGCCTTATTTGTGAAGTATATAAGGTATAGAGATTAGCTGGTGAAAAGTATTTGCGAGCCCAGAAGAGGAAACCTAATTTCTTAGCAGCCGCTTCTGCAATTGATGTGACATGTTGGTGCCAATTAAGATTTCGATCCACAGAGATGCCAACAAGAGAAAATGACTCATTACTTTGAATAACTTGGTTGTTTATTGTGATGGGTCTAGGGCTGGTGTATCTCTTATGAGAAAGAAAGCAAGACTGAGATTTGGTGGGGTTGAATTGAACAAGATTTCTACTTCCCCAGTCTAATATTTTTTGGAGATCCACGGAGACAGAACCCTCCATGAGTCTGCGATCCTCATCTAATTGAGCTAAAGAGACAGGCTTTGAATATTGTATATTTGAGTGGAGGGTGCTGTCGTCCGCGTAACTGTGAACTGGGTTGGATGTGCTAGAGAGGAGGTCATTGATGTGGAGACGAAACAAAGTAGGGGCTAAAGTTGAACCTTGAGCAACTCCTGCATTAATTGGATACAGTTTAGAGGAATGGCCATCCACAACAACAGAAATGCTCCGGTTGGAGAGGAAATTTGCTGTCCACGTACTGAGTTGGTGGTAGGCCATAGGCCGGTAGTTTATTAAGTAGCGCTGCGTGCAAGACCTGGTCGAATGCTTTGGATATGTCTAGAGCGACAATCTGGGATTCACCGTGTAATTCCATAGACTTGTTCCAAGAATGGGTGACAAAGGAAATGAGGCCGGCAGTTGATCTGCGCCGACAGAATCCATACTGAAGAATACAAGAAATTTTAGTAATTCGGTGTTTATATACTTTTCCATAACTTTAGAGACGACTGAAGGGAGAGAAATAGGCCTATAGTTGCTAGGAAGCGCTTTGGATTTTTTTTTGGGGACGGGTTGTACTCGAGCAGTTTTCCAGTTACTAGGGAATATGCCTCTATTGAGAGATGTCTGAAACAGGCAAGTCAGGACAGGATCAAGTTCTGGTGCGTATTTTTTGAGAACAATTGCTGAGATCTCGTCAAGGCCAGAGGCTTTCCTGGTATTAAGAGAAGAGAGGATCTTTCGTACCTTTTAAGTTTTGAAAGTGATATCCGTCATTTTATGCGCAACATTGGGGACTGTTGGTGGTTGACATTTGGAGGTGGGTTGAGAGTAAAATTGCCGGCGAACAACGAGGAAAAAAGTTCAGCCTTGCCCAGGGCGGTAGAAACAACTTCATCCCCTGAGACAAGAGGTGGGAACGTGCTCTTGCAGAAATTATTCCCAAAAGATTTAACAAGAGTCCAGAAGGGTTTACTGCTGCTGGAGCTTAAGAGGACTTTGTTTTTGATGTGGATATTAAACGAGTTTTTTGCCTTAGAAAGAATGCGGACATAGCGGTTTCTTGCGTCGTTAAATGCTTGACGGTTTTCTTGACTGGGATTGTCTAGATGCTTTTTATGAGCTTTGAGCTTTTCAAGTCTGGCCTTGTCACAGGATTTAGAGAACCAGAGCTTTTGAGTGGCTGAAGAGGTTTTCTGTGTACGTGGAATACATAATTGTGAGATATCAGAGGGGCCAGGATGAGAGAAGCAGACAGACGCCCATGGAAATGAGGAAAAGTAATCTCGCATTTTGTCCCAGTTGGCGGAGTTGTAGTGCCAAACAATACATGGGTGTGATGACTGTGTGACCTCGGGTTGGATTGCACAGGAAGTAGTGACCATGCAGTGGTCTGAGCGACCGAGAGGGGCAGTGATTGATATCTTATAGCAGTCAGGATTTGTAGTAAGAAGGAGATCCAAGGGATTTGAGCTGTGTGTTGGGATGCGAGAAAAGTAAGTAGGTTGCTGAACCATGTTGGCTAAATACTTGCTGGGCCTCCGCTGTTTTTCCTTGTGGATCGGTTTTTGAAGATCCTAGATTCCTTTTTATGGACATTGAAGTCACCAAGAATAGTGACCTCGGAGGAAGGATATTCAGAAATCAGATGGTCGTTTTTTTCAGAAAGGTAGTCAAAGAGCTGGACAAAGTTGTTGTCAGAAGGTGACCGGTAAATGCAACAGATGAATTTAGTTGCAGCCCTGAGAAAGAGTTTTATCCATAGTATGTCTTTTCTTCCAGCTTATAAATTGGGGAGTCTGGTGCAGGGTAGATGGCTACGGACGTACGCGCACACGCATCCATGCAATCTAAAGGAAGTAAGGAGCTCATACTCCGGGAAATTAAGGTGATTAGTGGCGGTTTTGGTACTGATTTTAGTTTCGGTGAGGAAGAGGAGTTGGGGCCTCTTAGGCTGGAGGAAATGGTGGACAGACTTCAGGTTAGAATTTAGGCCACATATATTCGAGAAGGATATGCTAAATCTTGATGCTGGCGCACCCTGTACACCCCTCTTCCGGAGATCCGAATGGAGGGGTATTTTACCTCCGGAATTTTTTGTACAATGAGGAGCCATCATAATTTTTGCTTATAAGGGAAACTGACTCATACACAAGAACCGGAAACGTCCGTTGGGACTTCACCGGCCCCTTGATGTAAGGGGTGGTACCTGCTCGGGCGTGAAAAAAATCCTTTACTATCACGTAAAGGAAAATTCCACTACCACCTACTACCACATGATAATAATTCGAAATGTTTTTATTTTAAAATTCTTTTTCTGTCCACTACATATGTTTTTGAGCATTTTCATGGGTGTAATAATGTTCTATGTGTGAAGAAGTATTAGGTAAATGTTAAATTAATTTAATGAAAAACCCATGCAAATTGTCTATTGCATTTACTGCATATACGACTTATGTGCCTAACATGTGGATACAGAAAAATATATCTACGTCTGTATTTAGTCAGAAACGATTTCACGAAGTGAGGACAACAACAATAATTAATGAGTTTTAAAATACCTATACGTACGTGTAATTTTTAAGGTCATCGGAAGTAATAATAGCTTTCTTTTCTTGTAAGTCTTCAACAAATCTTTTAGCCAAGGTACCGTTGTATAAGGAATCTCCGCCTTCTTCAGCGATTATTTTCAACGTCTCGCACAGTTTGGTAGGTCTTACTAATGAACCTAACGCTTTTCGTTTACCATCTTTTGTCCAAAACCATTCCCTAGAATAAATGTTTTCAACATTATTTACGCAATATCTTAAATTATCAAACAAAATAATATAACATTTTGTGTATATTATCAAGATTAATGAGTGTGTTTTTTGCTACGATTGCAGCAAACAAATGGTGGTCACTACCCCCTCGACAAAATGCCGGTTTGAGATTTTGACAATACAGCTAAAATAAATTTTAGAAAAAGTCGACTTTTGCAACCTCATGCCTGGACAGGTACCACTTTCTAGAATTTACTTTTTAGATAGTCTTACGGTTTGCCCATTTATATTTTCGTAACAAAAATTCGCTTTAAATGACTTCAAATGATCGTGAACTAGGCACCTCGAATCCACATCTCCGGTCAGTTTCAGACTATATACATTTATATATATATATATATATATATATATATATATATATATATATATATATATATATATATATATATATATATATATATATATATATATATCTGTTCAGAAAGATTTCCGCGGTCTTTGATGTGAGACATACTTGGTTCTAGGGTTGAACCGCGTACAGAATTTATGAAAACTCGATGTTTCGGCTCCTGTTTTGGAGCCATTTTGAAAAGGTAAAGGAAATATGTAAGCTCACTCTAAGGTCCCAATCTGCCTACTCCTTAGAGTGGTGGACAAAGGTGGGTAAAGGAAATATGTAAGGACATTCTAAGGCCTCAATCTGCCTACTCCTTAGAGTGGTGGACAAAGGTGGGTAAAGGAAATATGTAAGGACACTCTAAGGCCTCAATCTGCCTACTCCTTAGAGTGGTGGACAAAGGTGGGTAAAGGAAATATGTAAGGACACTCTAAGGCCTCAATCTGCCTACTCCTTAGAGTGGTGGACAAAGGTGGGTTGGGTTGTTGTAGCTTGATTACGGGGCCTCAATCTGCCTACTCCCCAAATCTCGCCGGAGATCGTCTGTGAGGTCTCAGTGTGTTCAACATTAGATCTCTCTGAGGCCTTCGAAAATTACAAAGTTATTTTAATGAAATTTAGTGGATATATTGCCTTAGGAAAGACCTTACCACATACCAAAATTAAACTTTCTAAGTTGATAGAAAATTGAGTTATTCAATTTTGTAGCATTTAATAAAAATTCACTGCCATAACGCACTTGCTGCGTCCCGAGCTTTTTAACTTTAATTTTTTTCTACTTTCTCTCTGTCTGTGAAATGAGTGAGTTTATCATTTATTATATTTCTTTTTGATAAAAATCAAAACTAATATAACATTTATTTCTCATCCTTCCTGACAGTCTTTTAAAAGGAACGTTGTTTATTATAAGAACTGTAACTTGAAAAATACTAAAAAGTTGTAAGATTAAAGAAGTAACTCTTATTTTCTACGTATTCTAAAAATTTAGTTTGAGCGTACAATTTTATACATAAGAGAATATAGTTAGTAAAAAAAAGGCAATCGAATAGCGCTTTAGATTAGCCTATAAAATACAGGCTGTTCCATTTGAAATGAACACAATAATCGACTTGGCATGTGTAAACAATAATAAAAGTGTGAATAGCGCCAGAACCGCTGCACTTGGGTATAGATGACCCTGGTATCATATAAAAGGGAATTATTTTCTCTATGAAATGCAGGAAAAAAATATAGGGTGTTCCATTTGGAATAAATGAAATAATCTGCTTTGAATGTGCCGATAGTAAAACTTGAATTTTTGAACGCCCTGTAGAGTATTGCTAAATATCGACTACAGTAGTTGATGAAGTACCAAATCCACCATCAAAGGATAGTGAGTTTTTTTACGATATCATCTGAAAATGGAAATAAGATTTTTTTCGAATACCTCATATTCTTCCAAAAATCAAGATATCTGGGAAACAGTAATAGCGAGGTATATGGATCCTTGGAGTAAGTGAACGTTATTTTTCTCATAGAATTCCAAAACGTTGTCAAATAGTGGCTGTTCCATAAAAAAGAGACAACTTTGAGGTGTCACACTTTTTTTGATCATCCTGTATATTTGAAAATAATTTTGGCTTGTAGTTTTTGTCAAACTACAGGATCTCCGTTTGAAATAAATTCGAAATATATATATATATATATATATATATATATATATATATATATATATATATATATATATATATATATATATATATATATATATATATATATATATATATATATTTTCTGGACGCGCTTCAGCCCGAGAGAACCAAGTATTTCTCATATGTATCAACATGAATTTGTTTCGGCTATTGTTTTTGAACCATTTTCAAGAGGTTAAGGAAATATATCTTCCAGCTTATCGAGTCTGATTATGGAGATTCAAAGACTATGTGGTGGTGGGCTCCCATTTTGCTCGAATCCTATTTAATTGGTAGAGTTAAGAGGGTTCAAATGAGTGGCTTTGTTTAGACGAAATACTGTAAAATCTGGTGGCCTTAGATTTAGATTTATTTATTGAGCAAGTCAAACACTCAACATTTTATAAACTAAGTCATTATAAACGCTCAAAAATAGTTATACATACAAAAAAAAATTAATTCAATTTATAAAAGTTAGGTTTTAAAAGACTAGTTCAAAAGCCAAAAACAAGACAATGAATTGACGCTGTACTCATCACAAAGACAAACTCCACAACAAGCTGTCACTAAAGTATTTTTTTATTTCAACAACACACCACGAGGGCTTACAGCCTAAATACTATCGTACCGTGGGTGTCGACAAGGAGGAAAGAGGCAACTTGTTAATTCTGGACTTGAAAGTTTGGAGGTTCGGGGGAGAAGGAGAAACATGTGCCGGCAAGGAATTCCACAACTTGGAAGGCCTCGGGACAAAAGAGCGGGCATAACAATATATTCTATGTATGGTGACCTGGACAGTAAAAGGGTGCATTCGCTCGGTTCCCCTGGTAGATCTGTTGGGGGCAGCAGTTGGAGGAACTATGGAAGAATGCTCCTCTGAGCAGTGCCCGTGCAGATATCTATAAAAGAGAGAAAGGTCACCAACGGCACGTCGGTGGGCAAGGGATGGCAGCCTTTGGGTGAGGGTACTGTCAGCGATGAGACGTACAGCTCTTTTCTGAATGGAGTGCAGGATACCGAGTGTAGAAGCGGCAGCGGCACCCCAGATGTGGAAGCAGTATTTATTAAAAGTCAGCCTTGGATATGAGGAGATATCCGAGCCGTGTCCTAAAATCTTGAATTGTGAGTGTTCTAAAGTCTGCGAGTAGCTTGTTGAAGCATTTGATAAAGATATAATATAGACTAGATTCAAAACCTCAAAATTTTGGTGTTCAATAAGAACATAGGTTTTCATAAGTATAACATCTAAAATTATTCTAAACCTGTTTCTATAAGGTGAAGATATGTGACAAGAAAAATTGTGAAATCCTTGTGATAAAGCTAATGTTAAATCTTTGTGATAAAGGTAACGTGAAATAGAGCAAAATATGGTTTAAATTTTATAAGTGACAATTCAGCAGAATATTTCGCAGACTCATTTGGAGAGAAGAAGATTTAAATCGTGTTTATTACAAGCACCAACCTCACAGGTTTCTTCGTAAGACACATTGTAGAATTACACATAATCAAATAAACAAACAAATATACATTGATAAACTGGATATTTGTGCTTCATCTTCAACACTTATAATTGCTGTTCAGTAGTGAATAATTTTAAAAATATAGTTATATATATATATATATATATATATATATATATATATATATATATATATATATATATGTATTATTTATTTATTTAAATTATAACAGCATCCTACAGACAAAATCCAATTATTGTATACTGGAATACACATAATATTATGAAAGAAATTAACAATTCTAAAGGTAGTCAGTAGAACTAAGAATGTAAGAACAATTTAGCGTAACATCAGTTGCTTGACCTCAGCAGCAATCAAAACTAATATAACATTTATTTCTCATCCTTCCTGACAGTCTTTTAAAAGGAACGTTGTTTATTATAAGAACTGTAACTTGAAAAATACTAAAAAGTTGTAAGATTAAAGAAGTAACTCTTATTTTCTACGTATTCTAAAAATTTAGTTTGAGCGTACAATTTTATACATAAGATAATATAGTTAGTAAAAAAAAAGGCAATCGAATATCGCTTTAGATTAGCCTATAAAATACAGGCTGTTCCATTTGAAATGAACACAATAATCGACTTGGCATGTGTAAACAATAATAAAAGTGTGAATAGCGCCAGAACCGCTGCACTTGGGTATAGATGACCCTGGTATTATATAAAAGGGAATTATTTTCTCTATGAAATGCAGGAAAAAAATATAGGGTATTCCATTTGGAATAAATGAAATAATCTGCTTTGAATGTGCCGATAGTAAAACTTGAATTTTTGAACGCCCTGTAGAGTATTGCTTAATATTGACTACAGTAGTTGATGAAGTACCAAATCCACCATCAAAGGATAGTGAGTTTTTTCACGATATCATCTGACAATGGAAATAAGATTTTTTTCGAATACCTCACATTCTTCCAAAAATCAAGATATCTGGGAAACAGTAATAGCGAGGTATATGGATCCTTGGAGTAAGTGAACGTTATTTTTCTCATAGAATTCCAAAACGTTGTCAAATAGTGGGTGTTCCATAAAAAAGAGACAACTTTGCGGTGTCACACTTTTTTTGATCATCCTGTATATTTGAAAATAATTTTGGCTTGTAGTTTTTGTCAAACTACAGGATCTCCGTTTGAAATAAATTCGAAATATATATATATATATATATATATATATATATATATATATATATATATATATATATATATATATATATATATATATATATATATATATATATATATTTTTTTTTTTTTTTCTGGACGCGCTTCAGCCCGAGAGAACCAAGTATTTCTCATATGTATCAACATGAATTTGTTTCGGCTATTGTTTTTGAACAATTTTCAAGAGGTTAAGGAAATATATCTTCCAGCTTATCGAGTCTGATTATGGAGATTCAAAGACTATGTGGTGGTGGGCTCGCATTTTGCTCGAATCCTATTTAATTGGTAGAGTTAAAAGGGTTCAAATGAGTGGCTTTGTTTAGACGAAATACTGTAAAATCTGGGGGCCTTAGATTTAGATTTATTTATTGAGCAAGTCAAACACTCAACATTTTATAAACTAAGTCATTATAAACACTCAAAAATAGTTATACATACAAAAAAAAAATTAATTCAATTTATAAAAGTTAGGTTTTAAAAGACTAGTTCAAAAGCCAAAAACAAGACAATGACAAAGACAAACTCCACAACAAGCTGTCACCAAAGTATTTTTTTATTTCAACAACACACCACGAGGGCTTACAGCCTAAATACTATCGTACCGTGGGTGTCGACAAGGAGGAAAGAGGCAACTTGTTAATTCTGGACTTGAAAGTTTGGAGGTTCGGGGGAGAAGGAGAAACATGTGCCGGCAAGGAATTCCACAACTTGGAAGGCCTCGGGACAAAAGAGCGGGCATAACAATATATTCTATGTATGGTGACCTGGACAGTAAAAGGGTGCATTCGCTCGGTTCCCCTGGTAGATCTGTTGGGGGCAGCAGTTGGAGGAACTATGGAAGAATGCTCCTCTGAGCAGTGCCCGTGCAGATATCTATAAAAGAGAGAAAGGTCACCAACGGCACGTCGGTGGGCAAGGGATGGCAGCCTTTGGGTGAGGGTACTGTCAGCGATGAGACGTACAGCTCTTTTCTGAATGGAGTGCAGGATACCGAGTGTAGAAGCGGCAGCGGCACCCCAGATGTGGAAGCAGTATTTATTAAAAGTCAGCCTTGGATATGAGGAGATATCCGAGCCGTGTCCTAAAATCTTGAATTGTGAGTGTTCTAAAGTCTGCGAGTAGCTTGTTGAAGCATTTGATAAAGATATAATATAGACTAGATTCAAAACCTCAAAATTTTGGTGTTCAAAAAGAACATAGGTTTTCATAAGTATAACATCTAAAATTATTCTAAACCTGTTTCTATAAGGTGAAGATATGTGACAAGAAAAATTGTGAAATCCTTGTGATAAAGCTAATGTTAAATCTTTGTGATAAAGGTAATGTGAAATAGAGCAAAATATGGTTTAAATTTTATAAGTGACAATTCAGCAGAATATTTCGCAGACTCATTTGGAGAGAAGAGGATTTAAATCGTGTTTATTACAAGCACCAACCTCACAGGCTTCTTCGTAAGACACCTTGTAGAATTACACATAATCAAATAAACAAACAAATATACATTTATAAACTGGATATTTGTGCTTCATCTTCAACACTTATGAATGCTGTTCAGTAGTGTATAATTTTAAGAATAGAGTTATATATATATATATATATATATATATATATATATATATATATATATATATATATATATATATATATATATATATATATATATATATTATTTATTTAAATTACAACAGCATCCTACAGACAAAATCCAATTATTGTATACTGGAATACACATAATATTATGAAAGAAATTAACAATTCTAAAGGTAGTCAGTAGAACTAAGAATAAGAACAATTTAGCGTAACATCAGTTGCTTGACCTCAGCAGCCGTGTAGTGAAAAAAGTCAATACTACCACTCAGCTGATTATATAAACTACACATTGTATACAGTGATGAGGACTGTACCACATTGAGCGTTGCAGTGGGTAAGTAGAAAGTCAAAGTGTTTCTAGCATTAAACGTCGGTACTAGAAAGTTTAACCCACCCAGGATATCAGAGCAGTCAATCTCATTCGAAATTATTTTATATAAAAACATAATGAAAGTGTAATTACGATTATGTTGCAAGCTATTGGCAGAAAATCTCGAGAGTAGGCATGAATGAGAAACATGTTGCGCAGGGTAGATGCCATCCTCCTTAAATACAAGAAATTTTAGGAATCGCCTTTGTACTCGCTCCAAACAATCAATGTACACATAATAGTTTGGGCACCATATGACACAAGCATATTCTAGTTTCCATCGGACAAATGCATTAAATATAATTACCATGGTTTTGATTGACATAAAGTCTTTTGAAGTTCTTATAACAAATCCTAACATTCTATAAGCATCCGCTGTTATACTCAAAATATGTGGAGGAAACGACAATTTGGTATCAAACGTAATCCCCAGATCAGTAATCACCTCCTTTTTTGGTAGATACGAACTATGCATGCTATAACCAAACCGCACTCGAAGTTTCCTCAGAGTGAACGTCATGACATAGCACTTGTGAACATTCAGTGATAGCCGGTTTTCATAACTCCACTTTACCACAGCATCAAGAGCTGCTTGAATTCTATGACAATCAGACAAGTTATTCTCTTCCAAAAAAATCTTAAGGTCGTCAGCATACAGAAAATAATTGACACCATTGTCCACCACCACATCGTTTATAAAGATATTAAAGAATAAAGGATCCAAAATAGATCCTTGCGGGACTCCAGATGTAGCCATGAACTCTGACGATGTAACACCTCCCACCGCAACATACTGATTCCTATTACTCAGGTATGATCTAAACAGTTCTATCAACTGATCAGACACACCAGAAGGTTTAAACTTATGCAATAGGATGCCATGGTCAAGCCGGTCGAAATATTTACAAATATCCGTGTATATGACATCCACCTGAGATCTATGCTGAAAAGATATCGAAACGTATTGGGTGAAAGAAAATAAATTTGTTACAGTAGATCGACCGGGTATGAAACCGTGTTGGGCAGGATCGATCATCACCTCTACGTGATTATACATTAAGGAATGCAGTACCGATTCAAAAAGCTTACCAAAGTTATTCGAAATAATGACCTGCCTGTATTCAAGAACACTTGTCCTACTACCACCCTTACCGATAGGACACGATTCAGAAGTAAGAGGGTATGCAGACTCTGCGGCGAGGGGGAGGAATCAGCCCAGCACATCTTGTGCGAGTGTAAAGCTCTGGATCGCAAAAGACAACTGATCTACGGTCAGTCTAGACCGGAGACAGAGCAATATAAAACTTCACCCTACCAATCGCTGTGCAGACTAGTTCAAGGCACAGTGATTTTGGAATGGGTGGAGTAAGACTAAGGGTATGCACAGTCAACCAAAGGTTGCAGTGCTATCGGGGCGGCAAGGCCGCGGACGAGCACTGAGGGAACCAAAAAAAAGAGGGTAGGCAAAAACAGAAGCACAGTCTCGCAAAATAAAGGAGGGGATCTCAACTGGACCCGCAGTCAAGGCAGATCTGAATCCTCATATATATATATATATATATATATATATATATATATATATATATATATATATATATATATATATATATATATATATATATATACTGAAAAAACATCATTTATGGCAAGATCAGTGAACTGCATGATCGGGAGCTTCAATTGCGAGAAAGATTTAACATCAACATAATAGCCCCTTTTTGCAATTTAGCTACCCCACACCTCTATAGCATAATGCAGACTGAAAATAAGCGAGATAATACATGCGATCAGTTCTCAGACTTACAGTGTTCCCCGTATCCCAATCGCATAACAATAAGATGAACATCCATTAACATGATACTCCCATGCTAATTTATTTCCAATCGTAATTTCCAGAAATGGTGTTGTGCTAGACTGGTGGATGCTTTTTGAGATTCACCTTAACAACACTTGTTCTTTAAAGTTGACTATCATTGATTTCTGACTATTTTGAAACAGGTCATCACCTCCAAAATATTGTGCAAGTTCGCCTAGATGCAGAAACCGAAGTCTCGTTAGGGTTAGCGACGAGAAAATAAGTATCGTCAGCGTACATGACAGGTTCATCCCCAGGAATGTCACTTGTATAAATAATATACAGGAGCGGCTCCAAAACGACCTCTGGATAACCTCCCCGCATAATGTCGCTGGCGACGATCGAAAACCGTCAAGTAGGGTAGGGTGGAGCGAAAAAGTGGATGTTAGAAATTTAATTGGGAATAGAGCAAAAAATCTGCCCTCTGTAATTACAAATAGTGCTGCAAATTATTCATAACTACCACATATTGAGGCAAGTGAGGCAAGAATTTTGTTGGAGTTTGAAGCATATAGAAATCGGATAAACATTTTGGAGCGCGAAAACAGTGAATTGCGTAGACAAATTGACAGCTTTCAGGATAACAATAGGAAAAATAACGTGGTTGTTTTCGGACTGGAGTTGTTGCAGTTGTCTCCTGCGTCTGTTTGTGAGTCGCTGAATATCTTGTTGGATACGAAAATAGGAGAGGAGCATATCAATGATGTTTACCACTTAGGACGGACGGATAAATGCCCAATAAAGATTGAGTTTGTTTCTTTCCAGACAAAGAGACAGATTTTCAAGAAGCGCGGCAAATTGAAGGGGTCCAGCGTATTTTTGAGCGACGACCTGAACGAGAGGCAGCGAGAGGAGCAGCAGATTCTTCGCCAGTATTTGAGACGGATGAGAGAGAGGTCGACTGTGAAATGTTACATCCGGGGAAATAAATTGGTTAAAGACGGTACATACTACTCGCTAGAACAACTAGAGGCACAAGAATACCATGACGAAACATGCGGTGTCCCGAGGCTAAACAATAGTGCCCCTGCAACACCATCTTCAACTCTCGATAACCGAGATATATTGGAGACTGCTCAAGAGAAATCCACAACCAGTAATAAGTTCGAGAGTAGGGTCAGGGAACCAGAAGATATACTGGGATCGTTAGACGGGGTAAGAAAGGTGCCTCAGTCGGTTAAGTACTCTTCTCCAAAGACTGCATTGCCAAGGAATAAGGTCAAGACAGAGAGGGTAAATGAGGGAACCAGGGACAGATTGAAGACGAGATCGCAGAAGTAGCATCCTTGGGGCCGGGACGAGTGCTGGAATGGACCACAAAAATTCGAGAACTGTGTGTTGAGTTTTTTTTTTTCTTCTTTTTTTCATGTAACGGATTGCCCGTTTGAGTTTCTGACTTGTTGTAGACTGGTCCGACATTTTGTATACTCTTTTATTAAGTGATAGATATTATATAGGCTTGCGTCGGTTATTGGCGCTGAATGTATTAGTGTGTTTATTTTTGTTTTGAAACTGTACTATAACGTCGTTTTTACCTTTATCTTATAGGCGTTCATGTTTTGTTTGTGCAGTTCCAGTTTTATTTATTTGACAGTAAAGTTTTTATTTTAGCTGACGTAGTTTGTAGTTTTGTTGTGATGTGGTGTATATTGTTTTAGTTATAACTGTGTTTTAAGCTTAATGTAATTTTATTTTTGTGTTTTATTTTATTGATATAGTTGTGGTTCATTTGTTTTGTGTGTTGCATATGACTGTGTGTAAGTCGGTGTTTATTCAATTGGATTTGTGATTGCTGTTGTTTTTACAGTTGGTGTTCGGTGTCGCAGGCATTTGCCCGGCAACTGCATTTGGGCGGGATGGATTCCTATGTTAGGGATTTTACGGAATTTTCTTACGACTGCCGATTGGCGGATAGCATTGAGCAATGTAACACATTTTTGTCTGAAGTAGGAAATACATGCTTTAGTATTTATCATCATAACATCAGAAGTATTTCCAAAAACATAGATGAGCTAAAAGTTCTACTGGACGGATTTAAGAGTGAATTTGACTGTATAGTACTGACAGAAACATGGAGACTTAAAAATCCAGAAATATATAATATTAGGAATTATAGAATCATCTATAATTATGGGGAGGTAAATCAGAACGATGGGGTCGTAATTTATTTGAAAAATGAAATTCCTTGTGAATATAAAATTGTCAAGCTTGGCGAAATAAACATACTGGAGCTTCAGATAAAATACTGTTCAAGGTGTGTTATACTAACAGCAGTATACAGATCGCCTGCAACATGTCCTATCGAGTTTACAGGGAATTTGAATAAATATATGAAGGAATGTAGAAAAGGTGAGGATATACATGTTTTTCTAGGCGACATAAATATTAATATATGCTCGGAGGAGGAAACTGCCGTTCAGTATTTAAATACGATGAGTGAACATAGATTTGTGGTGACAAGTGTGGATTTTACTAGGGTGCAGGGGAATTCAGCTAGCTGCATTGATCACGTTTTCATTAAAAGTAAATTACACAAAGAAAATTTTCACCCAATCCTTGTGAAAGTAGGTGTCAGTGACCACTATAGCAATATCCTGCAGATAGATCTGAGAGAGGGGAAGACCCAGAATAACAGAAATGGAAAGACATATAGGATAAACAGAGAAAAGTTCTACAATGAAATCAGTAAGGAGAGCTGGGCCAGTGTTTACATGGAGGAAGATCTCAATAAGGCAGCGCATATGTTTGTGGAAAAGATACGGTCTAAAATTGAGATGTGTACATATAAGGTGGGGACAGGATCTCATAAAAGAAAGGCATGGATCACAAAAGCTTTATTAGAGTCAATTAATAGAAAGAACGAGATGTACAAGAGTATACAAGGGACAGACAATGAACAACTGCTTGGTGAATATAAGGCATATAAAAATTATTTGGGACAACTAATTAAAACAGCTAAAAGAAATTACTACATGAATATTATAGATAAAAATAAAGGATCTTCAAAAAGTCTATGGGACTGTACAAGAGAATTGCAGGGTCAATTCTCAAGGAGAGGAATAGATCGGGTCAACAGCACTCCACACGGGATAACATCTGACAAAAAGATTATAGCAGAAACATTTAATGAATACTTTTGCAGTATTGGTGAAAAACTAGCAAGCAAGATAAGAAAAAGAAACACGAGTGTGCCTGAAAAGAGAAACAACTCGTTTTACCTTTCTGAAACCAACGAAGAAGAAGTGAGACGTAGCATAGGACTGCTAAAGGACCACAAGGCACCAGGTTATGATGGCATTACCAATGGGCTACTGAAACTAATAATTGAATACGTAACAACACCGCTAACTTATCTAATAAATAAGTCTTTTCAACTGGGAACCTGTCCACAAGCCTTTAAAATAGCTGTTGTTACACCATTACATAAAAGCGGCGATAAAACTAATGTGGAAAACTATCGGCCAATATCACTTATCTCTAGTATAGCGAAAGTATACGAAAAAATTTTAGCGGGAAAAATGCTGGAGTACATTGGCAAATATAAGTTAATATCAGAATGCCAGTATGGCTTCCGCAAAGGCAGGTCCACACAAGATGCCATACTACACTTAAATGAAAGGGTTCTCAATGCATTACATGAAGGTACCCCATCGCTCTGCATCTTTGTGGACTTTTCCAAAGCGTTTGATACTATGAACCACGAGAAGCTGTTACAAATACTGGAAAACCTGGGGTTTAGGGACAAGTCACATAATCTCATAAAGAGCTATCTAGAGGACAGAAAACAATATGTTAAAGTTGATGACATCCTTAGTGGTTCAAGGATAGTAACTTGCGGTGTGCCCCAAGGGACTGTGCTTGGTCCAATTTTATTTACTTTATATGTGAATGGGATATATTCTGCTTCACAGTGTGGATAAATCATTGGTTTTGCAGACGATACCGCCATATTTTATAAGGATAGCACTTGGTCCAATTTGAAAACCAAAGTGGAAACCGATTTTGTGGGATTAATGCACTGGGTGGAAGGCATGTCCCTAACAATTAATCTCAGGAAAACGTGCTTTGTACCGTTCAGTTGTTACGAAAGTCATTTGCCAGATTTCAGTGAATTGACAGTTCCGACAGAAGCAGCTAGTATAAGCATTGGAACAGCGGAGAGTGTAAAATACTTGGGGGTGGAGATTGATCGCCACATGAGATGGAATCTACATATCAATAATCTAGTTAAAAAACTTAGAACCATCATAACCCAGTTCAAGATATTACGACGAATATTTCCTGAAAGATATTTGACGGTTCTGTACCATGCTCTGGCGGAAAGTCACATCAATTACGCTATTGTTGCTTGGGGGAGTGCGGCGCCGGCACATATAAGAAGTCTCGAGGTAACCCAGAAGTGGCTCATTAAACTAATATTTAATAGGGACATTACTTACCCATCGGATCAATTATATACGGAGACCGGGTATTTTGATCTGAGACAACTGTACGCAATAAGATTGCTGGTATACCAATACAGTCATAGGTTCAAAGTGGAGGAAAGAGGTCGCCGTTACGAGATACGTTGTAGAGACTATGCACAGGCTGCTATACCAAAGAGTGGGAAAACAATATTTCAAAGGTCGTTCCTATACCTCGGTCCAAAGATATTTAACATGATGCCAACATATATAAGGGTCTTAAACTCCTCTCGATTCTATAAGAAGCAAATCATCAAATGGGTGGCATCAAAACCAAGATTGGAAATTAAATTGTTAATCGAACTGAGAGATATACTGCACTAAATAGAAAAAGAAAATAAACTAAAAAATCGTGCAAGATGCATGTGCGGGGTAAATTGGATGCCGATGATATGTTGCGTGATGTTGTGGTGGGCTATATTATGTGTAGCACACCTGATTTTGCCTGAGTCTTGAGACACCGAACACAGTGTGTAAGTGTGATGTGTGGGTGTGTGTGTGTGTGTGTATGTTGTGCGAATGTGTAGATTATGACAGACTTGCCGAATTGATTTATAGCTTTATTTGTGATTTCTAACACTGTTGGTGCTGTCTTGCGTCTTCATTTCCGATTGTGGCCTGCGCACAAGTTTAACTTCTGCGGGCTTGCTCGGAGGGACGCATGGGAGTATTGACGTTGTGAGGGTATGGTTGATGATGTGTATTTTGTGTTGAATTATATTGTGTTATATTGTGTTGTGTCCATTAAAACATTGTAAAACATTATTTTCTAATTTTGTTTATACTGATTATACTTGTGGTATGTTATGTATTTGTACAGTAATACTGTTACTAGTTGTAATTCATTATTTTTGCGGAATTGGCTGTATGGCTTTTTAATAAAGTTAAAGTTATTATAAAGTTATTATTATAGCTGTGATAATTTTTTCTCTTCAGAAGGACATTTTCATGGAATGAGTTTAGGGTCCATGAGTTGACCACAAAGAAATTATTTGTATTCGTGTACCCATAAACTTTTGAAACGTTATATTACTCGAGTTTTATTGTAAAAATGTCAATTTTCACCAATTCACCTCTTATTTATATTCGACCCCCGAAAGCGATATTACCCAAAAACAATTCGAAGCGTTCCTTTATCGGGTGCTAACTAGATACCAAATTTCAAGATGATATCTCAATTCGTTCAGAAGTTATTGCGCCTATTAACAGACAGACGTACATGCCGACAGACCGACTGACGGACAAGAAAATTTTCGTTCCAGAATCAAGTTTTCAATATGTTTTGAGACTTTTTACGCCGGTTTATCAAAGAAATTTGGAAATCTTTGTCAACAATATTCCACCCTCATAGATTCAACCCTTAATTTCATTCCAGTACATAATACATGATTTTTGACTAAATTAAAAGTTTTCTAATAAATAAACCCTAAAATGTTATATTACTCGAGTTTAAACGAAAAAATGCCAATTTTCACCAAATCACCCCTCATTCATCCCATATCTCCTGAAGCGACTTTACCCAAAACCAATCCGAACCATTGGTTTGCCGAGTGCTAACCGGATACCAAATTTATAGACGATGCGCCAATTCGTTCTAATGGCTACTGACAGACATACAAATCGACAGACAAGAAAAATGTCCGTTCCCAAATCATGTTTTCTGTATGTTTTGATACTTTTTACGACATTTAAGCAGAAAAAAAATGTTTGAAATTTTTGTCGCCGATGTGATACTTCCACACGTGACGATGTGGAAGGAAAAATAATACCTATTTGGAAAATTTTCGAAATCGGCCATCTTCTGGCCTCTACCGGACTTTAAAAAAAAATTAACCATTTTTTTGGATATTTGTTTTGGAATATAGCGCATAAGTTACCTTTGTAATTGCAAATATAAGTTATATATTAAGTTTTGCATATATTGGTGTTCTTGTCCCTCTACCAGGCCTTAAAGGATACAATTAACACTTTGAGAACCAATGTTCCGGACATCTCATTGGGAATAGACCGCATTTGATACGTTTCAATATCTGAACTAACCGCAGTTCTTCGCATGTTTAAGTATAAACTTGAAAAACCTAGAACTCACCACGGGGTGGTGACAGTTCGGCGAGTTCCACTCCACCCTCCCTCATCCATTTTTTAATACAATTCTTTTACTGACTATAATCTTTTTTGTTTCAAATTTGGGCATCAATTTCGTGATTGTATTCTAGCCTGAATAAAACCATTCCTGTTTCCGAAATCTACTACTGATAGAGATGCTTCAGTTACAAGTTTTACGTCTCTCTAGAAACTCTCGCTTTTACAAATTACGCGCTCGTAACTTCGCATCAATGTGTGATTAATTACAGAGCTATTCGTACCATCCTAAGCTTCTTCTTGTTTTGAAAATATACTTACTTAAAATTTGGATCATCCGTTTCTGTGAGATTGTCCCTAAGTACAATATATTGATGTTGACTCATTTGATAACCTTTTTCGCATAATTCCACTGTTGGTATGACAAGCTCCTTCCACGACAATCTGCCAAATTTTTTATGCGCCGCCCAATAACCTCGTAATTCTCCAGGTACAGCTATGGCAAGTGGTCCTAAAAGAGGTATTTTTTTATTCTCATTGTAATTTAATTATAAAAAATAATGTATCTAATAGCAAGGCATCCAAAAATATAAAATTCAAAATCTTTATTATATGTGAAAGAATATATACCAATACCAAAATAAAACCATTTGTTACAAAATCTGGAAAATCGGATCGTAAATAGCAAACTTGTGGGCCACAACATCATCATGTTTTTATTTTCAAGCGCCTTCTAAACTGATATCAGGCGATGCACTAGTTTTTATTGTGTGGCTGCTGTATATGGTGAAAGTTGTCCATCATATTTTGAAATGAAGCTCTGGTCAACGCAGTTTAAATGGGAAAGAAAATTCATTCAAAGCGACCATAAAGGTGGATGATCTGTGAACGCAACAATCGAATACAACATTAAGAAAGTGTACAAAATCGTGTCACACGATCGACCTATCAGACTTTTGATTATCGCCCATAAAATAGGTCTGCAAAGCATCCTTGTTGACAATTTTGCATAGAGATTTAGGGATGTCAGCGCACTAGATTCTGAGAATCCTGACTCCAGAATAAAAGTTGTGCAGGTAAGGGATCCGCGAAGTGAACTTGGCGGCTGCAGCTCGTGACAGGATTTTTTTCTAAAATTGTAACAAGCCATGAAACATGGGATCCCCCAAGAAGACAAGAGTCAATGCCATGGTTGCACAACGTATGTCCACCACCCATGAAATGCAAATAGGCAAGCATCTACAGTGAAGCAAACGGCGACGATTTTTCCTGACAATGTAAGGCTGCAGTTACCAGAGATGTCAACGAAGAACAATTAAAAATTTAAAAGTTGCTATACCCCAAAAGACTGCTCCAAAAACGTTTCTGCCGCACGACAGTTGCAAAGTTCGTTAGGCTCACAAAGTTCAGGAAGACATCAAAAGTAACAGGTTCGTTGGGGTACGATAGCCGTTTTATAGTCCTGATCTAGCTCCATAGAATTATGGCCTCTCCTAATCTAGGGAGAGATTTGCAAGGAGGGGCATTTTCTTCACATGGAGAACTAAAATAGGCCATTTTCGACTTTTTTTTGGCAAAAGAAATTTTTTTAAATGTTCATGTCAAAAAAAATTTTTTTTCTGTAAATATTTTCCTTACTGGTTTGCTGGATTTAAATTTAAGCATTTCTCGTGATACAAACGTCAAAACTATTAGCTGCCTTAAAACTGTGTCATGTTATCTTGGTGAAGCTAGATGATTTGCCTAATGAAAATCTTATTAGAGACTGAAAGGCTAAGCGATAGAAAAGAGGGCAAACAGCTTCAGCTGAATATTTTCATTTGTCAATTTCATCGGTAAACGACAGTTACCGATAAAAACAATTTAGTTCTCTAAATACGGATCTAACGCTTACCTTTTTGACTAGTCATTTTGTTACTTCTATAAAGTTCAGGATCTGCTTTACCAGGCGCAGTTTCCCTGGCATTCAGTGTATAACCTTTTTTCTCTCCTCTGATGTATATTGTTGCTAAAAATCCACCGCCCAAGCCCATGCTTTGCATCGTGTAGACACCATTGCAAAACAAAGTGGCTATTGCAGCGTCCACAGCAGATCCATTTTTCTTTAAAATAGACCTGTAATAGAATGTAAAATTTCGTTAAAAATATTTTCGACAATGTCGTTTTTTAAATTATTTCTAAGACAAATGAACAGCAACGGGATGAAATCGTACTATGTATATGGCGCAACGTTGGGTATCATATTTTATTGTATTGTATTTTCCGTTTCACCTCAATATTCTGAAAATTTTGCCAAACCCTTCCTTTATGTCTGTTCCAAATTTCATCAAAACATTTTGTGTATTCTTGGAGATATAGAACTTTTAGCAAAGCAAACTTTTCAGGGAAAGCTGCCTATTGGGCTGAATAATCAACTTGTCAAAGCTATTTAGTAGAGAAAAATCTCGGGACGCAGCAAGTGCGTTATGGTAGTGAATTTTTATTAAATGCTTCAAATTTGAACAACTCAATTTTCTATAAACTAAAAAAGTTTAATTTTGGCATGTAGTAGGGTCTTTTTGAGGACAAAATATCTACCAAATTTAATTAAAATAACTTTTTAATTTTCGGAGAAAAAAATTGTTTTCGAAAGAAAATTTAAAATTTGAATAACTCAATTTTCTATAAACTTAGAAAGTTGTATTTTGGTACGTAGTAAAGTCTCTCCCAAGGCAACCTATACAGTAAATTTCATCAAAGCAGCTTTGTTATTTACGGAAAAAAATTGTTTTGAAAGAAAACTCAAAACTTTCCCGGATAACCTCGTCCGATTTTCCTGGCTAACGAACTCATCCAAGTCATTCATAAAAGAAAAGAAAGGATAATTCTCTAAAGAAAATTCACTAATGAAGAGATCCCGAATTTAGAATTTTGAAAAAATGTCTTCAAATGAGCGCAAACTGGGCCCCCTAGAACCCATATCCAGGGTCGGTTTCAATATATATATATATATATATATATATATATATATATATATATATATATATATATATATATATATATATATATATATATATATATATATATATATATATATATATATATATAAACATATAAAAATTTAAACTGACCCCGGATATGGATTGTATGGGTCCCAGTTCGCGCTCATTAGAAAATTTTTTTAAATAAAAATTCACTAAAAATACCTTCCAAGTTTGACCAAAATTGGTCAGGTTAATTATCGCTCGAAACATACATACATACATATACAGTGTGATTATAAAATTTGAAACATAATTGCTAACTTATTACGTAAAAATTACATTTATGACATCACCTATTTCTGGATGGTGACGTCATCCTAAATTTTTAAATGACAACCATATTTTTTCGCTGTTACTGCTTAAATGGTGATGAAAAAAATTGGTACCTGACATAACAATCTTTTTGAAAAAAAAAGCATTATTGACTTTAAAAATGGAACCGTACGTTTAATGGCAAAATTTATTAAACAAGAGAAACAAACAAATTTTAGCGCAAATGTTCACATTGTTCTCCACGTACCATTTGGCTTTGACCGATATGAGTATAAATATTTTGTATCGTGCGCTCAAAAATGTGAGGATTAATTTGCTCCACTTCAGCGGAATTCTATGCTGTGGCTCCTCTAAATTTTTGATCTTGAAAAAAACTTTCGATTTTAAATAGCCCGACAGAAAAAAAATCCAAGTCAGCCAAGTTATGTAAATTATGTTCGGTGATCGCGGAGGACATTCAATTGCTTCTCGATGACCTATCCACCTTTCAGGAGATGTGGCATCCAGATATTGAAGGACGTCTACACCGAAGTGAGGAGGCGCCCCGTTTTCTGAAACCAAATATCTTGATGGGGCACATCTGACTCGTGATTATTTGGAAAAATTACTACCAAATTGACACTAAATCAAATCGCAAGAAATTTAGGTAACGTGCTGCTGTAAGATTTCCTTGAAGAAAGTAAGCCCCTATGAAACGCTGTCAGATTATTCCCATCCATACATTTACTTTGCCTGACGTTGACTGTGGGAGTCTTGAGTCCAATGAGGATTTCATCGTGAACAATATCTTCAGTTGTGACGTGTGTCCCATCAGGCAAAAAGTGGCTTCATCAAGAAAGAGAATGTTATTTAGAAAATTGGGATCTTCATCGGAACGTAACATTATTTGTCCACAAAACTGGTAACGGCGGTCTGAATCATCATCGTTTCATTTGTGTAACAATTGCACTTTGTAAGGATAATACCTCTCTTCAATTCATTCATTGTTGTTGCCCTTACTTGGTGAAACTGGTCCATACTACATACAGACTTGGAGACTACTTTTGTTGGGTTTCGTTTCTGTAGGTGAAGGACGTGGCCAGCGCGTAAGCTAACTGGATCAAGCGGCCCTTATAAATTCTATATGTTCTAGGATGTTCGTCAATGTTTCTGTGGCTAGTTTCGCTGCTTGACAGCTGTCTCAGACAGATAAATTTGAAATGAGTTTGTTGGATCTCTCCTAATTTATGTTAAATTTTCTGTGGTAATAAAACTATTAATTTTAATGTTATATACGTCCCTACTTATAGCTACAAAGCTTAAAAATGAACTTAAAAAAATATGTTTAGTCAACAAGAAAATAAATATCTTTTATATAAAAGCCCACAACCACCAAAAATGTATGGCTACCTGAAAATTCACAAGCCAAATATTCCGGTGAGACCAGTAGTTAGCTATGTTAATACACCTAATCATAGATAGCGAGCAAACTGGTTTCACTTATTAGATAATAAAATAACATTCCAAAATATTCAGTTAAGAATTATTATGAACTAACACAAAAATGAAATAACATAATTATTTCTACAAATAGTAAATTAGTATCGTTTGATGTTTGTAGCATGTATTCTAAGATACCTCATAGATAATGTTTACCTCTATTAGAAAACGTTTTAATAGAAAAGAACGTAAATGTCATAAAAAGACAAGAAATAATTAATCTTTTTAACGAATGTATAAAACAAAACTATTTTAAATTTAATCATAAAATGTATATTCAAAATGAAGGCCTACCTATGGGTAGTCCGTTTTCACCCGTATTAGCCAACATATTTATGGAAAACTTAGAAAACCAAATTTTAGCATCAGAACTTTCGCATACCATTGTCTTTTGGTACAGATACGTAGATGATATTTTAGCATGTTTTCAAGGTAGCCATACAGAATTAAGTGAATTTTTTAATTTTATTAATAACCTTCGCACAAATATTAAGTTTACTTGTGAAGAAAAAGCTAATAGTTGTATACATTTTTTAGACTTAACGATTAGAAAGTTAGAAAACAATTCATTTGACTTTTTAATATATAGGAAATCAACTTACACTGACACACTGAAATATTCTGAAAATTTTGCCAAACCCTTCCTTTATGTCTGTTCCAAATTTCATCAAAACATTTTGTGTATTCTTGGAGATATAGAACTTTTAGCAAAGCAAACTTTTCAGGGAAAGCTGCCTATTGGGCTGAATAATCAACTTGTCAAAGCTATTTAGTAGAGAAAAATCTCGGGACGCAGCAAGTGCGTTATGGTAGTGAATTTTTATTAAATGCTTCAAATTTGAACAACTCAATTTTCTATAAACTAAAAAAGTTTAATTTTGGCATGTAGTAGGGTCTTTTTGAGGACAAAATATCTACCAAATTTAATTAAAATAACTTTTTAATTTTCGGAGAAAAAAATTGTTTTCGAAAGAAAATTTAAAATTTGAATAACTCAATTTTCTATAAACTTAGAAAGTTGTATTTTGGTACGTAGTAAAGTCTCTCCCAAGGCAACCTATACAGTAAATTTCATCAAAGCAGCTTTGTTATTTACGGAAAAAAATTGTTTTGAAAGAAAACTCAAAACTTTCCCGGATAACCTCGTCCGATTTTCCTGGCTAACGAACTCATCCAAGTCATTCATAAAAGAAAAGAATGGATAATTCTCTAAAGAAAATTCACTAATGAAGAGATCCCGAATTTAGAATTTTGAAAAAATGTCTTCAAATGAGCGCAAACTGGGCCCCCTAGAACCCATATCCAGGGTCGGTTTCAATATATATATATATATATATATATATATATATATATATATATATATATATATATATATATATATATATATATATATATATATATATATATATATATAAACATATAAAAATTTAAACTGACCCCGGATATGGATTGTATGGGTCCCAGTTCGCGCTCATTAGAAAATTTTTTTAAATAAAAATTCACTAAAAATACCTTCCAAGTTTGACCAAAATTGGTCAGGTTAATTATCGCTCGAAACATACATACATATATATACAGTGTGATTATAAAATTTGAAACATAATTGCTAACTTATTACGTAAAAATTACATTTATGACATCACCTATTTCTGGATGGTGACGTCATCCTAAATTTTTAAATGACAACCATATTTTTTCGCTGTTACTGTTTAAATGGTGATGAAAAAAATTGGTACCTGACATAACAATCTTTTTGAAAAAAAAAGCATTATTGACTTTAAAAATGGAACCGTACGTTTAATGGCAAAATTTATTAAACAAGAGAAACAAACAAATTTTAGCGCAAATGTTCACATTGTTCTCCACGTACCATTTGGCTTTGACCGATATGAGTATAAATATTTTGTATCGTGCGCTCAAAAATGTGAGGATTAATTTGCTCCACTTCAGCGGAATTCTATGCTGTGGCTCCTCTAAATTTTTGATCTTGAAAAAAACTTTCGATTTTAAATAGCCCGACAGAAAAAAAATCCAAGTCAGCCAAGTTATGTAAATTATGTTCGGTGATCGCGGAGGACATTCAATTGCTTCTCGATGACCTATCCACCTTTCAGGAGATGTGGCATCCAGATATTGAAGGACGTCTACACCGAAGTGAGGAGGCGCCCCGTTTTCTGAAACCAAATATCTTGATGGGGCACATCTGACTCGTGATTATTTGGAAAAATTACTACCAAATTGACACTAAATCAAATCGCAAGAAATTTAGGTAACGTGCTGCTGTAAGATTTCCTTGAAGAAAGTAAGCCCCTATGAAACGCTGTCAGATTATTCCCATCCATACATTTACTTTGCCTGACGTTGACTGTGGGAGTCTTGAGTCCAATGAGGATTTCATCGTGAACAATATCTTCAGTTGTGACGTGTGTCCCATCAGGCAAAAAGTGGCTTCATCAAGAAAGAGAATGTTATTTAGAAAATTGGGATCTTCATCGGAACGTAACATTATTTGTCCACAAAACTGGTAACGGCGGTCTGAATCATCATCGTTTCATTTGTGTAACAATTGCACTTTGTAAGGATAATACCTCTCTTCAATTCATTCATTGTTGTTGCCCTTACTTGGTGAAACTGGTCCATACTACATACAGACTTGGAGACTACTTTTGTTGGGTTTCGTTTCTGTAGGTGAAGGACGTGGCCAGCGCGTAAGCTAACTGGATCAAGCGGCCCTTATAAATTCTATATGTTCTAGGATGTTCGTCAATGTTTCTGTGGCTAGTTTCGCTGCTTGACAGCTGTCTCAGACCGATAAATTTGAAATGAGTTTGTTGGATCTCTCCTAATTTATGTTAAATTTTCTGTGGTAATAAAACTATTAATTTTAATGTTATATACGTCCCTACTTATAGCTACAAAGCTTAAAAATGAACTTAAAAAAATATGTTTAGTCAACAAGAAAATAAATATCTTTTATATAAAAGCCCACAACCACCAAAAATGTATGGCTACCTGAAAATTCACAAGCCAAATATTCCGGTGAGACCAGTAGTTAGCTATGTTAATACACCTAATCATAGATAGCGAGCAAACTGGTTTCACTTATTAGATAATAAAATAACATTCCAAAATATTCAGTTAAGAATTATTATGAACTAACACAAAAATGAAATAACATAATTATTTCTACAAATAGTAAATTAGTATCGTTTGATGTTTGTAGCATGTATTCTAAGATACCTCATAGATAATGTTTACCTCTATTAGAAAACGTTTTAATAGAAAAGAACGTAAATGTCATAAAAAGACAAGAAATAATTAATCTTTTTAACGAATGTATAAAACAAAACTATTTTAAATTTAATCATAAAATGTATATTCAAAATGAAGGCCTACCTATGGGTAGTCCGTTTTCACCCGTATTAGCCAACATATTTATGGAAAACTTAGAAAACCAAATTTTAGCATCAGAACTTTCGCATACCATTGTCTTTTGGTACAGATACGTAGATGATATTTTAGCATGTTTTCAAGGTAGCCATACAGAATTAAGTGAATTTTTTAATTTTATTAATAACCTTCGCACAAATATTAAGTTTACTTGTGAAGAAAAAGCTAATAGTTGTATACATTTTTTAGACTTAACGATTAGAAAGTGAGAAAACAATTCATTTGACTTTTTAATATATAGGAAATCAACTTACACTGACACAACCATACCATAAGATTCACGTCACCCTTTTTCACAAAAGCAGCCTATCATTCTATGACACCTTGCATTTTCAATACCTATGGCCCTTGCATTTTCAATACCTATGGCCCATAACAATTTTGAAAAAGAAATATCAATAATTAAGCAAATAGCATCCAATAATGACTAGTCTGTTAAAATAATAGATAAAATGATCGAGAGAAAAGAATACAAATTAGCGATTAATTTAATTTATCCAAATATTAGAAACAAAAAAGACAACAGGTATGTTTCGATAACTTATTTTCGAACGATTTCAGAAAGCATTTCAAAAATTCTAAATACCTGCACAAATACAAAGGTAGCTTTTAGATCTTACAACACGATGCGTGATTTGTTATTTAAAGCGAAAGAAAAATCTTGTTTCTTGACAAAAGCTGGAGTTTATAAACTAACTTGTACACATTGTAACGCAATCTAGATAGGCCAAACTTCTAGAAATTTTAACACCCGATACAGAGAACGTAATTTACATTTGCAGAACATATTATTGATACCAAACATAGACCTACAGTAAATAACCGCATACAACCACTACATTTTTATAATGACAGACGTAAACTAGATTTTTTTAAGCTTTAGAAGTTAAAAAGCACACACACGACAATAGCGGCCATTTTTTTTATGAGCAAACTGATTTAATGAATTCGCCTTTCTTAGATGTTCTTCTTCCTAATTAATAATAAGTCAAAGAAAACAAATTTAACTATTTTTTCAAAAAAGTTGTAATAAAATGAGTTGATATATGTCGATACTTTCATTGTATAGAGTCTACTTTATTACTGTTATTGTTTAGTTATTTTATTGTTGTAACTGTTATTATAGTTATTACTGTTATAGGCTAGTTCTATTTTTATGTTAAATATTGACATACATCACGTAGACATTCTGAAAGCCACATCCGTTATCTGTTTCATTTTATTTTCAATTTTGATGAATTTTTTAAATCAAAACACCATCACATAGCAACATATATTTATTGTTAGTTGTCATGATTTCGTATTAGTTCAATTTTCATCTGTCTGAGGATGCTGTGAAGCAGCGAAACTAGTCACAGAAACGTTGAAGAACATCCTAGAACATCTAGAATTCGTAAGGGCCGCTTGTTCGAGTTAGCTTACGCGCTGGCTACGTCCTTCACCTACAGAAACGAAACCCAACAGTGAAGCCAGATAAGTAGTCTCCAAGTCTGTATGAACCTCTCTTCTTTGAATAATATGCCCACTAAAGATTGGTCCACGTTGTTATTTAGGGCTAGTTGCCTTGTAGAATGAGGATTTTCTTCATATTCCAGCAGTATATCCAATCTCTGTGAATTCGGCAACCAATTTACTTACTGTAGATGTTGCAATTGGCGGTTTGTCAGGATGTTGTTGTCGCCATATCCAATCATCATTAGTAGCTCTATCCTTTTCCTTTCGGTCAAAAGTGCTATTTTGAAATTCAAATTAGAACTGATTACTTTTAGCAGATTTACACTTTCACCACTAAAACTATTAATTAATTTTAACGGCATGTAATAATTGTAATTAATTCACGAATTAACATTACTGTCTTTATTCACTAAATTCCTAATCCATTGTGCGATAAAAGTCCGATAACTAAATACGGATAACAGCAAATAATCAATAAATTGTCACAACGAGTGTTGTTAAAAATTGATTTTGACTTTACTTTTTGTTCCGCCTGTCAAATAGTTGCATGATAACGTATCAAAAAATCACAAAATCAAGTGTTCAATCATCATTTAAGTAGTGAGCAGGTCTATGCAAAAACAAACAAAAATATGGTTGTCATTTGAAAAAAAAAACTTATGATGACATCATTATTCAGAAATAGGTGCCGTCGTAAATGAAATATATTTTGCAAAGAAAAAAATTGACGTCCCGAGCGCCTTTCTGTAAAAAATTAAATAACACATTTATGAATAATGTTCCAAACTGTATCATCTCACTCTATATTAGCTAGTACAATAGGACCAGCTTTGACTGAAAAGGTTTCTTTCGAAAAATTTCTGTATCTCCAAGAATATTCAAGATTTTTTCATGAACTTTGGTACATGTTATTTCCTTTGTAAATACTTTACGGTGTACCAAAGCTAACCTTTTCAGGCTAATGAAAAATTGAGTTATAACCATTTTCAAATTTATATGAAAACTCGCCACCATGACGCAATAGCTGTGTCCTGTTTTTTTTCTAATCCTGGTAACCCAAGGGCTGAATATACATACGGAGTTGGCAAACAATTCTTCTGTAATTATTATGACAGGAAAACGAGAAACAAAACATTTCATCAGCTGTTAGGTGTCAACAATATAGTGAAGTATTTTAAAATTATTCTTAACTATTAACATTTTTAATGTAATATTTCTTAAAGACCTGAATACGTTTTCTTAAAAATCTAAGTGGCAAAAATATGTAAAACAAAATTCGGGGCGCAGCAAGTTTTTTTATTACCAAAACTTTATCTTAAGGATTTAAAAAAATATATAATTCATATTTAAACGGTAAAACACATTATCAGAGAAAATTAGGTATTTCCAAAATTCTGTAAAAATTTTTCATTTTTCGAATTGAAAAATAGTTCGACTAATTGCAAAAATTGTCACTGCAATTAGATAATCGACAACAGAATGCAAAGTAGGCTGCTGTCTTAACAATTTCGACATTTCCGTCCTTGTAAAATTATTTAAGTTTCGCACTATTGTCATTATTATAAATTTAATTTAGTTTGAAGCTGTGGGGTCAATATGATTTTGAAAAAAAAAGAAACATGCTTAAAACCACCCCTGTATGCATAACAATTTTCAGAAACATGCTTAAAACCGCCTCTGTATGCATAAGCAACAAGAAAAATGTGGACGCAATCCTGCGAAAAGTTACGGGACACGGAGCAAAATCTTTAACGTCTTATAATACGAAAGTGCATTTTTAAAACAACGAAATTAAATGAATAGTAACAAATAGCAAAATTTCATAATTTTTTTTATCAAGATATTCAAACAGCAGCCTGTTATTTCTAAATGGTTATTTAATTGAAGCAACAATTTGTGCACAACCCACAAAAAAAAATCTTGCAAACAACCTCCAAGAAAGTTACGGGACCGCAGGAGTGAATGGTGTGGTTCTGGGCGGGGAAGAATAAACAGGAAAATGTGAAAAAAAAAAAACAGTTTAGCCGAACCTCGAAAAGCTGCCTTTTTTCATATTTTGAGGCCATACCTCCTTTAAACCCTGTCTACCCCGCACATCACCCTATTTGGGCCAGGTCTTGCAACTAGCTTGGTGGTTGTTCCCAAGAAATTTTTCTCGTTTGTGCATTGAGGATGGTTATAAGCATGCAGGAGGGGAAAGAAAACATCGATAAGGAAATAGCGGACCTTTCCCCACCCCACCCTCTCGGTCAAAAACACGGATGAGTGTAATCTGAGAAATAGATTGTAATAGATAACTGCAGGGGAAGGGGTGCACCGGAAAAGGAGCATGTAACAGAGCAAGCGAAAAAATAAATTGCGAGAAAAAAATAATTTTCTACTTACCGCACAAGGCCAGAAAAGAAGTTTAAATGTAAATAAATCGGAAAAGACAAGAGAGCAAAAAAGTTCGGGAGGCAGCAAGTGCGTTATGATAGCGAATTTCCATTAAATTCTTCAAATTTGAATAATTCAATTTTCTATACGCTTAGAAAGTTGAGTTTTGGTATGTAGTAAGATCTTTCACAGGGAAACATATCCACCAAATTTAATTAAAATAGCTTTGTAATTTTCAGAGATAAAAATTTTAAAAAAAAGTCACCATGTTTATATATATATATATATATATATATATATATATATATATATATATATATATATATATATATATATATATATATATATTCAACCGGTAACTCAAAAAGTAATTAACCGATTTGGATGAAACTCGGCAAGTACCTCTCTTTTATAAATAACTTGGATGGGTTCGTTAGCCAGGAAAATTGGAGAAGATTGGTGGTGTGCGGGGCAGACAGGGTTTAAAGGAGGTATGGCCTCAAAATATAAAAAAGGCAGCTTTTCAAGGTTCGACTAAACTGTTTTTTTTTTACAATTTTCCGCTCATATGTCCCTTTTATTCTTCCCCGCCCAGAACCATACTATTCACTCTGGTGGTATCGTAACTTTCTTGGAGGTTGTGTGCAAGAAATTTTTCTTGTAGTTTGTGCATAAATTGTTGTTTCAATTAAATAAGCACTTAGAAATAACAGGCTGCTGTCTGAATAACTTTGACTTTACCATTAGTTGTAAATTTATAAAATTTTGCGATTTGTTACTATTCATTTGATTTCGTAGTTTTAAAAATGCAGTTCGGTATTATAAGGCTCTCAAGACATATTTTTAATACAAATTATTGCACTTACATATTTAAACAAACGGTAATACTGAATCATAGGGGCCAACGTGATTCTTGGATTTTTTTTTTGAGAAACATGCTTAAAACCACCCCTGTATGCATGAGAAACAATAAAAATTTAATTATATATATATATATATATATATATATATATATATATATATATATATATATATATAAATTGAAACTGACCCCGGATACGGCTTCTAGGGGTCCTAGTTCCCGTTCATTTAATATTTTTTTTGCAAAATCTCACCATCGATACCTCTGTATTAGTGAATTTATAAAATAAATATTCACTAAAAGGTAAAAATAGTGTCAACGTGAGTGGAAGATGACCAACTTCTTCCATCAGCAGTCGATTTTAAAACTGTCCGTGGAATAAACTGCAAATTCACATTTTAGTGAATTTTCGTAAAAAAAAATTCACTATTGGAGAGATCCCGAATTTTCAAAAAATGTCTTCAAATGAGATACCCATATATATATATATATATATATATATATATATATATATATATATATATATATATATATATATATATATATATATATATATATATATATATATATATATATATATATATATATACAGATCTCATAAAAGGGCCAATTTTGATAAAATTTGGGATCTACCTTCCCCTTGTAAGTGACTTGGATAAATTCGTTAGAAAGGAAAATCGGACCATTTTTCTGGGAAAACCTTAGGTTTTATTTCGGAGAAATATTTTATTTCTAAAAATAAAAGACCTGTGTTAACCAAATTTGGTAGGTGGGTTCACATTACAAAACGTAAACAATGCGCCAAAAGATAGATCTATAGATTGAAAGAAAAAAAGTTATAAGCACCTAATTAAAAAATGTTGGTCCTAGATACTTTCTCTGAAAATTCACTACCGTAACGCACTTGCTGCGCCCAGACTTTTTTTTGTTGGGTTAATTAAATATTTAAAAAATCACTAAATGGCTGGAAGTGCGATTCTTCCCTAGAAAAAACGAGTTAAAGGAAACTAGGACCTTATGTAAACTTTTTAGTGGTACTAGGTATCAGACTCCTAAATTTTGTTTTGCTTGTAAGCCGTTTTCCAGAAAATTAATTAATATGAATTTTCTTTACTCCATTTTCAAAATGTAAAATATTTCGCATAAAAAACCCTTCTCAAAATTTATCAGGGGATATGGAATATTCACCTTAGTTTTATGTACTGATTATTGAAACAGCTGTATAATACGACGAGATATATATTTTTAGATTAGTTCTGCAAGAAGTTAAAGATAATCCATAATAGTCTATGGACAATCTTTTACTTTCGCCAACTTAACCTTGTTTATTGAATATCTTATTAAATTCAAATCTTTCGTTTCACTTTAATTACCTACGACACGTCAGCAGCGTTATAATATCACTATATGTTTACATCTATCCTTGTCTGACATACCATTGCCTTATTAAAATCAACGACCCTGACAGTTCATAGAATTTTCCAGACCTTCTGTTTACTAATATGGGCAAAATCCTTAACAATACATAAATAAAACACATGTGACCTTTTGTCAATTTTATTATCGACTATTAACATTCTATAAAAAAAACAGAACGAATCAATATAAAAAAACTTAACGCATTAAGAATACTGGATCACCTTTACATATTTAAAGAATAGATAATCACAGACCCAATTTTTCACAGCTGTTGTTGACAGTTGGTCTTGACGTAGTGGTGACTTCATTTACAGTATCCAATTGAAAAATAACGTGGAACGTTGAGATAACTTAATTCGTACAAACTAAAATCACAGTCCAAAAAACTAGAGCAGCAAAAACGTCCTGTTATCTGATAATACACATTAAAACTGCGCATTACCAGATACTTCACATCAATTATGATCAAAACCACTAATTTTTAGATTTCTTGTTTTGTTCAGTATTTACCAGCTTCGTCACAATCTTTCTGGAATGTCCATTAGGATCGAAATGGTTTGTGTGTTCTTCGGCCTCTTTCTTTGACCGTTGTTTTCCACTGTGTTTACTGAAAATATATTTGTCGTAGGCGTAGTTGTATTCGTCGTAGTTATCAATTTGTGGGTCAGACATTGTTCGCTGGTTGATCTTCAACACAAACAATTACTATTTTTGAAACTAGAAACACTAGTCACTTTGAACAAGTAGAGAAACGCTTTGGAAGCAGCACGATTTTCACAACAGCACTGATTTGATTGAACAGCTGACGAGGCCAACTTGACATTCGCTTTTATAAGGTCAGCGCAAGCGCGCGTAGTGGGAGAATATTTATCTAAGAAACGAATCAAATGAATCGATTGTTCTAGTAACTTGAAGGCTGGAAATGTGAAATTCTCTAATCGAAACTTGACTCATTAAAACAATAATTAACTGATAAATTTGTAAAAGATTGTTTTTTGTAAGTGTGTTTTATGTTGACGAGTTGGACTTGATAAAGGCGGGTTATTGTTTACATTTTGTGAAATTAAATATAACAATGAAGCGTTAACGAAGGAAAAGGATGGGGTATATAGCGCTCTCTTTCTAATGGTTTCTTTTATTGCCATCCATCAAACACGACAAAACAAAAGTGCATAATGGCAAAGATTGTGCAATGTGTTGATAGGTAGATTTTGTTTCTCGTAAAAAAATAAAAATTGCACAATTAAGATTGCTAAATGTTGTGTCAATACAATTATTAGCGAATTTTTTTAAAAAAAATTCGCTTATGGGGAGATCTGTGTGTATATATATATATATATATATATATATATATATATATATATATATATATATATATATATATATATATATATATATATATATATATATATATATATATATCCGACCGATAACTCAAAAAATAATGGACCGATCTTGATAAAATTTGCAGAGTATCTTCCTTTTGCAAGTGGCTTGGATAAGTTCGTTAGCCAGGAAAATCTGACCAGGTTTTCCCGGAAAATTTTGTGTTTTCTTTCTAAAAAAATTCATATCTCCGGAAATAACAAAGTAAGGGCAACCAAATTTGGTACGTGTTTGTATTATACAGAGTGAACTCTGTACCAAAATTTAAGTCCATATAGCTTTAAAGACAAAGAAGTTATGGGCAGTTAAAGCAATAAATGTAGGAGTTTTCCTCAAAACGTCTAACTCGCAATATTAAACGTCAAAATTGGCAATGTTTAGGCAAAGAATGTAAAACAAATACCATTTGTGAAAAGAAAATGTTGCAAGAAGAGTGTTCTGCAAACCCTTAAGTTTCAGATTCAACCGTCATTGCCCTTCATTTTACTAAAACGTTTACAGGAAATCCATTTCAAATAGACCCTTTCTCTGGTGCTTTGGCTGTCAGTTTAGTTAAGTTTGGTAGCTGTTTGGATATTTATTTGTAGGTTTAGTGAACTTTATGGTTTAACGGCCTATAATCTTTTTTAGCTAATTATCGTGGAACAAATTTGTTAATGCATTTTTGCATTTTTTATCGAAATATGATGCGTTTATCTTAAAAAAAATCTGGACGCAGTAAGTGCGTTTTGGTTGCGAATTTTCGGTAAATTTGCAGTTAAGCTCCCGAACGCTTTTCAAAACACTGTTTTCAGAAACCTGCCTAGAGCCCCCCCTGGATCCACAAACCCCAAGAAAAATTTGTTGTTCACACTCCCCAAGGAAGTTACGGGACCAGGAGTGAGTAGGGGTGCATAATTTTTTTAGCTAATTTTTTTAGAACAAATTCGTTAATGTAATTTTGCATTTTTTATCGAAATATGATGCGTTTATAAGAAAAAAATCTGGACGCAGTAAGTGCGTTTTGGTAGCGAATTTTCGGTAAATTTGCAGTTTAGCTCCCGAACGCTTTTCAAAACACTGTTTTCAGAAACCTGCCTAGAGCCCTCCCTGGATCCACAAACCCCAAGAAAAAATTGTTGTTCACACTCCCCAAGGAAGTTACGGGACCAGGAGTGAGTAGGGGTGCATAATTTTTTTAGCTAATTTTTGTAGAACAAATTCGTGAATGCATTTTTCCATTTTTTGTCGAAATATGATGCGTTTGCAAGAAAAAAATCTGGACGCAGTAAGTGCGTTTTGGTAGCGAATTTTCGATAAATTTGCAGTTTAGCTCCCGAACGCTTTTCAAAAAACTGTTTTCAGAAACCTGCCTAGGCCCCCACCCCTCTGGATCCACAAACCCCAAAAAAAATCTTGTTCACACTCCCCAAGGAAGTTACGGGACCAGGAGTGAGTAGGGGTGTATAATTTTTTTAAACTAATTTTCGTAGAACAAATTCGTTAATGCATTTTTGCATTTTTTGTCGAAATATGATGCGTTTGTAAGAAAAAAATCTGGACGCAGTAAGTGCGTTTTGGTAGCAAATTTTCGGTAAATTTGCAGTTTAGCTCCCGAACGTTTTTCAAAAAACTGTTCAGAAACCTGCAGGTGAGGTCCTAGTAATGTCTCTGAAAACAATTTGTTGAAAAGCGTTCGGGCGCTAATCTGCCAATTTACCAAAGTTTCATTAAATCCTTCAAATTTCAATAACTCAATTTGCTATTAACGTAAGCTTTGTTGGATAGAAAACCAACATTTAAGTTTATTTTCGGAAAATTTTGGTATATTTTCAAACCATAAGTAATTTTGATAAAATATAGTACATTGTTTCTACCACATAGGCTATACCGGTAATCAGATTGATGCCTGCTCGCATTTGCTATTAAAAACATTTTTATGGAAAATCACTTCCATAACACATTTGCTGCATCTAGACTTTTGAAAAATGTTTATATATTTTCAAACAATAAATTTGTTTCAATGAAATATGATACATTGTTTCTACTATATAGGCAACCAAGTTTGATGCCTGCTTTCATCAAAGAAAGACATTTGCTATTAAAAATATTTTAAAGAAAATTCGCTTCCATAACGCACTTGCTGCGTCCCGAGATTTTTATTTATTCAATGAATAATTAAGATTTCATTTCCATATCCGAGAGTGTTTAAAAGTACAAACCGTTCTTTTAACTCCTTGAGGTGTCCGTGACGAAATATTCGCCCGATCACTTTACTGCAATTTTTAATGGAACAACTTTTTATATTTCATTATTCTTTCATTCCCTAATGAAAAGGTAACAGTTTTTGAAAATTTTCTTGAAATCAGTGCGAATGAATTGAAGCCCATTGATTGTACTGAGTCGGAGAGTTTGGATGTCTGTACCATTGGTATCTCGAAAACTATAAGATAGGTATACCGACTTAAAAGCTGGTTAAAACAAACAAAAGTAGCACAATTATAAGGGCACCTAAGAGGTTTTTTCACAATTTGAAAAACTTTCCTATAAGCTACTAGATAAAGATTAAAAAATAGGGACGCAGCAAATGCGTTATGGTAGCGAATTTTCAGTAATAATAAATGTTTCAAATTTTAACAATTCAATTTCCCATGAACTCAGACACATTAATGTTGGTATGTAGGGATGTCTATCAGCGCAACATGTCTACTAAATGTAATCAAAATAACTATGTTATTTTTCAAGATATATTTCTTTTTCACAGGAATATATATTTTTTAAACTGATCCTATTGGGATAACTAACGAACTCATCCAAGCTGTTAACAAAAGAAAAACACATGCCAAGTTTGATCAAAATCGGTTAATAATTTTTTGAGTTATCGGTTGGATATATATATATATATATATATATATATATATATATATATATATATATATATATATATATATGTATAAGATAAGGAGGGCCACTATGGGGATCTCCAAAACGGTAGCAGATACAAACTTGGTTAAACGGGAGAAAAGTTGCGCACTAAAAAGCTCAACAAATGGCGGTTAGACATATCCGAACATTGTTTTTGATGTATTTTGAAAAATTTGGATTTTTTTATTTTATCTCGGCTATATTTCGATATCACGTTGTTGCAAACACAGGAACATTTGGTATGCAATGGTTCGGAAAGTGACGTTCATATTCTCGACGTACTTCATAAGCATTGCCGTCACACTATCCATAGACATATAGATGTCTGCACATTATTTGTTGCTATATGAGACCATGTTAAAAAATGCCTGGACGCAGCAAGTGCGTTATGGTAGTGAATTTTCATAGAAATGATCTGGCACAAAATATTTTATTATAACTTTTTTTGCTTGTAATATAGAAATCTAAATTTTGGTGTATAGTTTACTTTTTGTATCGTAAACCTACCTACCAAATTTGGTTATCATAGCTTTTTATTTTTTAAGATAATTTTTTTTTTCAAATGGAAACTCAAAATTTTTCCGGAAAACATCGTCCGATTTTTCTGATTAACAAACTTATCAAAGCCATTTACAAAAGGAAGGTACATGCCAAATTATATAAAAATCGGACTATTATTCTTTGAGATAAAAAATTTTTTCGAATGAAAACTCAAAATTTTCCCGGAAAACCTCGTCTGATTTTCCTGACTAACAAACTTGTCAAAGCCATTTACAAAAGGAAGGTACGTGCCAAATTTTATTAAAATCGGCTTATTACTTTTTGAGATAAGAATTTTTTTCGAATAAAAACTCAAAATTTTCCCGGAAAACCTCATCCGATTTTCCTGACTAACAAACCTGTCAAAGCCATTTACAAAAGGAAGGTACATGCCAAATTTTATTAAAATCGGCTTATTACTTTTTGAGATACGAATTTTTTTCGAATGAAAACTCAAAATTTTCCCGGAAAACCTCGTCCGATTTTCCTGGCTAACAAACTTATCAAGGCCATTTACAAAAGGAAGGTACATGCCAAATTTTATTAAAATCGGCTTATTACTTTTTGAGATACCAATTTTTTTCGAATGAAAACTCAAAATTTTCCCGGAAAACCTCATCCGATTTTCCTGACTAACGAACTTATCAAAATCGGCCTATTATTTTTTGAGTTATCGGTGTGATACATATATATATATATATATATATATATATATATATATATATATATATATATATATATATATATATATATATATATATATATATATATATATATATATAAACATATAAAAATTGAAACTGACCCCGGATATGGGTTCTAGGGGTCCTAGATCGCGCTCATTTGCAAAAAAAATTTCAAAATTCAAAAGTCGGGATCTCCCCATTAGTGAATTTTTTCTACGAAAATTCACTAAAAATAACAAAAACCAATAACAAAACGGAAATCTCTAACATTCAACAACTCTAAATAACTAGAAAATAATTATAAAGTTCACTAACAAACACGCGCATATGAAAACTTCCTGACAGTTGTCAAAATTTTGACATATGCGCAAGCTTGGGTAACTTGATTTTTAATGACAACTGCCGCAGTTTCACTAACTGCGGCAACTGTCCTTAGTAGTTTAATAAATTCCGTCACCTGTAACATTTTTGCTCATTTATTTTGAGACTGTCAATTCTTTGTTTTAATATTTGTGCTTCATTGGATAGCTATTGCATTTAAAACGTGTGCGTATGTTTCCTCAATGATTTACCGAGACAAGCCACATCAAAATTGCGTAGATAATTAAAAAAATGAAAATTTTTCTTTGAAGCTTTCACACGAGGAAAGTGATTATGGTTTGTTTTCATTTCAAACATAAAAACACAATGTTGTACAAGTTATCCAGTCGAAAAATTTCAAAAATATGAAGCAGAATCTCTTGAAAAATTCACTTAAAAAATTCAGATCTACTTTTTGAGCGAAATTTGAAAAATGTCATATTCCAAAAATAATTATAAGGGATGTTACGCTTCAGTTGCTCCTGACATCCAGATCTCTTCTGGAGGAATGTATCGAATTATCAGTCACCCTATATATATATATATATATATATATATATATATATATATATATATATATATATATATATATATATATATATGTATATATATATATATATATATATATATATATATATATATATATATATATATATATATATATATATATAATAACACCACAGTTGACAAACTACACATCCAGAAGTCGTTGACTTGCGCGGGGGGAGCTTACATACACATATAGACAAAGAAGACTACCCAAAACTCATCAGAAGCCGGCATTTCTACATTCGAGTGAAAACGACCGACTGTCCGAATACGGAACTTGAACCCGCGACCTCCTAGTTCTAATCTTTTTAGAGTCTCTCGACCTCTAAAAATCTCGGGACGCAGCAAGTGCGTTATGGTAGCGAATTTTCTTTAAAATATTTTTAATAGCAAATGTCTTTTTTGATGAAAGCAGGCATCAAACTTGGTTGCCTATATAGTAGAAACAATGTATCATATTTCATTGAAACAAATTTATTCGTTGAAAATATATAAACATTTTTCAAAAGTCCATATGCAGCAAATGTGTTATGGAAGTGAATTTCCATTAAAATGTTTTTAATAGCAAATGCGAGCAGGCATCAATTTGATTACCGGTATAGCCTATGTGGTAGAAACAATGTACTATATTTTATCAAAATTACTTATGGTTTGAAAATATACAAAAATTTTCCGAAAATAAACTTAAATGTTGGTTTTCTATCCAACAAAGCTTACGTTAATAGCAAATTGAGTTATTGAAATTTGAAGGATTTAATGAAACTTTGGTAAATTTGCAGATTAGCGCCCGAACGCTTTTCAACAAATTGTTTGCAGAGACATTACTAGGACCTCACCTGCAGGTTTCTGAACAGTTTTTTGAAAAGCGTTCGGGAGCTAAACTGCAAATTTACCGAAAATTCGCTACCAAAACGCACTTACTGCGTCCAGATTTTTTTCTTATAAACGCATCATATTTCGATAAAAAATGCAAAATTACATTAACGAATTTGTTCTAAAAAAATTAGCTAAAAAAATTATGCACCCCTACTCACTCCTGGTCCCGTAACTTCCTTGGGGAGTGTGAACAACAAATTTTTCTTGGGGTTTGTGGATCCAGGGGGGGCTCTAGGCAGGTTTCTGAAAACAGTGTTTTGAAAAGCGTTCGGGAGCTTAACTGCAAATTTACCGAAAATTCGCAACCAAAACGCACTTACTCCGTCCAGATTTTTTTTAAGATAAACGCATCATATTTGGATAAAAAATGCAAAAATGCATTAACAAATTTGTTCCACGATAATTAGCTAAAAAAAATTATAGGCCGTTAAACCATAAATTTCACTAAACCTACAAATAAATATCCAAACAGCTACCAAACTTAACTAAACTGACAGCCAAAGCACCAGAGAAAGGGTCTATTTGAAATGGATTTCCTGTAAACGTTTTAGTAAAATGAAGGGCAATGACGGTTGAATCTGAAACTTAAGGGTTTGCAGAACACTCTTCTTGCAACATTTTCTTTTCACAAATGGTATTTGTTTTACATTCTTTGCCTAAACATTGCCAATTTTGACGTTTAATATTGCGAGTTTGACGTTTTGAGGAAAACTCCTACATTTATTGTTTTAACTGCCCATAACTTCTTTGTCTTTAAAGCTATGGACTTAAATTTTGGTACAGAGTTCACTCTTTATAATACAAACATGCGTACCAAATTTGGTTGCCCTTACTTTGTTATTTCCGGAGATATGAATTTTTTCATAAAGAAAACACAAAATTTTCCGGGAAAACGAACTTATCCAAGCCACTTGCAAAAGGAAGGTACTCTGCAAATTTTATCAAGATCGGTCCATTCTTTTTTGAGTTATCGGTCGGATATATATATATATATATATATATATATATATATATATATATATATATATATATATATATATATATATATATAAACACAGATCTCCCCATAAGCGAATTTTAAAAAAAAAAATTCGCTAAAAGAGAACTAGGAAATCATGCAAGTTCTTGGCTAGAACATGCTCGATATTTCACATCTACTGTGATGTTTTATGAGGAGCCTACAAAAAATACAGCTTATGGCATACAATATATAAAGATCTTAAAAAATCTTATCGAAAGCTGAAAAGCAAGTAATTTTAAAGTTTCCTGTCTAGGTAGGAAACATCGCAGTCAGTCTATAATGATGGAAAATTGTTTCTATACAAAAAAAACATCAATACAGTTTCTTTCTAAAATTCGCCGATTAATCGTTATTAACAATTGTCTATATATATCGACTGACTGGAGAATTTATTTTATAGCAATTTTAAAGTTTCCTATCTGAATGGGAAACATTGCGACTGCTCTATTATGATAGAAAAAAAATTCTCCACAGAAAAGATCCTATACAGTTTTTTTTTTCTAAAATGCACCAATCCATTATTATTTGCAATACTTTACTATTCTTCCATAAACGCAACGTTAAATTTGGAGAAAACATGGCGGCCGAATACCCTATGGCCACACTGTCCCTTTCAGGTCACTGTAATCATTTTGAAAACATTCATATGTCTAGGCAAACGAAAAAGATTTGTTTAATTCGCTTTGCCTATAAATCAGGTTGCCTATATAGTGTTTCTACGAAGTACACAGCCAGATAAATACATCTGACAGTGATAGGAGTTACTGGAAGATGCATTTTATACAGAGTGTACCAACCAAGATGCAAAGTTCGATAACTCCTTTGTTTTTATGGATATCAAAAAAGTTTCCAAACAAAAGTGGTAGAGGGAGTAACGGCGCACAATATAAAAACATTTTCAATTATACAGCGTGTTCCGTAATTCAGGTGCAATGTTTTTTAAATTGATATATATATATATATATATATATATATATATATATATATATATATATATATATATATATATATATATATATATAAATTACTTAAAATTCAGAAAGCCCACATTTTCCTTAATCTTTTAATATAGGGTTTGTAATACATTATACAGGGTATTTTAATACATATGGATTGTTTCGTGGTAAAATTGTGCGTATATCAACGCTCTGTAGCACAATACACTTTTAAGTACACCTGGAGAACCCAAATCACCACAACACATATTTCAAAGACCTTACGCTCGTTTCGTTGACAACGTCAACGTCATCAGAGGATGAAAAAATCGATTTTTTTTGTTAGAATTTTCATCCTCTGATGACGTTGACGTTGTCAATGAAACGATCGTAAGGTCTTTGAAATATGTGTTGTGGTGATTTGGGTTCTCCAAGTGTACTTATCAGTACTCACCACAGGTTCCAGTTCTCACATAGTGAACAATACACTTTGTAGGAAAAATAATTTGTTGGTCATTTGAGTTTCAGAATATGATCTAGTATCGTTACCTATCGGTTTTTTTTCCCCAGGGCTCGTCCGCTGCCTTGCCGTCCCGATAGCACTGAAACCTTTGGTTGATTATGCATACCCTTAGTCTTACTCCACCCATTCCAAAATATGTGCCTTGAACTAGTCTGCACAACGATTGGTAGGGTAAAGTTTTATATTGCTCTGTCTCCGGTCTAGACTGACCGTAGAGCTTTGCACTCGCTCAAGATGTGCTGGGCTGATTCTTCCCCCTCGCCGCAGAGTCTGCATGCGAGGTCCCCTTCGAACCGTCTCATTTTATGCAGGCCATGTTGTCCGCATAGAGACCTGTTGTGTTTCTGAGCTGTCATCTGCTAAAATTTAGCAGCTCCACAGCTGTCTTTGAATTGGGTTGCTCTTTGTCACGCCCAGGGCCGGTTCTGGTCCCATAAATGGTTCTGCTGGCCCCCTCTTCACGAGATTGCCAGCTTCTTCATTGCCTTTGACCCCCGAGTGACCCGGCACCAAGATGAGGTCGATCGTCTCGTCTCGGCACTCACTCACCAGCCAGAAATTTACCCGTGGGCTACTTAGTGCCTTAAGGGCTGCCTGGTTTTCTGTGGCTATGAGGATCCGCTTGTTGGTGTAGCCCTCCTCTTGTTCTCCCGCACACAATGCAGGATGGCGTACATTTCGGCCTGAAACACCGTTGCATGGGCTCCGAGGGAAATACTATGACTTACCCTCGGTCCTTCCGAGTAAACACCTGCCCCCGTCCCACGCTACCCGCCGGATCCGTTCGTGAACCAGACGAGCGCGTCCCGTAGTATGCCCGGCGTCTCCTTCCGTCATGCCTCGCGGTCGGGGATTTCCACTGTAAAGCTGTTTTCCCCGCAGATTCGCTGGCTCGCGAAGTCTGACCTCATATCAAGCATGGGCTCCTTCACGATCTCCTAAATTTTGCAGTGGCCCCTGAAGCCTGGGTTGATCTTCAGTCTACCATTGCAGGCTAGTCTGTATAGTCCTAGCCTGGCCTCCCTCATTACCTATGGTTTTTTATTTGTTAACTTACGGTTTGTATACAGGTTGACTCAAAACTAGGAAGTTTCATTTTCTTTCTTAATTTAAATGGAAGACCTGTATTTTATATCACTAATAAAATCCTCACCTTTATTAAATACCCGAAAATATCTCGATAATTACTTACGTTAGGTATAGGGAACCCCTAACAATATTATTAGTTTAGTATTAATCATATTAGAGGACCCCATTAGTGATATAAAATACAGGGTGTTCCATTTAAATTAAGAAAGAAAATGAAACATGCAGGTTTTGAGTCACCCTGTACACAAACCGCAAGTTAATAAATAAATAACGAGAGGTAAGGATACTAGATCATATTCGGAAACTCAACTGGCCAACATATAATTTTTTTCTACAAAGTGTATTGTTCTACAGAGCGTTGATATACGTACAATTTTCACACAGAACAATCCATATCTTTTAAGTACCCTTACACTCTATATTAAAAGAATTATGATAATGTGGGCTTTCTGAATTTTAAGTAATATATAGGTGTTGCAAATTAAAAAAAAACATGGATTTGTTTTGTATCTGAATTACCAAACACCCTGTATAATTCAAAATAATTTTAAACAGTGCGTCGTTACTTTCTATACTACTTTTGTTTGGAAACTTTTTTGATATTTATAAAAATAAAGGAGTTATCGAACTTTGCATCTCGGTTGGTACACCTGTATGTTATGTAATATCTACACATGAATGTTATTCTATAGAACTAAAATATATTTGTCGCTACGTAACTAGTTTTTAACGAACAGTTAATCCTTTTTTTGGCACAAAATATATGGAATATATGTATAATCTGCACAACCTAAGACATTTTTACCTGCGCCAGAAAACATCACTATTGAGGAAGTGGAACCCAAATTTAAAAATAATGACCTATTTATGATTTATTTTTGTCCGCCAACGACTTTCTAGCCGGAAATGTAAAAATAAACAGTAATTGTAATAGTAAGTATGAAAATCTTTACACCAGTGGTTTTTTTATGAGTCTTATTTTTTTGATATATATATATATATATATATATATATATATATATATATATATATATATATATATATATATATATATATATATATATATATATATCACACCGATAACTAAAAAAAGATTGGACCGATTTTGATCAAATTTAGCATATACCTTCCTTTTGTAAGTGGCTTGGATAAGTTCGTTAGACAGGAAAATCGAGCCAGGTTTTCCGGGAAAATTCTGGGTTTACTTTCGGAAAAAAAAAATTTCAAAAAATAGAAAAGCTATGGTAACCAAATTTGGTACGTAAGTTTATGATATTAAAAGGAAACCATATACCAAAATTTATATTTCTATGTTAAAAGAAAAAAACTCATAAAAAATATTCTCTATGAAAATTCACTACCATAACGCACTTGTTGCGTCCAGACCTTTTTATGAATTGAGATTATAAAGTCAGTCACGCACAAACCAGGTTCATGTTGTTTCAGTGACTTGACCTGTTTTATTTAGAACTTGTACTACACATTTTTAAGATACTTTTTTGAATTTTCTTTCTAAATAAGCATACATTTATTATTATTATTATTATATAACTTAATAAATAATAGTTTAGGTGTTGCGCCTAGATGACGTTAACCTGTATAACCCTGTATAATTTTCTTATTCGTATAAACAAGTCATTTGTTTTGAACCTTGCTATTGGCGATTTTAAAATAAAGATGCTATACTAGATAATTAATATTATACCCATATTTCATTGTTCCTATTTGACTAAGCAAAAAATTTTTGATGACAAAGCTCGTTCTTCATTTTGGTTAAACGTTATTCATTGTGATGATATAGAAAACCGTCCAGCCGGCAACTTTGTAGATAAGGCTATCGCAAAGGAAAAATATTATCACTGCATTTACTTTGTCCAATAATGTGTAAACAAGTAAGTAGCTGCTATTAGAAGATAGATACAAATACGTGTTAATATGTAGCAATATTTTATTATCAAAGCAAATAATAAACACGATTAAACCGCATTCTATTATTATCATATTATTTCTGTTGTTGACTGGCAAAAAATTATTTCCAAACAATTTATAATAGATTTTATCGTACAGTCTAGTGTAACAACATTCATGAAGCAATTTCCGCTTAGAGGAAGTGTTTAAGAATCCCAATGCCAATACAGGTGTTTCACATAACAAGTTCGTCAACATTTAGCTGCTTAGAATGCCATTTTGTTCCTGAAAACTTGACTGCCTAGGTAACCCCCGTGAAATGAAAATGCTTTTATTCCGCTGGCACTTCCAGTTATAGACGCAAAAAGCTGCCATCAAATTTGTTAATTTAAATAGAACACCTATAGATTTTTACATTTTAGTGAATTTTCCTAAACAAATCGACCGCGAGTTTGGATTTAAAAAAAAAACTTCTTCAATTGAGAGGGAACTAGGTCCCCTAGAATACATATACGGGGTCAGTTTCAAATTGTATATGTTTGTATATACAGGTTGGCGCATTGAAAACGAAACAAACCGATTTGCGTCCAGAGAATTTTTTTTAAGAAAGGCTGAATCACGTCCATTTTAATATTGAGGGAGGGGACATGTTTTGACATAAAACTCAACTTTGTCACATCAACCCCTTAAGGGTGGTGATAACAACCCTTATATTTTAAATAGGGAATATGGGTCGAGTGTTACATCATTTGAAAGCTCTTTCTTTTCTGAATTCAGCAAACTAATTTTTTTGGAAGTTTTATCAACTCGTTTAAAAATTATTCACAGTTGCAGTTGCAAGAACGTATTTCATTCATTGTGATAAGAAATGCACGGATTAGTGAATTGTTTGTTAAAAAAAAGTAAAAAACAAAACCAAACGTTTAAAAATGTTTCTTAAGTTAAGTAAGTGTTCAAATTGTTGACCACCAGCTTCCATACAAAAGTACAAATTTTGTTCAAAACGTGCTCTGACAATCTGGAGCATTTGTGGAATTATTAGACGGCATTCTTCAACAATTCGTCGTCGTAATTCTTCCAGAGACTCCGGTTCTGTTGCGTAAATTCTACTCTTTAAATGACCTCAGAGAAAGAAGTCTAAAGGAGTTAAATCCGGTGATCTAGAGGGCCACTTAATAGCACCTCTACGCCCAATCCATTGTCCTGGAAACTCTCTGTTCAAAAACTACCTAACACGTTGTGAAAAATGCGGAGGAGCTCCATCTTATTGAAACACAAATTGATTTTCTTGATAGCGATTATCATTTTCAACAATGTCAATTAGTAGAGGGTAAACGATATCTTCTAGAAACTCCAAATACGTTTCGCCACTCAAATTGCCATCAAGAAAAAATGGTCCGATTAAACGGTCTCCAAAAACGCCAGTCCAGACATTCAATTTCTGTGGAGTTTGAATGTGGACTTCGTGAAAATTTCTTGGATTGTTATCTGCTCAATAACGACAATTATGACGATTGACTGTAGAGTTTAATAAAAACGGACACTCGTCTGAAAAACAGATATTTCTTGTTGCACCATTTCCCTCATGTCTTAAGAAATTTTCATTTCTGATAAGTGCTTCTAAACTTTCCAGATGTTACAATGGTTATATCATTCACATAGCGAGCACTTAATAAGAGATTATTAATATAGTTGTGGTTTAATCATTAACGACCGTAAGATAAGTTTTATTTTTATAAGTTTGACATTTCAAAACAATTTTATTTATTTCAAGATTATCGTCTGTTATTATTTTTGTTGTTGCTAAAAAAAACTTATGCAACAGCTCACTAGTGCTGATAAGAGTCCATTTTATCAAACAATAATATGCTGATTGCAATTATTATTACCCGTATCAGTTTGTCCTTGCACGTATCACCTTTTACAACCTATGTAATTATTTTACTTCCACATCGTCACAACGTGTGGAACTATGGCATTGGATACAAAGATTTCAATTTTTTTTCGCTTAAACGTCATAAAAAGTGTCAAAACATAAAAAACATGAGTTGGAAACGATTTTTTTGTCTGTCGGTCTGTATTTCTGTCTGTTTGTAGACACGATAACTTTAGAACGAATTGAGATATCGTCTTCAAAAATTTGGTATCCAGTTAGCACCCGACAAACGAACGGTTCCGATCATTTTTGGATAAAATCGCTGGAGGGGTTAGAGGCTGAATGGGGGTGATTTAGTGACAGTTGACATTTTTCGTTAAAACCTGAATAGAAATAAGGATGGATCGCTTGATTATAAAGTAATAGACGATATATTTCATTCTTACAATTTAACTTCTCTTGTTAATACTCCGACAAGAGTCTTTAGATCGGGTGACATCTTGAGTAGTAGTAGCATTGATTATGTATTAACAAATATTGAGGGTGTTGTTGTAGACAATTTTGATCCAGGAATCTTGGACCATTACGCTCAGGCAGTTACGTTTCCCGTAGCGGACGGAATTGGCCACTCTTCCATAGAGGCTAAAAGAGAAATTGTCTTTCGAGCTCTAAATGAAATGACAATTAACGAATTTAAAAATCGTTTTACAAGCACATACGATTTCAATTTAAGTGAAATTGAGGATGTAGACATGGCATTTAACAAAATTTTCGATACTTTTGTCTGGTGCTTTGAGATAGCTTGTCAGAAAACTAAAAAAGTTGTAAATTCCGGTTTTAACGTAAAATATCGAATCAAGTTTTCACCAAATCTGAAACAAAAACTTAACGACCTAAGGCTTTTAAATTCAATGCGAAAACAATCCGGAGAGAGGGAGATTAACGCTATGTATAAAGTAATGAAAGCCGAGGTAAATAGCCTAATTAAACAGGAAAAACTCCAGAGCATCTTATATTTGAAACGCCCCAAATAAAACTAAAGCAGTATGGCAGCTTGTTAATCTTAAGAAAAACAAACCTAGTGCAGAGCACTTCATTTCTAATTTACTATACGAAAACAAAAATATAACTAGTAGGATAGAAATTGCTGAGGTACTTGCCGGATATTTTTCATGTGTTGCTGAGAGGAGTTGCATTTCGGGGGCCAGATATCTGATAGCTGCACAGCCGAACAATATAAGCCTAAAACACTTTTTTTAACACCTGTAATTAAATGTGAAGTTATTGACATCATCAACGAACTTCCTAATAAAAAATCAAGCGACTTTGATGATGTTCCAATAAAAATTATTAAGCAATGTGCTGCTGAGCTTGCCGTGCTACTTACAAAGATGATGAATTCCTGTATATGTCTGGGAAAAGTCCCTGACATATTGAAACTGGCTGTGGTTGTTGCTGTGTTGAAGGCGGGAGACAGTACCAATTTGGAGAACTATCGTCCCATCTCTATATTAAGCATTTTTCAAAGATCATAGAAAGGGCAGTACATAAAAGGATGGGTAAGTTTTTAAACGCTAATAATGTAATATCACCATCACTGCAGGGATTTAGAACTGATCATTGTACAGAAACTGCCCTTATCGAATACACTCAATATATAAACGAAAGAATGGACCTCAATTACATTGTGGTGACCTTTTTTTTGACCTGCCTCGTGCCTTTGACACAGTAAATCCTTTTATTGTTAGGGAGAAGATGTGGGCGTTGGGGATAAGAGGCACTTGCAGCGACCTTCTACTTTCGTATCTCATTAATAGACAGTTACTTGTAAAAGCGAATAATATTAATTCCAAAAGATATAGGGTAAGTATGGGCACACCCCGGGGAAGTGTCATTGGCCCACTTTTGTTTACACTCTATGTAAACGATTTGCCGCCATTTATACAAGTTGGAAAAGCCTTCATGAACGCCGATGACACTTCTATTGTTGTCTACGGCAAGACGGCGGAGGAAACAGAATTAAAATTAAAATTATTAGTACCATATTTTGATGAATGGTGTTATAGAAATCGACTAATTTTGAACTATGACAAGACTTTTTCTCTTCAAATGCATAACTGCCACCGAAGAGAGAGGATGTGCGACAGCACTATTTTGGTGAACGGAAATGCGGTGCAATTCAAAAAGGTGACACAAGTTTTGGGTGTTAGAATTGACAGTAGCCTGTTATATATAGACCAGATCGATCACGTGTGCAAGAAATTAAATTCCGCGTTTTATGCAATTTTGATGCTTAAAGATTCCTTAAGCTCGGAACATCTACTGAAAGTCTATTACGCGGCTGTCTATTCACATCTGAGTTACGGTATCCTTATCTGGGGCCAATCCTCTACCTTATGGGCACTCTTGTTGTGACATCTTTAAGAAAAATAACATTATGACGTTAACATCAGTTTATCTGTTCCATCTGTTAAGTTACATTCATAAAAACAAGAGAAAATTTGTTATCAACTTGGATTTTCATGGGTGCAACACTCGTGAAAAATATACTTTTCACCTGAATAAATGTCACCATTCTTTTTTTAAGAAATCGCCATGTTATGCAGGTTGTTTTTTTGTATAACCAGCTGCCTTGTTCTGTGAAGGACACAAATTGTACCAAAAACATTTAGAAAGCAACTGTAGGTTGCTTTAATTACTCATAGTTTTTATAGTTTGAGCGAATTTTGTGAAGCTGCACTGTGAACGTATGTTTTTTGTTGTGATGTGAAGCTCGTTATATTTTAGATTTTTCGGCACGTACCTTTGTGATACGTTTTTATCTTTTTTATCTTGTGAGTTTTTATCTTGTAAGTCGAATATTCGTAGAGAAATCGAATACTCGAATGATCGTGGAGTATTCCAATATTCAAATATTCGTGGAGTTAAACTGGGAGTAAGAGAAATCTGAAGTAAATTTTGGTGTCTGGAGGAGAAGCCGCTACATTCAACGTTTAATTATGGTAATCCCAGACGGTGTGACGTTCAGAAAAGAAAATATTCGTGGAGTATTCGAATATTTGAATATCCGTCGAGTATTCGAATATTCGCACAGTAATAAACACTCACGTAAGCCCATGAATGTGTCTCGTTATCATTTTTTAAATCCGCCTCTGTTTCCTAGAAAATTTGCTATTTGATTCTTAACTTTCAAATAATTCCGGAAATGTTTCATTGTTTATTTTAGAAAAATTAATGACGTTTATAATGTCGGTTTCATTGTGCTTATCACAACAGCAGTTAAGTTTTTAGTCATATTTACGTTATTTGCAAGCACATAAATAAATAAATAAATAAATAAATACATAAATAAATAAATAAATAAATAAATAAATAAATAAATAAATAAATAAATAAATAAATAAATAAATAAATAAATAAATAAATAAATAAATAAATAAATAAATAAATAAATAAATAAATAAATAAATCTGCATCCCGTGTATTTGCGTTTTAAGCTGATAATGTGCTTAGTTAGAAAAATATGGCTAATTAATAATTTATAGTAGATGGTGTACATATTACATATTAGTAATTTATAATGCCAATAACGACATTCCATTCGCCGGAGTTATTGATATAAATTTTATATTTTTTAACAGAACATTCTGTATATTGTTACCTATTTGATGCAACATTTCCTTCCGAGTTCAACGGTATAGCACAATTGATACTTAAAAATCATGCGTTGCTGAGTTAATAACCATTTTATCCAAGACCCAAAAGCATTCGCACGATTACACATAGACAGGATATAACTGACAATATTGGTGTCGGTGTTTTTGAGTAGTGCTGGGAATTTATCCGTTTGTGTATTCAAATATTCGTTCCGAAAGCTTCACGACTATTCGAATATTCGTGGAGTATTCGAATATTCGAATATTCTTGGAGTATTTGAATATTCGATAATTCGAATATATTCGAATATTCGAATACACTCTCGTTGAAATAATTCGTATTCAAATACTCGAATATTTTAACTATTCGTATTCGATTCCCAGCCCTACTGCACACACCACGTAACGTTTGGACAGCTCACTTCGCCGCAAATTTTAGTCGACCATTTCTCCAACAGTTGGCCGCATGTTTCAGCATAGTTATGTGTATTTCCTTATTAAATTTAGGGTGTTTAAATTAAGGTAAGATACATTTTTGCTTCATACTTGTTTAGCTTCTGTAATACGGTTTAGTTACGCCCATAGTTTTTTATAGTTATTATCATTTTATGAGAAAATTACCGTTGTTTCCTAACCTACTTTTTAATAGTAAATAATATTTGTTTCAATTCTCGGGACGCAAACAGAGTGGTCGAAATTTTCCTACTGTGGTCGATATTGTACTGATTGTATTTTCTTATTTTTAGATACCCCAGAGAAATATGTTCGTAAAATGTACGTTCTTCATGGTCAGAAGAGGATATGCGACGTGTCTGTTAATCTGTTATTGAAAAAATTGTGACAATAAGACAGTCGACAAAGATATTTTGAGTGCCCTATGGAACCCTGCAGGACCGTTTAAAAGGTCTATTTTCTGCAAAGAAATACAAGCTAGGAAGAAAGTCGGTGTTTATTGTCGAGCCAGAGTCGGAGTTAGCCAGTCATTATTATTAGCCTGTCTAAGGTGTTTTATGGATAAATCCGAAGATTAATCAGGGAGCAGGCTTATGAATTTGCAGGATCAAACCACCACAAACATAATTTTAACAAGCACCGGCATCAATTTTTAAGCTTTCGTTAACCTGAAGCTACCAGTCTAAACCGAGTCGTAGCATTTAACAAAGCAGAAGTGACTATATTCTCCGATAATTTAGAGAAGCTGTAGAGCCAACATAAATTTAAAGCCCATCGTGTTTTCAATGTTGATTGGACGGGTGTTAGTAAACCCATGGCCAGATTGTTTCAAAAAAGGACAGAACTGGGCGCACTTACAAGTGCCGAAAGACGACAGTTCATGCAATGACCGCCGCTGGCTACTGTGTCCCGCCAATGTTCATTTTCAAACGATAAAGAATGACATATACACTGGAAAGGACTGGACCAACAAGCGCTACTTACTACTCTTCTAAGTCAGGGTGGATCACAGATCTTTTTAGTGAGTGGGTTAAACATTTTGCTAGATTTACTAAACCTAGCAAAGATGACCTCGTCTTGTTGGAGATGGACAATAAATGTAGCCACTCGAGCTTGACTACTTACTACTTTTGCAAGGAGAACGGTATCAAAGTTATCTTAATTCCATCCCACACGTTTCATCGCCTGGACATTTGCTTTTTCGGACCGCGATAACCTCCTGGTGGAGCTGAATTTTTAGCGAGCCTTGTTTTCATCTTGGGGAATAAAAAGAAATCTCAGGGAGCGAGGTTGGTCGAGTATGGTGGGTGTGGCAGCAATTTGTAGCGCAGTTCATGCAACTTAACCGCGAGAATTCCAGATGTTTGTGCTGGTGCGTTAACGTCGTGAAACAGCTCATTTTTTTAGCGAAATGGGGCCGCGTCTCGTTCAATTTCTTACATAATGGATACAAGAATTCACCGTATCGCTCTTTCATTCTGAAAAAAGTCCATGATAATTATTACCTTCAAATCCCAAAAAATCGTGGCCATGGCTTTTCCGGTCTTTGGAGCAGATTCGCCCTGGAAAGTCCGTTATTTTGACTGTAACTCGGTCTCTGGTGTATAATAATGTATCCATATTTCATCAACGATGACAACTCGACGTAAAAACTCTTACGAATTTAAAGAGGTCCAAACACTTCATCGACATTGTCAGCGTATCCGCTCGTTGTCCACGTTCCATTGTCCATTGGGCCAACACCTTTCTTATACATAACCTATTATATAGAATAATGATTGCCGTTCCGTAAGATACGCCTGCGGCTTTTGCTACTTCGCGCACTTTAGTTCGACGATCAGTGAAAATCATGTCGTGGACCTTTTTAACGATTTTCTCGGTAACGACTTGTGCCGCTCCCCATCATAACGGATGTATTCGTTGAACCAATATCTGGCGGTTGTTATTAATGGTGAAGGGTACCCATAGACAGCATCCAACTCCGCTTTTTTTTCCTTGCATGTTTCTCCATCCAAAAATAAAAAGCGAATGATGGAAGGATATTGCACTTTTCTATTTTATCGAGAAACACGAAACACGTGCGACAAAACTGGCTGCCAAATAAAACTAACCATTGGATCAGTCTGAACTTTAGTATGGTATCGTTTGACAGATGACAGTACACGACGGTAATGCCAGCTTCCCTCAGCAACTCCACCTGTCTTCAAACACGGGTACTTATTGATCGACCCTCGTATTATATTTTGTTCGTCAAAACAATTTATCAATCATCTGTAAAAATGTAAGCATAGATAATCCCATCCAATATATGTAATTATATTAGCTCTTTTTTTTGTGTACAAAACCTAATTAAAACTACATATAAAATCCGACTGTTTTTGTGCCTGTGTCGTCTGTACTGTCCTCGCTTCACCTATAAAGCTATCTATCCCCTAGACAAATAGCTTGAGTGTTCTTCTTACGACTGTGTTTATGGAAACAAACATAATATGTAGAAGATCTTGCGGTTAAGTGGACGACATTTTTCTTTTCTTGGGGGTTAAACAAATGAGTTTAAAGTTTTGTGTTCAGTCTGTCTAATGATATGATATGATATGTGATATATATATATATATATATATATATATATATATATATATATATATATATATATATATATATGTATATATATATATATATATATATATATATATATATATATATATATATATATATATATATATATATATATATATATATATATATATATAAATGCAAAAATCCAATATGGTGCCCACAAGAAAAATCGAAGTCAAGCATTGTAACTCTTGCATAAAGACCGCCTTGAAAAATATGATGATATACAGGCTGATTCATAAGTGGTGACCAAAAATGAAACCCAATGTTCTTCGAACAATTTTAGAGAGGGTATGTCCTATAAAATTTTTTCCTATAATGCTTCATTAAAAAGATACAAGGTGATGAAGTTGAATTTTAAAAAAACCCAATTTTTTAAAAAGTAGCACATATATTTTGCTAAAACTTCGCATGTGTAGGCTGTTATGGAAGGCGCATATTCTACCATAACAATTGAATCGCCTAATCCAGCAGTGGCGCGCGTACCCACATGTCATTGGTTATCCCTAAAGAAAAAAATGGGTGCGCCAATGAGATTTTTTTTTATTTTTTATTTTTTGAATCTTACTTTTATTCGTGAACAAAATGACTCTCTTCATAATTTTCTGTACGACGCTTATTTGTCGAGTAAGCAATGAATCAAGTAACTGTTTTAGAGCACAGTTCAGGATTTATAACTAGTCGTTGTTTGGTAGAAAATCCCAATGATACACTTTTATCAGGCTTATGGTAATTTATTTATTACAATAAATGTTCAAAAATGCCTCCATTGGCCTGAATACACGCACGACATCTTTTTAATATGGAAAATTTAATGTCTTGAGGATTCATTGTTGCTTGAATATGAAGAAAAGCATTATTTATCAGTTTTTGTAGCTGCTCTGGTGTATTTATTTGTTCACTGTAGACCAGTCGCTTAAAATCACCCCAAAGATAGAAGTCAAGTGGGTTTAAGTCCGGTGATCTTGCAGGCCAATGTATTGGTCCAGTTCTGCCAATCCATCTTTCAGAAGATTAGATTAGGGAATAAGATATTTTGGTTGTTCATTTCCAACATCCATTCACAAAAGACTCGTCGATGCACATTGTCTCCAGGTAAAAGGCAATGAACATTCTGTCGATGATATGGATGTAAAGTTCTCCAAACAAAGCTTTGAGAATATTGTAACTGCGTGGCAATTCTCCGAGTACTTGTAGAAGGTTGATCCATCACTGCATCCACCACTATCTCTTCGTCTTCAAGTTGATGTTGTCTTCTACCATTAGCTCTAGCGTCAGGACGTTGTCCAATACCGCACTGCCGAAGTCTTGAAAACGATCGAGAAAAAACCCTTGGTGTAGGTTGACGGCGAGTGGGAAACCTACGTTGACATGTGGGTACGCGCGCCACAGCTGGATTAGCCGATTCGATTGTTATGGTAAAATACGCGCCTTCCATAACAGCCTACACGTGCGAAGTTTCAGCAAAATATATGTACTACTTGTTAAAAAATTGGGAAATTTTATTTTTTGAAATTAAAATTCAACGCCCTGTATCTTTTTAATGAAGCATTATAGGGAAACATTTTATAGGACATACCCTCTCTAAAATTGTTCAAAGAACATTGGGTTTCATTTTTGGTCACCACTTATGAATCACCCTGTATTTAGATTGCCCATAAACAAAGTGCCGGAACAATGTCATGCTTAAAAAAGTCTAGTTCTTTCGGTATTCGCTTGAAAACGGAAAAAGAAACTAAAATTGAAAATTTTCGTTTTTTTTTCGAATAATTAAAAAATTAAGATGTCACCCCAAATTTTCTCTCAGATAATTGATCAGCATAGAAACACGCAACTTTGCTTCAATTTAACCATCTTCGTATCTCTTACGGTTTAGAAGATCCCAATTGTGAGGCTCGAATTTGAACTTGAAAGACATGAAAACTTTTTGGAATAACGAGATTATATAGGTATAAACTTATTGCAATTGTTACACTTTTAAATACTCCCTGAGTAGGTATGTAATATAATATACATACACCAAAAGCAATACACTGCACCTATTCAAAATTACATAAGTAAGGACGTTTCATATTAAAATATATGATTTAGTTTAATCCTGTTTGATATCTAATCAATTTAATTAAAACTGATATTTGCTATGAACAGGGAATGCATCAAATCAGTTTGTTTTTCCTCAGCGGATATAACATTTCTAATGCATTGAGTGAAGATTGGAACCTATGACGAGATACATTTTGGAGAACAAAATTCAGCACACACATTTTAGTGAATTTTTATTTAAAAAAATTCACTAATACAGAGGTATCGATGGTGAGAGTTTGCAAACATTCTTTCAAATGTGTGCGAACTAGGACCCCTAGAACCCATATCCGGGGTCAGTTTCAATTTTTATATGTTTATATATATATATATATATATATATATATATATATATATATATATATATATATATATATATATATATATATATATATATATATATATATATATATATATACATATATGTATCCAACCGCTAACTCAAAAATTAATTAACCGATTTCGATGAAACTTGGCAAGTGCCTTTCTTTTATTAATGGCTTGGATGAGTTCGTTAGTCAGAAAAATCGGACGGAGTTTTCCGGGAAAATTTTGAGTTTTCTTTCGAAAAAAATTTTTTTCTCCGAAAGTAACAAAGCTGTTTTAATGAAATTTAGTATATATGTTGCCTCATGAGAGTTTGTACTGCGTACCAAAATTCAACTGTCTAAGTTTAGAGAAAATTGAGTTATTCAAATTTTAAATTTTCTTTCGAAAAAAATTTTTTTCTCCGAAAATTAAAACTTAGTTTAATGAAATTTTGTGGATATCTTGTTTATTTTATGTGACACTGGCGTTGACTCTAAGCCTCCTAAGATTTCTTTCATATTCAAACTGTTGATCTCAAATTGCTTAAGGTAAATTCTAATAGATGGCACATATGTCTAAAAGCGGGCACAGATAATTTAGTTAGTTAATAAGGACAATAACGACAAGGACGTTGAATAAAGATTTGTTTTCACGAGGTACTCATTCTAACATAGAATTTAATATTTATATTTTTATGGCTATAATTCATTTACATCTGCTACTCTCGATATCACATAATCGCCAATAAAGATAGATCGCTACCACATGAAATTATGATAATGAGTTTGCTGTTGTGGTAGATGACACAGTTTGATCATCGACTAATTACAGGTTTCTACTTAGCTCTAGTTCAATATATGGTGAATGTAACAGAATAGTTGAGACAACAGTTCGAACATTCAACAACAGATTCCTTTATTTGGCTCCAATGAATTGAACTAAATTCAGCAGAATTAAAAGTAAGCCGTCAAGTCATGGAATAATACTGACACGACGAGTTGTTAAATGTTTCAAAATTGAAGACAATGAAATGAATGAAATTATAGTTCTTGCATATTTTGAAGCATGTCTACAAAGTTCGTTAAGAAGTAGGTCTCAAGATTTGGGTTTATCTATCTGGGCAATACACAGAATATTGAGAAAGCACAATATGCATAATTGGTAAATTTTTATTAAAAAAAATTCACTAATAGAGAGGTATCGATGGTGAGACTTTGCAAAAATTCTTTCAAATGAGTGCGAACTAGGACCCCTAGAACCGATATCCGGGGTCAGTTTCAATGTTTATATGTTTGTTTATATATATATATATATATATATATATATATATATATATATATATATATATATATATATATATATATATATATATATATATATATATATATATATATATATATATCCGTCTAATAACTCAAAAAAAAATTAACCGAATTAACTTGCAAGTGCCTTTCTTTTATAAATGGCTTGGATAAGTTCGTTAGCCAGAAAAATCGGACGGGGTTTTCCGGAAAAATTTTGAGTTTTCTTTCGAAAAAATTTTTTTCTCCGAAAGTGACAAAGCTGTTTTAATGAAATTTACTACATATGTTGCCCCAGGAGAGGTCTTACTACGTACCAAAATTCAACTTTCTAAGTTTAGAGAAAATTGAGTTATTCAAATTTTAAATGTTCTTTCGAAAAAAAAAATTCTTCGAAAATTACAAAGTTATTTTAATGAAATTTTGTGGATATCTTGCCTTAGGAAAGACCTTACTACGTATTAAAATTGAACTCTTTAAGTTTATAGAAAATTGAGTTATTTACATTTAAAGCATTTAATAAAAGTTCACTACCATAACGCACTTGCTGCGTCCCGAGTTTTTCCTACCTGTCAATCGTATCGCTTACAATGTTATGATTATTCATCACTGTGATGGCGCTAACTTTGTTAGCGAAACGATCGTCAGGTCTGAAATATATGTTGTGGTGAACTGGGTTCTCCCAAGTGTACTTATTTGGAATGCATTTCTGACATATTTCCGGAGATTATCCAAAAAGCACCCATTTGGTGTCACAGGCACAAGTTCATTATATCTCCGAGACAAAATAACACTAGTTTTTTAGAGGTTAGTTAAAATATTCAGCCATTAGAAAACTTACATTCCAATTCCTGCACATATTGCTCCATCTGCGCATACAGCAGCTTTTTTAAATACCCTTAGTTTTGATGCTGAAGGTGGTAGGGATAGTGTAGGAAATTCGTGAACTGGACACTCCTTCTTCTTGCTCCGAAAGGCTATTGATAAACCGATTGACAAGCATATTATCGCCAATACTACGACCACAACTAGTGCTATAAGCTTGAACTTTGATCTGCAAATGAATAAAAGGTAAAGTGGTAAAAAAATTAATTTAAATTATAAAAAGTAATTGTGTGTGTGTGTGTGTGTTGCATAATGGGATGGTTTTGAATGTTTTATTCATCAACCACAGACTTTTATCCTAAAATTTCGTTTCGAATCATAACCACACCCAGTGCGGCAAACCTATAACTAGATTTTCTTATGTGAAGAGGTGATAACTTTATTCGCGGCTTCTTTGAATTATAAATGAAAACCTAATGGATACATATATCCACAATCTCACGTAAACACAATCATTATATTAGTGTTACCAATATACACCTACATGATATCTTAAAAACATACATACCTGCTTTCACCCACTGCTTCACACATACAATCCAAACATACCTACCTAATCTATACATCAATATAAATATTACAATATTTTTAATTACTATACTTTTTTTAAACTGATTTTGAATTTCTATATATGCACATAATCTGTTTTTTTTAATAAGTATTCACTTTTTTGTTTGTTTTTGTTTTGTTTTTTTATATTCTTTTTTTTTATATATTTTTTCCTTTTTTTAAATTCTTAAAATTTAAGGAATGACTGGGACACATTGTCGCCTAGGGACCCGCCAAGGCTCATAGACATACTGAATTGGGCCACGGAAAGGCTGCGTATACAAAAGGACAGACATTAGGATTTATGTTCAGTACATTGATATAATTTTATTTTATTTTATTTATATATACACATACACACACACATATACATATATATATATATATATATATATATATATATATATATATATATATATATATATATATATATATATATATATACATACATATATTCTTATAAACCTACATCTATGTTCATGAAAAATCTATCTATTAATTTATATACATCTATGTTATTTAAGCTAAGAATCTAGTTTGTGTTTAAAGGAAGCTGGATCTCTGTTACCTGTTTTATTCCCCATAACAACTGCAATCTTTGTCTCTCATAGTTCCTACATGAAAACAATATGTGATCTATACTGCCCCCCTTAGTTAAAACGTCCTAACTCACGATTTCTTAAAACTGAAATAATTGAGATTTTATAAATTCAATTATGCAAACTACCTTTCACACTAAACGAGGATTATTATTTTGTTCATAGATGTGGTTAAGGATTACATATTTAGTACAAAAAGTGAAAAATGTGTATGTTCTTTAGATTTTGAAATAATACAAAAAAATAACAGTTAGGACGTTTTAACTATGGAATGCATGATAAAAAAGTCAACGGGAATTTTTATCAAAATATTTATTGATAGTAAACTTGACAAAACAGAATACATATTAATTATATAACAGCTGCAATAGCCAACACGTAATTATTAACGAAATTTATGGTCTAATCAGTTTCATTGTCAAGGTCGACATCGGTTTCTGAGGTAGCTAATTCGTTCCAGAATATCATACGATTTTCTGGGATAATTGCCTGAAGTTTTGATATTAAATTTGTTTTGCGGTCTAAAGGGATACCTCTATGTTTTGTTAGACAAGAAGGTTTTTTTATCCCTTCTTTTTGTTCTTTGGCCGTTAAAAAATTTAATAATCTAAACTCATCAGAAAACGCATTCTTATAATAAACTACATTTTCCCCTCTTTTGAAGTTGAAATGCACAATGTCTTTAAGGTAGGGCTTGGGGGTGACTTTTTGTAACTTGAATTTAGAAGAATGATCCTTCCATTGAAAAAAATCATGTATGTTCATTTCTTTCACTTCCACCTTTGACGAGTTTGATTTTTGAACAGCTGATTTAAAATCATCAAAATCAAGCACCTTGCGTGCCTTTTTTAAGCTAAGCTCCACTTGGTGGTGAAATGCGTCCGCGGACATGAAGGTATGACCGGACTGAAAATATTTAACATCTAGATATTTTAATTCGACATCAGCACAGTTTACGATAAAAATAAAAAAAGATAATAGAGCCCAATTCTTATTTTGGGCCGCACAATTGTCGAGCCAAATTGTAATATTTTGTGTATCTCTGTTATTTAGAAAAAACGCAAAAAATGTAGAAATCAAATCTTCTTTTTTCCGACCACTGACTCCTTCGTGCCAAATTACCGCCAATGGTTTGAAAACTTTAGAGTAGGCACCAACTGGGACAAATGACTCGTTGAAGGCAATGATCCTTGGAGTAAAAATGACTTCCTTAAACATGTCGGCCCTTGGTAACATTATCACCTAAAAGAAAATTTGAACACGTTAAGTTAAATACACACACAAAAAACAAACCACCTTTTGTAAATCAGCTGAAACAATTATTTTCTCGGGTTCCCGTTCTTTCTTATCTTTCTCATATTCCTCTCTTGCAGCGACATATTTTTCTTTGTGCTGTTTCCATTCTTTACAGTCTCCACAGTCAGTGTTTGGATCTTCTTTTTTATGGAGAGAACTATTTAAATGCAAATTAAATTTCTCACACTCGAAGCATTCTTTGTTTCCTAAATTTGCGAATGAGATATTCATGCTAGCGACTGCCTGTCTATACACCTCGTAAGACACTTTAACATTTGGATTCTTCTCCATAAAATCCTTATGCATCAAAGTAATTGAAATGTCACTTGACAGGTAGAGGCGGTTCGGGGCATGTTCTCTCCTGTAATGGGAAATAACTGGGTGAAAAGTTCTAATGTGATCTGTAAGCAAATTTTTGTCAATTTTAGAGGCGCTGGGGTGGTGACCACGCATGTCTTTTTTGGACATAGAAGCTGTAGGTTGTGTATCCCTAACAGACTTTAACAATCGATCATTTGCTGGATGAAACCCCAAAGTAGCGAGTAGGAAAGTTTTGCAAACATAATTTTCTCTTCCATTTGAATCTTTAAGGACATACTTAAAACTATTTTCTCTTCTAGAATTATCAACCTTTTTACTTTGTTTCGCGCATCTTTTTATGCAACCCAATATAAATGCCCTTTGTGCAGTATTACTTATTTCCCAAAACTGATTATTAATCTGAGTCTGTCTTTCCAAATTTAAAGCACTAGGGCATTTCAATCTACATTTTTCATTGCAAGGTAATTGCACGCCGTGTGATGACACTCTTGTTTCTAGTTTATGCTTCTTTCTTTGGGCAAGGGGTTCTTCAAATAACCTTCGTTTTCTGGGATTTCCTTTCTTTGTGTATACTTTTTTCATATTTTTTGTAGCCTCTTCTTCTACCTTTGCCAATATGTCTGACAAAATAGATTTAACTACCTCTGTAGCAGTTTCATATTCTTCATTATTTTTATCTAACAACTCACCGCCAGAATTTTCTCCTTGTAAGCCAATTTCTGTCCTAGGGTATTTTACGTTTTTTTGTAGCTCGTTTTCTTTATCGCTAAATTCACTTTCACTGCTGTTAAGGTCACAATTATTCATATTTCTAGGTAAATATTCGGGATCGTCATTCTTTTTAGGTCGATTTGTTTTATTCTGGTTTTTAAATGTTGCAATTTTTTGGTGGAGCTCGGTATTCAAAGCTAAGGCTATTATTTTCTTAGTTCGATTTGACATTCTGCAATAAACAAAGGATATCAGAAAAATGAAATACTTTAAAATAAAAATAAAACTGTTAATTGAATCAATATTTCGACATCATAAATTTTATTGTGTTTATTTTAATTATAATTTTTTTTTTGTATTATACAGATTGCGAAAACGCCGATCTTGGAAATGAAATCTGAAAGTATATACGATGTAAACTGCCGCTTCAATCCTCTGCTGAATAATATTTGTATATAAACAACAATGACCAAAATGTTTACCCACCACGAGTGTGTAGTATAGTATTTATTATTTTAAGTCTTAGAAGGCAATATAATGGCTTTTCTGCGAAACCGGAGACCATTAATAAATAATAATAATACTCAATACTTTGTAATTATGTGAAAATAAAACAGGAGACCATGAATACGTACACACATAACAAATTTTATACAAATACTTAAAAAAATAAGTTGGTACTTACGTTTGATAATAATAATTATAACTATGCTCTTACACTACACACTACACTGATTAATTTCAAGTAAAATACCAACACCACTACTTGCTCAAATGTCAAAACACTGAATTTATTTTAGGTTATGTTATGCTTTAAACCGCAACGTTTTAGGTATCCTAAGTGTAAAACGAAAGGAGGTAAATAACGTATGTTCCCGTGAATGCTAAGTTAAAATGTCCTAACTTAGAACATAGGACGATTTATTCTTGTAAATCATAGATAGGACGTTTTGCGCTTGGAAAGTCGTAATTTATGAACATAGGACAATACATTTAAGTAATTCTGATAGGGATAAAGTGAAGTTAGGACGTTCTAACTTGGGGGATTAGATAGGTTTGACATAGAATTACCTGTATATGCTAAAAAGTCGAAAATAAAAAAAATGGAGTTAGGACGTTTTAACTAAGTAGGGCAGTATATCACAGACCGTTTGCTCGTCACAGCTGCAGTACGGTGTGGATTCTACACCTATTCTATATAAGTGGGATCTATATCTACCGTGATTATTCCTGAGCCTTATTATGGTGGTTAAAGCCTTTCTATGTAAACTAAATATTGTTTTTAGCTGACTTTCTTCTGGTAATTTGGGATTAAGGAGTTTATATCTGTTGGATGTTTTCTGTGTATATGAGAACCATTCTCTTTCCCAAATAATTTTGATTTTTCTTTTAATGTCAAATACAAATTCTGTGTATGGTAGTTTTATAACCTGATAGTGCCCCTGAGTTGATGCTGTTTTAGATAGTTGGTCTACATCTTCATTATCCTGTATATTACTGTGAGCTTTAACCCATAAGAAAATCACCTTGATATTGGGGTGTTCACAAATATTTTTCCTGATGTTTCCCAACGATGGATGGTTATTAATATGCACGTGACTGTATTGTATTGTTTTAGCAGCTGATTGGGAGTCAGTGATAATTAAAGCCTTTTCTACTTGATTTTCCACCACCCATAAAAAATAATTGTTGTTGTATTTAACCCATTATATTAAAGTACTTATGTACAGTGTGATGATAACGTTCGGGAACATAATTTATAAATGCGTTATTTAATTTTTTCAAGAAAAACGCTCGGACAAGTCAATTATATTTTTGCCAGCTTATGACGTAGAAATTACGTTTTTCTGAATGGTGACGTCATCATAAGTTTTTTTAACGACAATCATAGTTTTCTTTGCTGCTTTTTCATAGATTTGCTTAGTACTTAAATGACGATGAAAAAGAATTGGTACCTTACATAAACAATTTCTTGAAAAAATAGCATTATTTACTTAAAAAAATGGATAGGTAAGTTTAATGGAAAAAATGATTGAACCAAGGAAAACAAACAAAATTTAGCGCAAAGGATCAAGTTGTTCTCCACCTACCATTTGGCATTGACCGATTCGAGTGTAAACACTTTGTAACCCGAGCTAAAAAATGTCACGACTAATTTGCCCTATTTTAACGCGAATTCTTTGCTGTAGCGCCTCTAAATTATTTGGTTTGTTGAAATAAGGTTTCTATTTTAAATAACCCTACAGAAAAATTCCAAGGTCGTTAAGTCTGGGGAACGCGGTGGCCACTCAATTGCTCCTCGACTCCGTATCCATCTTTCAGGAGATGTGGCATCTAGATATTGACGGACGTCTACAATGAGCCACATCTGCTTCGTGATTATTTAAAAAAATTGCTGTCAGAGCTGGCACTAAATCCAATCGCAAGAAATTTAGGTAACGTGCTGTTGTAAGATTTCCTTGAAAAAAGTAAGACCTTAGGAAACGCCGTCCGATTATTCCCATCGATACATTCACTTTGCCATGACGTTGACTGTGAGAGTCTTGAGTCCAATGGGGATTTTCCCATGACCAATATCTTGAGTTGTGACGATTTACTGTTCCATTCCGGCAAAAAGTAGCTTCATCAGAGAAGATAATGCTATTAGGTAAATTGGGATCTCCATCGCAGTGTAACATTAATTGTTCACAAAACTGTAAACGGCGGTCTGAATCATCATCATTTAACTTGTATATCAGTAGCACTTCTTTAAATAATTTTACCACCAAAGATTGGTCCACGTTGTTATTTAGGGTTAGTTGCCTTGTAGAATGGTGACGATTTTTTTCAGATTCAAGCAATATATCCAATCTGATTTCTTTACTTACTCGAAATCTACCTTGTCGAGGCAAATCTTTTACGAATCCCGTTTCTGTGATTTGGCAATCACTATTTACTGTAGATCTTGCAACTGGCGATAATATTGTTGGGTAAATAACTCGCATGCTTCCTGATGACTTCTAAGCCTGTCGCCATATCCAATAATCATTAATATCTTTATCCTTTCGCTTTCGTTAAACGTGCCATTTTTGTTAAGTTCGAATTAGAATGGATTACTTTTAGCACTGTCACACTTTCATCACTAAGACTGGTAATTAATTTAAACCGTAGGTCATAATTGAAATTAATTTACGGTTTATTGTCTTTGTTCACAGAATTACAAATCTATACTGCGCTGAAAGTCCGATAACTAAATACTGATTAGGGCAAATATCAATAAATTATCACAACGAGTATTGTTAAAAATTGATTTTGGCCTTTACTTTGTGTTCCACCTGTCAAATAGTTACATGACAACGTATCAAAAATTAGAAAATCAAGCGTCCGTTACTTTAGAAAAGTGAAGGAAAACCTCATTATTCTAAAGACAACTTGTCCTAAATAAAAACGGTGAGAATTATTTCAAATTTTTTATTAAATTTACATTTTCATTGTTTAAAGTGAATAATGCAACCTTCTCAGAAAAATTGTTGCCAGGTTCCAATTTTCTTTTCATCATCATTTCAGTAGCAAGCAGGTTTATGGTAAAACAGCAAAAAAAATGGTCTTTTTTTAAAATACCTGTGATGACACCATCATTCAGAAATAGGTGACCTCATAAATGTAATTTTTACGTCATAAGTTGGCAATTGAAAAGATAAAATTAGCCTGTCTTAAATTGTGTTCCAAACTTTATCATCGCACTGTATATAAACACGCAAAGATATAGGCATAGAGAACATTTATTAAGCACAAATATGACATCGCCTCGTCAACAAAAACAACACAATACAATACAGCAATGATGTTTCAATAAACAAGAATAAGTGTACATACAGAAACATGATATAAATTGTATAAACATGTACAAATTAGAATTAAACACACACGACAGTAAACAACTGTGCAAAATTGTAAATTAATTGAAACATATACAGAAAAATGCCATTACTCAATCCATCGTATATGTGTAACAAGAAATTCTGATAAAGAATAAAACGAGTGTCCCTCCGTATCCTTGCTTAAGTAAAACATCGCTCGTAATGTGCATGCCTTGCTGACTCCGTATGCTTCATCCAACACTAACCGTCGTCGCTTTATAGAGAGCCGAGCTAATGCACTTTTTAAAGTCTTTTAATTCTTTTTCCTTTACAAATTGTGGCACCTTGTTAAAAAATTATATCCTCCAGTAGGTATTTGCCGTTTAAAACCTGGTGATTCTGTGATACCGCATGCTGATAAGTATGATGTCAGCTCTGTGATTTTTACTCCAAAATGTATTCTAGTTTCCTTAAAAACTGAACGCTGGATCCAGATTGCTTTTTTGTGTGGCAATACGATATCAGTAATACCTAGACTGTTTCCTCACACCACGATGGCATACGTTGTTTTGCTGTGAAATTAGTGTAAGAGGCTCTTAATGCTGTGTGGTAAGTACTAATCTTTTTAATTCGCCTTATCACAGAGACGACGCAAGACTTTTACACACTTGCTGTGTACGATATAACCAACGAAAATCTGTCTGCGTGTAAACTCCAAAAAATTTTACTGGTGGCTGCTGTAGTTGCAATCAAGTTGTCATACTCATGACCTTTCTTTCATCTTTATTAAGTTGAAATAAATTAGGAGCGAATCCGTGATTAGCATTCTGCAATGTACCATGGTGTGCTCACTGGTCTCATCTGAATATAGGCAAAGTGTACCGCCGTCACATTTTGCGATGTCATTAATGTAAATGGAAAACAACAAAGGCCCAAGTAGTGAACCCTGAGGTAGTCCACATGTTATCTGTTTTCAGCTGGAATAGCTAAATTCAATTTCAACTCTTTGCTATCGGTTGCTGAGGTAAGATTTAAATAAATAAAATAGCAGTTCTCTTATTCCATATCATTCAAGTTTTTTAGAGCATTTCGTCAAATATGGAATCAAATGCCTTCTGCAGGTCACAGTAAATGCATTGAGCTATGTTTCCACTACTTAATGCTTCTGTGATTTTTTGTGCAACACAAACAGAGCAGCTATGGTGGATTTTTTAGTTGTAAATCCATGCTGGGCGCTGCTTAACAACATCTGTTTTCCCATACAAGCATGCAATCTTGTTTTTATTATATATTTAAGGATCTTGAATAATGCTGATCTTAGAGAAAGGGGGCTAAAGTTTTCTAGATTGTTGAGGCTTCCAGCTGTGAAAGCCAAACTAACTTTAACCAGTTTCATCTCATTAGGAAGCACAGCTCCCTGTAAACACATATTTATTACTTTTGTTAAAGGTGGCAGCATACTGTTATTATCTTTTTCAGAAACCGTGTTGCCATTCCATAAGAGTCCAGTGTTGGCTTGGATAATAGCTTTGTCTTACTTCTGTCAAATAAAAAGAATGCATGTTTGATACGGTTATATGTATCTGTCCTACCAATTCGCCTTGTTTTTTAATTGCATCCTTTTCCCCACACTGGCAAAGTAATTGTTGCTGTCATCTGGTAATCTTCCTTGTAGCTAAGAATACATTTTTGATGTTTCTAACCAAATGAGAGTCCACGTCACTTTCTGAGCATTATCAACTCCATTTATAAATTCTTCAATTTACTGGGTTTTTGCTTTTACAATACGTTTTTATCAAAGGTTCTGTATACATGATAGGCATTACAAGATTCAAAGTCCCGTTTTGATAGCCATATTGTATACAAACCGTTCACTACATTTCGCATCTTTTGTAGTTAAGTGGCCAGTGGTATCAGCTGACCACACCTATTTTGGATTTTATACGGTAGCATTTTCTTTCAGGGACGTATTAGTGAATTTTCTTAAAAAAAATTCACTAATGAGGAGATCCCGACTTTTGAATTTTGAAAAAATTTCTTCACATGAGCGCTAATTAGGCCCCCCAGAAAACATATCCAAGGTCAGTTTCAATTTCTATATGTTTATATATATATATATATATATATATATATATATATATATATATATATATATATATATATATTATATATATATATATATATATATATATATATATATATATATATATATATATATATATATATATATATATATATATATATATATATATATATATATGTATCACACCGATAACTCAAAAAATAATGGGCCGATTTTGATTAAATTTGGTGAAAAAATTCCTTGTGCTAATAGCTTGGATAAGTTCGTTAGCCAGGAAAATCTGCTTAGGTTTTCCAGGAAAATTTTGCGTTTTCTTTCGAAAAAAAATTATATCTCCGGAATCAACAAAGTAAGGGCAACCAAATTTGGCACGCAGGTTTATATCCTTATAGGTAAGTTACCTACCAAAATTTAGCTATGTAGCTCAAAAGACAAAAAAGTTATAGGCATTTAAAGAAAAATAAATTGGGGTTTTCCTCAAAACGTCAAAGTGGCGATTTAAAATGTCAAAATTGGCAACATTTAGGCAAATAACTTGAATCTAATACGGGCTATAGAAATAAAATGTTTCAAGAAGGATGTTTTACAAACCCTAAAGTCTTAGTCTCAACCGTCATTGTCCTTCATTTTACTAAAATATTTGCAGAAAATTCATTTCAAATAGACCCTTTCTCTGATGCTTGACAAGTAGCCTTAGCTATAGAGTTTATCATTTAATGGTATACAATTTTTGTCGAATTTTCGTAAAAAATCAATAAAGCTCAATATATCCGTTATTATATAAGAGACGAAAAAATTTGTATACATTAATTATAGGGTGTCTTGAGCTACATCTTAAAATAATATTTATACAATCACAGGGTGGCCCATAAGTCGTTGGTGATACAAATTTCCTTTTTTTTAATCAAACACGCCTTATGTTATTGCATTTTTGCATTTTCCATCGAAATATAATGCATGTTTGTAAGAAAAGAAATTCTGAACGCAGCAAGTGCGTTATGGTAGCGAATTTTGATCAAATGTTTCATATTTTTTTTAATCAAACACGCCTTATGTTATTGCATTTTTGCATTTTCCATCGAAATATAATGCATGTTTGTAAGAAAAGAAATTCTGAACGCAGCAAGTGCGTTATGGTAGCGAATTTTGATCAACTGTTTCATATTTGAACAGCTCAATTTGTTATTAACCTATAAGGTTGACCAAGAAACGTGTTTTTTCGGGAACACTTTAAGTTTACTTTTGGAAATTTTTGTATATTTTCACACAATAAAGTTATTTTGGTGAAACATGGCACATTGTTTTTAGTATATAGGTTATACTGGTAACCAAATTTGATGCCTGCTTTCTTAAAAAAAACACACATATTTGTTATTAAAAATATTTTAATGAAAATTCACTACCATAACGCACTTGCTGCGTCCAGAATTTTTTTCAAATGATGCCATCAAGCAATTATGAAAGCGGGAAAAGCATTTTTAATGGTCTATACAGTCCAGGTACGTATTCTAATGTGTGAAATACATTCGTATGCAAATTATTTTTTTGTTTTGACTCAAATATCTTCTCGTCGTTGATTCTTTAAATGGACTAACATGTTCCTGCCTGTAGGTAGCAATCTGGGGAAAATGATGTGATATGTGAGTATTGACTCTTTCAATGAAAAGGCAGTCTATATTAATTTTCAAAAAAAAATTAATGCAAGGCGGCGTATGACATGTGATGGTTCTTCAAATATGTGATGAATATTACATGATTAAACGACTGGAGCATTTGCATTCATCTTCTTTTACATGTGTGTGTGAAAAAACAGGTTTCGGCTGGCTTTATTATTCCGAATTATAAGTTTTTACACGATGCGGCTAATTTTATTAGGGGAGAGAATGAATAATATTTTTTAATGTCAGAAATTCCTTCATCAAAAGAATAGGAAAAGGCTTAGAAGTAGGAGGAGGCCATATAGAACAGTTAATTTGAGTTTGTTATTTTGATTAAGCTATTTTGTTTATTATTCCGAATTATAAGTTTTTCTACTTATCTTATTTGAAATTCTTTTCCAAGGCATGTTCAATTGCGTTTCTCTCGAAAACGATTGAAATTAGCAAATTGGAATAAGTATAAGAATTTTGCATAAAAATTATTTTTATAATTAAAATTACTAAAAAGTTTCGTCAGAAAAGGTATGAGCCGATTTCATCATCAGAGATATATCATGTAACGCCCCCTGTAACAAAATGTAAAATCATATGTAAAATAATATTTCTTGCCTAAAGTTATACCTCTGTGCCAATTGTAATAACGATTTATGACTACTTTCTTGAATTATTAGCACAAAACGAAAAAAAAAACTCTGCACGCAGCAAGTGCGTTATGGTGGTGAATTTTCATTAAAATGTTTTTATTGCAAATATGTGTGTTTTCGTTTTAAGATAGCAGGCATCAAATTTGGTTACCAGTATAACCTATATAGTAAAAACAATGTGCCATGTTTCATAAAAATAACTTTATTGTTTGAAAATGTACAAAAATTTCCAAAAGTAAACTTAAAGTGTTCCCGGAAAAACTCGTTTCTTGGTCAACCTTATAGGTTAGTAGCAAATTGGGCTATTCAAATATAAACCATTTGATCAAAATTCGCTACCATAACGCACTTGCTGCATCCAGAATATCTTTTCTTACAAACATGCATTATATTTCCATGGAAAATGCAATAACATAAGGCGTGTTTGATTAAAAAAAAAAGAAAATTTGTATCACCAACGACTTATGGGACACCTGTGATTGTAGAAATATTTTTTTAAGATGTAACTCAAGACACCCTATAATTAATATATATCATTTTTTTACGAACATTCGACAAGAATTATATACCATTAAACTCTATAGCTAAGACTACTGCCAAGCATCAGAGAAAGGGTCTATTTGAAATGAATGTTCTGGAAACATTTTAGTAAAATGAAGGACAATGACGGCTGCAACTAAGACTTCAAGGTTTCTGAAACATCCTTCTTAAGACATTTGGTTTCCATAGCCCGTATTAGATTCAAGTTATTTGCCTAAATGTTGCCGATTTTGACGTTTTAAATCGCAACTTTGACGTTTTGAGGAACACCACAATTAATTTTTCTTTAAATGCCTATAACTTTTTTGTCTTTTGATCTACGTAGCTAAATTTTGGTAGGTAACTTACCTATAAGGATATAAACCCGCGTTGCCCTTACTTTGTTAATTCCGGAGATATACTTTTTTTCGAAAGAAAACACAAAATTTTCCGGGAAAACCTGGGCAGATTTTCCTGGCTAACGAACTAATCCAAGCCATTTGCAAAAGGAATTTATTCACCAAATTTAATCAAAATCGGCCCATTATTTTTTGAGTTATCGGTGTGATATATATATATATATATATATATATATATATATATATATATATATATATATATATATATATATATATATATATATATATATATATATATATATATATATATATATATATATATATATATATATATAAATATATAAACATATAAAAATTGAAACTGACCCCGGATAATTAGCGCTCATTTGAAGAATTTTTTTCAAAATTCAAAAGTCGGGATGTGAATGTTTTAAAGAAAATTTAGTGAATTTTTAAAAGAAACTTCACTAATATGTCACCTTTAACACATTTTCCACAGCAACATTTTATTAAGGCATGCTTAGTCCAATCCTCACATTTTCGTCCAAATAACCTGTGCTTACTCTATGTCCCAATAGTTGTGACTACCGCTGTATATATAAACACATATGTATTTCGATAATTGGAGGTCTCAAAGGAGATCAGCAGTGGCAGGCATTGTATATAGATCGACAAGAAACGGTGTCAATTCATTCTATAATAATAATCAATTGAATATTGATAAATACCCCCCCCCCCCCGCACAGACACACACAAAATTGCTTAATAATACCATAATACCTAATATACAAATATTATGTCATTGTATTATATAAATTTAGAATTAAATGCATTAAGTACACTGCCGTCGTCATCTAGCGACAAACACTGGAACTAGCCTGATCCTCTTGTGCAGGGTCGATAAGTCATTTCATCAGTTTGAATCGCAGTGCGGTAAAAATTCAAATTTATCTATTAAACATAAAGTGTTATCTAGGTACTTACAATATACTTTCAAGGTTGTCCGCTTCTATTTTATCAATTTCATAATTCCTAATCTTCTTCACTAAACCTGCAACACATGTCACTTGTCTACATCTCCTCCGCATCGAATGCGTACCTGCCAACGTTTGTCGCAATAATAAACTTAAATCGAAGTCTACCATTGTTAAAGAGTTTCGTCTTCATTTCTATTGTTATTGTGTCATGGTAAAAGCCCTGCCCGACTGTTGTTTGTTGAAGTATGAGCTATTCTATTTCCCATCCCCATTGTTATGTGGTTGAGATAAATAAAGTGAAATGAGAGTGAGAATCAATAGATGGGGGCGTTAATAATGCGCAGGTGCACGTGAATACATTCAGTGCGACAGCTTTTATTAGAGAACGTGTTACACATGTGTCCTATAAATATACACGTATACCTACAGTGTGTCTCAAAGTCGATAATATATATTGCTATCTTGGAAACCGTTCTGAGAGATTTGTTAAATGAAGAAAGGTTCAGCACGTTATCTGCTCATTTCAAATTAGTTGAGAAATCAAAGCCAACTAAGTTTAAAGTATTCAAAAAAATATTTAGTTTCGTTTTTGCAATCCTAAAGATTAACTTTATTAAAACATGAAGGTCGATATTACCTTTTAAATAATTTTCCAAAAATTAAGTTATTTCACTTTCCAAATTTTTTTTAATAAAAAAGGAAAAAAAAGGAATGGAATTTTGACTTTGAGAACAGGCTCAGTCAGTGACTGTCAATCTTTAAAACATATAGAGATGGATTTGACCTTCCTCTTCATAAGGAAATAATGAAGTTGAAAGTCTATTACTTAGAACTTGTCGTGTGTAAGATAAAGTTGTATATTAAGAGCTGCAATCAGGGTTCGACATGTCGACGTTGGTTACTGAAATCTATGTGTCATCAATGTTAACAATTTGTGGATAATATAAACTATCTCAACTATGTCAACTACTATGTCGACAAGGTGGTCGAGTGGTAAGAACATGTGCCACTAAACCAGTGTTAGTCTAAAGACTGCATGAGTGTTGTATCGGGTAGTGTAGTGGCCAAAAGAAACAAATAATAAATATTGTTTAAATATTCAGATTCGCTACTTGACATCTTTAAAGAGGAACATTAGAGGCTAGCGAAATAGCCACAACTAATCGTAATGAAAAGCGTAATAATATAAGTGAAAAACTTATTGAAAATTTTGAACTGACTTGGGTACAGTCATTAAGTAATGATACCCAACAGCCCGAAGTAAATGAACAATTAGCGTAAAATACTCCAGCGGAAAAAATAACGAAAAAGATAGGAAAGTTGTGAAATTCGGCACATATGTTTATTGTGGCGTACTGTTGATTGTATAAAAAGTCCCCTAAAATTCTAGTTGAGGGGACGCCGCCCTCTTGAATAAGTATGCACCATTCTGATTTTTTTTAAGTTATCCTCAAACTAACATAAAAAAAATGTTGCCCAACAGTCTCAAAACCAAACAAAAACCAGGCAAGATCCAAAGGATGGCTTGCCTAGGCATCACATGTGCGATGGCTTCAACCCCAACAGCCGCCATGGAGGTGTTGCTGGATCTGCCCCCTACACTTAGTTATCATGGGGGAGGCCAGGCTAGGACTAACCTGCAATGATAGACTGAAGATCAACCCAGGTTGCAGGGGCCACTGCAAAATTCAGGAGATCGTGACGGAGCCCATGCTTGAAATGAAGTCAGACCTCGCGATCCCGCGAATCTACAGGAAAAACAATTTTACAGTGGAAATCCCCGACCGCGATGCATGGCGGGGGGAGACACTAGGCTTACCATGGGACGCGCTCGTCTGGTTTACGGACAGATCTGGCGGGGAGCGTGGGACGGGGGCAGGTGTTTATTTGGAAGGACCGAGGGTAATTCATAGTATTTCTCTCGGAGCCCATGCAACGGTCTTTCAGGCAATATTGCACTGTGTGCGAGAGAAAATGAGGAGGGACTACACCAACAAGGGGATCCTCATAGCCACAGACAGCCAGGCAGCCCTTAAGACCCTAAGTACCCCACGGGTAAGTTCCAGGATGGTAAGTGAATGCCGAGATGAGACGAATGACCTGGCTGGGCAGAATGAGGTTATCCTAATATGGGTGCCGGGTCATTCGGTGGTCAAAGGCAGTGAAGAAGCTGGCAGTCTCGCAAAGAGAGGGTAAACAGAACCATTTGTGGGACCAGCACAGGTCCTGGGCGTGACGAAGAGCACTGCCAGCGGACCCATGAAGTCCTGGGTCTGAAACCAACACAAGGTGTACTGGGCAAACTGTCCAAGGCTCAGACATGGAAAGTCAGTAATTAAGGAACGCTGTTCAAAGAGAGCTTAAGCCGCTAAATCTTAACAGAGGACAGTTCAGGAACATAACGGGACTCTTGACGGGACACATGGCCGTCAAGAAATACCTGCATAAAATGGGGCGGTTCGAGGGGGACCTGGAACGCAGACTCTGTTGCGAGGGGGAGGAATTAGCCCAGCACATCTTGTGCAAGTGTAAAGCTCTGGACCGCAAAAGACAACTGATCTACGGACAGCTTAGACCGGAGGCAGAGCAATATAGAAATTCCCCTACCAATTGCTGTGCAGACTAGTTCAACGCACAATGATTCAATGATATTGTAATGGGTGGAGTAGAAAAGGCAAAGGCTGCGGTGCAACCGGGGCGGCAAAGACGCGGACGAGCCTTAAGAGAAAAGAAAAACAGTCTCAAAAACTATGCCACTGAATTCTTCCAGTGCGGTAAAAACATTGTGAGTAGCAGTCGTTCCCAAAATCCATTTACTTAGTATACTATGGTTTGTTCCCCTTCCACGCCCAAGACCTCCGGTACTTTTCATACGTTGTATTAGTTAGTTTTTTTTAATATAAAGTATGGTCATCTAAAAAAGTGCACCATTTCTTTAAGATTGCGGCGATTCTTTTTGCCTAATTGTTGGGGATTCTTAGACAATAAACAAGAGAGTGTAATAAATACCTCTTCCAAATTTCAAAACTTGTTTCCCTATTCGTTGAAAAACCGACTTCGGTTCCTGGTCTAGACAGTCCCGGAGCCAGGGGGGGGGGGCGCAAACTTAAGTGTGGCACAGCGACAGAATTCATCAAAGATTCATTATCACTGGCAGACGGGAAAGTGAACGAACAGACCTAAATGGAGACAGCCAGAGAAGATGGTCGGCAAAACATGTAGCTGTAAACGGTTTTTAAAATAATTTACCGGAAGTAGTCAAATCCTAGGTAAACATTCAATACATTTCTCTTAATGTTGAATCACAGTATGAGGAATGTTATGTGCCCCATGCTGTGAAGAATTTTCGAATGTATTGTCAACTTAACAATTTGGGCCGCCATTCTTTAACAAATCAATCCAGTAAATATTAAAATTCAAAAGGCAGATAATCAACTCTGGAGCGTTCCGTCATTTTAGTGAAAGGTTTTACCAAAACTTTGCCAAAATTGACAGAAAATCGTATGGAATGTTGAATGGAAGAGGCTAAGTAGCCGAAAAAATTGGCGTTGATCCTATTCTGAGAAATAAACGAATTCCGAAAAAAGTTTTTGGTGAGCTGTGCGAGGACGAATCCCGAATACGCTAATCTGTTCAGCTACTTTCTAAGGCAATAAATACCCCATTTGATCAAACCATATTAGAAATTAAAACGAAGATTGATAGCGCTACCATATTAGATTTAAATTTTTCATTTCTCAATGGTCTTGAAATATTGAATATGTCGCTCAAAGAACTGCAAAAGAGTCTAGTAGATCTAGCACGAAAATTTGAGCAATTCTACATACCAAATACACACTACAATACATTTGAGTTCTACCAGGAAATCGCCGTTTTTAAAGACCGTGCTCCACTTTTTTTCAGCCACATAAATAACGCTATAAATATATCTATATATATATATATATATATATATATATATATATATATATATATATATATATATATATATATATATATATATATATATAGTATTAAGTTTTCGTGACGGTAATAGTGTTATTTACTTAAAAAATTGTGGGAAAGCCGTCAGTTGCAAAATAAAACTCTTTATTAAAAGCCGAGCTTTCGGAAAAGTTTATTCCATTCTCAAGCATATAACGTGAGTTTTACTATAACTAATTATGAAAATACAAACATGAAAAAAGCCGTTTTTAAATTTCGACTTCAATCAAAATTAAAAAACGGTTTTTTTCATGTTTGTATTTTCATAATTAGTTATAGTAAAACTCACGTTAGATCCTTGAGAATGGAATAAACTTTTCCGAAAGCTCGGCTTTTAATAAAGAGTTTTATTTTGCAACTGACGGCTTTCCCACAATTTTTTAAGTAGACTTTTCGACTTCAGTCCAAATTAAAAACGGTTTTTTTCATGTTTGTATTTTTAAATTAGTTATAGTAAAACTCACGTTAGATCCTTGAGAATGGAATAAACTTTTCCGAAAGCTCGGCTTTTAATAAAGAGTTTTATTTTGCAACTGACGGCTTTCCCACAATTTTTTAAGTGTATATATATATATATATATATATATATATATATATATATATATATATATATATATATATATATATATGCTCTTCCAATATTTGTATTGTGTTGTGGATTAACTTTACGCATTCGACCACATCCGCAAGCTGTGAGCAAACTTTTTACTTAAACGTATTAAAAACTATGTGCGATCATCAATGAGCTAGGAACTCGCGATTCTGGCAATCAAAAATAAAATCGCACATCGAATTATTTAAACGAGGCCATGGACTTAGATGCAGAACAAAAAGGTTTGCAGAGTAAAGTTTTAATTTTAGTGAATTTTCGTTAAAAAAATCCATATTTTAAAAGTCTCGAGTCAGCAAATGCTTTATGGCAGTGAATTTTTGTAAAAATGTTTTTACTATTAAATATGTTTTTAACCTTTATACTAGAAACAATGCCCCATATTACATCATAATAACTTTGTTGTTTGAAAAAATACAAACATTTTTCGGAAATAAACTTAAAAACTGGTCCTATTTTACTGACCAACGAATCTTTTCAAGCTATTTACACACCTGTCAAAATATTATAATTTACAAAAAGCTTTTTGATAAAAATTTAAAAAAGCAAAACTTGCACACGACTTCTTTTAAGAAAATTCGCCATTTGTTTTTGCAAAAATTAGCTTCGGTAATGTCACAGGAAAATAATATTTTTTACCAACTTTTTTCAGGAAAATTTGTAAACCTTTTTTTTACAATAAATTACGAAACATTGGTTATCAATTACCAACATACAAATTTTACAAAAAAAATATTTCTAAACAAAAAAAATTCTGCGAAAACTGCCGAAATATTTTTACACGGAAATTTGCTAAAGAAAATACATAAAATTCAAAGCAAATCTATAATAGTTGCCTTTTTAACTTTTCACAGAAATTTGAACCAGTGGATGTAAAGCTAAATATAACCAGAAAAATACTCACATTTTCATGTCACAAGCTATCAGAAATAAGTTTGTCACTTTGAAGTCTCATTTGACATTTTCGAAAACAATTTATCAATTACTTCTATATTATGAATATAGATAATCGTATCAAATAAATTATTTCTTACCTTTTGGTACCAAAGTTAATCTAAATATTTAAATATTATGCTTCTAAAATTCGCTAAATAATAACATAATCTGATCAACCGATTAGTTTTTTGTTTCATTTCAAATAACCATCAGAAATGAAAAAAAACTTATTTTTTTTTTTAACTGATCCTACATGAATCGTGGTATACGATTACTAGTGTATATTGCGAAAACTGGAGTCTTTAGCTGTAGGGACTTTAACAAAAGTTAAAGCAAGGGGAGTGACTTTCACGTCTTAAACGTAAAATACAGGCTGTTCCACTGAAAAAAAGGAAATTACGGCAGTCTGAATTTTTTCAAATACAGCCATTATTTGAGAGCGCCCTGTACATGACATTCGATTTTTTCGACAAATAATATAAACAAAAACCTTCCCGAATCCGTCATTTGCATGGGACTCCGCTATTTATTAGTTAAAACGCCGTATCGCAATTTTCGATATGTGCCAAAAACGTGAAAAGTTTGCAAAACAATTGAGATAACTCGAAAACGATGCACGATATTAAATGTTTTTCCTCACAAACATGCATTATAATTCTATTGACAATCGAAAAAGTCTGGACGCAGCAAGTGCGTTATGGCACTGAATTTTCATAAGAATGTTTTAAATAGCAAATATGTGTGTTTCTTTTATAAGAAAGCAGGCATCAAATTTGGTTACTAGTATAACCTATATTTTAAATAACTTTAGTGTTTGAAAATGTACAAAAATTTTTCGAAAATAAACTTTAAATGTTCGCGAAAAAACTAGTTTCTTGGCCGACGAACCTTATAGGTTAATAACAAATTGAGCTATCTAAATTTGAAGCATTTAATAAAAATTCGCTACCGTAACGCACTTTCTGCGTCCCGAATTTATTTTCTTACAACCATGCATTATAATTTCGTGGTCGAATTTCGATACAATAATTGCCAGCTCGGAACTGGCACGGACCCGGGAATTCGACTATCTAATTAAAACAAAGCTTCGTTTTATCTATTTGAAGTAAGCAGATTTTCCTGACTAACAAACTTGTCCAAGCCACTTGCGAAAGGAAGGTACTCACCAAATTTCATCAAAATCGGCTCCTTATTTTTTTTGTTATCGGTGTGATATATATATATATATATATATATATATATATATATATATATATATATATATATATATATATATATATATATATATATATATATATATATATATATACATATAAAAATGAAACCGACCTCGGATTTGGCTTCCAAGGGTCCTAAATCGCGCTCATTTGAAGAATTCAAAAGCTGGGATCTCCTCATTAGTTTATTCTTTTTAAGAAAATTCACTAAAGTGCAATAATAAAAGGGACCTTCCATAACATAAAAGAATCACCAACGACTTATGGGCCACCTGTGATATAAAAATAATTTTATATGATCCTTTTCAAAACACCCTATCATTAACGTATATATTTTTCTTGTACCTTGTACAATAACGGATATAATATTGGGCTTTACCGTAGAAATGCGCCAATCTGTACATATGTAAACAGATAAATACGGAAACTGAGCCCGGATATGGATTCTAGGGAGCCTAGTTCGCGCTCATTTGACAAAATCTTTTCAAAATCAAAGGTCGCGGTCTCCTCAATACCGAACTTCTTCTACGAAAACTCGATAAAAGGTATACATTTTTAAACCACAAACTCTATAACGGAAACTACTGCCAAAGTTTTATAGAAGGGGTATATTTGGAATGAGTTTTCTGCAAATATTTTAGCAAAATGAACGACAATGACGGGTGAATCCGTCTAGAGGCCGTAGTTCGCTCCCATTTGAAGACATTTTTTCAAAATGAAAAAATCGGGATCTCCTCATTAGTGAATTTTTTCCACTAAAGTTCACTAAAATCTGTATTGATTGATTTCATTTATTTCATGTTACTAACTTGCACTATATATCTATTTATAAACGGCAAAAAATACCTTTTAATCTGATCTTCTCCAACGTAAGTATATTCACAATTCCTCGTATCACTAAATTCCGGCACGGTTTCGGTCATACTGTTTGAAAACAATATTTTTGTTTCGAAACAACCACTTGTACCAAAATAAATGTACCTACCAAAAGCGAGTGAACAATCTGAATGTTCACCAAAAGACTAATCGACTAAGACACCGACTTATATTAATTAATATCACGTCTGCCGATTCAATAGCCGACAGAAATGTCTCAGAATAGTAATCAAAAAGGCATTCTTAAATTTAAACACACACGGAATATAAACTACACATATTACGTTAATTTGACGTAAAAGCAAGCTATACTATGTCTAAACCGACAATACTTTATTATAAATTGTCTTCAGATTCCCTGAGCATGACATGAATCTTATTTAGAGTATTTTAATTGTCGCGGTTTTCAATCGATGAAAACCTGCCAATGGTCCATAGTAGTCGAACAATTTTATACCTACATCATATTCACGCCCGAGGAGGTACCACCCCATGCATCAAGGGGCCGGTGAAGTCCCAACGGACGTTTCCGGTTCTGGTGTATGAGTCGGTTTCCCTTACAAACAAAAATGATGAGGGCTCTGCCTTGTACAAAAGATTCCGGAGGTAAAGTACCCCTCCATTCGGATCTCCAGGAGAGTACAGGGGACGCCAGCATTAAGATTTAACATATACTTCTAGAATATATGTGGCCTAAATTCTAACCTGAATTCCGTCCACCATTTCCTCCAGGCTAATAGGCCCCAACTCCCCTTCCTCACCGAAACCCAAATCAGTGCCACTAATCACCTTAATTTCCCGGGGTATGAGCTCCTTACTTCCTTTAGATTGCATGGAGGCATGTGCGCATACGTCCGTAGCAATCTACCCTGCACCAGACTCCCCAATTTAGAAGCTAGAAGATAATACATACTATGGATAAAACTCACTCTCAGGGGTTCAACTAAATTCACCTGCTGCATTTACCGGTCACCTTCTGACAACAACTTTGTCCAGCTCTTTGACTACCTTTCTGAAAAACCGACCATCTGATTTCTGAATATCCTTCTTCCGAGGTCACTATTCTTGGTTACTTTAATGTCCACAATAAGGAATGGCTAGGATCTTTAAACACCGATCCACAAGGGAGAGCAGCGGAGGCCTTTGCAGTCAGTAATTCTCCAGCCAATATGGCTACCTACTAACTTTCCTTGCATCCCAACACACAGCTCAAATCCCTTGGATCTCCTTCTTACTACAAAACCTGAATACTATAAGATATTAGTCACCGCCCCTTGGTCGCTCAGACCACGGCATGGTCACTGCTTCCTACGCAATGCAACCCGAAGTCACACAGTCATCACACACACGTATCGTTTGGCATTACAACACCGCGAACTGGGATCAAATGCGGGATTACTTTTCCTCATTTCTATGGGCGTCTGTCTGCTTCTATCATCCTGACCCCTCTGATATTTCATGAAACGTCACGGAAATTATCCAAGCTGGCATGGGATTATTTATTCTACGTACACAGAAAACCTTATAAGCCACTCAAAAGCCCTGGTTCTTTAATTCTTGTGACAAGGACAGACATAAAAAGGTCAAAGCTCACAAAACGCTTCTACACAACCCCAGTCAAGAAAATCGTCAAGCATTTAACAACGCAAGAAACCGCTATGTCAGCACTCTTACTGAGGCAAAAAACTCGTTTAATAACTACATCAAAAACAAAGTCCTTTTAAGCTCCAACGGCAGCGAACCCTTCTGGACTCTTGCTAAATCTATTGGGACTAATTTCTGTAATAGCACGTTCCCACCTCTTGTCTCAGGGGATGAAATTGTTTCTACCGCCCTGGGCAAGGCTGAACCTCGTTGTTCGCCGGCAATTCTACTCTCAACCCACCTCCAAATGTTCAACCACCACCAGTCCCCAATGTCGCGCATAAAATGACGGATATCATTTTCAAAACTAAAAAGGTAGGAAAGATGCTCTTTTCTCTCAATACTAGGAAAGCACCTGATCTAGACGAGATCCCAGTAATTGTTTAAAAAATTGCACACCAGAACATGCTACTGTCCAGACTCGTATGTTTCAGACATCTTACAATAGAGACATATTCCCTAGCAGCTGGAAAACTGCTACAACCCGTCCCCAAGAAAGGATCCAAAGGGCTTCCTAGCAACCACTCCTTTAAGTCGTCTCTAAAGTGATGGAAAAGTATATAAACACCGAATTACTAAAATTTCTTGAAAAACACAGTGTAATCCACGACAGGCAGTATGGATTCCGTCAGCGCAGATCAACTGCCGACCTCCTTTTCTTTGTCACCCATTCTTGGAACAAGTCTATGGAACTACACGGTGAATCACAGATTGTCGCTCTAGACATATCCAAAGTATTCGACCAGGTCTGGCACGCAACGCTGCTTAATAAACTACCGGCCTATGGCCTACCACCAAAACTCTGTACGTGCACATAAAATTTCCTCTCCAACCGGAGCATTTCTGTTGTCGTGGATGCCCATTCCTCTAAACTGTATCCAATTAATGCAGGAGTTCCTCAAGGTTCAGCTTTAGCCCCTACTTTGTTTCTTCTCCACATCAATGACCTCCTCTCTAGCACATCCAACCCAGTTCACAGTTACGCGGACGACAGCACCCTCCACTTAAATATACAATATTCTAAGCCTGTCTCTTTAGCCCAATTAGATGAGGATCGCAGGCTCATTGAGGGTTCTGTCTCCGTGGATCTCCAAAAAATATTAGACTGGGGAAGTAGAAATCTTGTACTATTCAACCCCACCAAATCTTAGTCTTGCTTTCTTTCTCATAAGAGATACACCATCCCTAGACCCATCACAGTGAACAACCAAGTTATTCAAAGTAATGAGTCCTTTTCACTTGTTGGCATTTCTCTGGATCGAAATCTCAATTGACACCAACATGTCACATCAATTGCAGAAGCGGCTGATAAGAAATTAGATTTCCTCTTTCGGACTCGCAAATATTTTTACCATATACTTCACAAATAAGGCCAAACCTCGAATACTGCTCCCACATCTGGGTTGCCGCTGCCGCTTCTACACTCGCTATCTTGGACTTCAGTCAGAAGAGAGCTATACATCTCATCGGTGACCCTACCCTCACTCAAATGCTGCCATCCCTTGCCGACGTGCCGTTGGTGACCTCTCTCTCTCTCTCTCTCTCTCTCTCTCTCTCTCTTGATATATATCTGCACGGGCACTGCTCAGGTGAGCTTTGATGTTTGAGGATTTTGTCCCTCGACATCATTGGGAACTCCGAATCCGTGGGAGACACAAACTTTTAAACTAGACAAAAGTGGCACAATTACAGGCGCAACACAAAGGTACTTACAGATTTCAAAAAAGTTCCATAGCTTCCTAGATATAAGGAGATACCAAAAACGGTATTTTTTTCTTTCTTCAATTTCTCGTAAACTATGTTGACTGTCAACTTAAATTTAAGTACAGAAAAATAGTTCCCTATTGTGGTTGCCATAGTGGCCTTAAAATTTGTTTAAATTCATTTGTTTCCGATTCGGGGTAGTCAAATTTCTTTCTTTAATGGACACTATATTGAATGTTTCTGCAAAAACATACGGTTTTTTTCTTCTTCTAGTTACAATGATGTATAACTAGGTAGTTGCTGCCCGTATTTTTGTCAAAATAACCAATTTTTGTGTCACTGATCCAGACTTAACTTTGTTATCGTGAATGTTGAAAAAGTAACTTCATAAAACCGGTTTTGTGAAATTAAAAGATAAATAACTTTTTTAATCATATCTCTGATTTGTTTTTTCTTGAACGTCGGTCTATTTCAGCAACTAAACTAAATCACCAATGCCAGGCAGCAGTTTCACCTTGCTATCCTGAAAATGTCTTCTAATCTCTGCCTTTCTGTAAGAAAAGTAGACATTTTTAGCGTGCGCAGTATCGCATGGTACACGCACCGACGGCTTGTCGCTTCCTTCAAAAGGCGGAACGTGTGGACGTCCAATTTGCTCAACCACAATGCCACAGCCTCAACTCATCTTAATTTGCAGTATGTACTGAAAATAGTTTCACGTCGCTACTGGGAATTGAACCCGTGACCCTTGGTCCTAGAGAAACACGTTCTTACCACTGAACAATCTAACCCTGTTTCATTATATCTATTACATTAACGCCCGTTTCAAAAAAAGCACAGATTTCGGGATAAATGAGTAATTAAATTATACCTAATATGTATTAGAGGGCTACAGAAATTTATGTGTATCACAACAGACCTAACTAAATTATCATAGGTACTGTTCAAATTGTCCACTATTTGCACACAACTTTCCAAGCGTGACAGAACTTTTGGCACTCAAATACTTTTAGAAAAAAATGCAAAAAAACTGATTGAAAACGCAATATCTTTTAAATTACTAGAAATATTAAACTAAAACTCTACAAGCACGTACACATTGTAGTGGTCCTACCTACTTAATTTGAACTCAATTGGTTCAGTAGATCTTGAGTTATAACTAAATAAAAAATCAATTATCTACTATATGACCCGAAATTACCTCTAAATGGATGCCTATTTTGTTAGACAAGGTCAGACAAATAAATCAGGGTTCCGCTGCCATTGCAAACAAAATCTCCAAATTAAGTTTTAAACGGACAGGCTACGAAAATATGTCACAATAAACAATCAACAGGGTTGTCATTTACGACAATTCTTATCTAAATCTGTAGATATCAGAAAAATGTAAATTAATAGAAATTTTAATGAAAGTGATTCAGTTTGTTTAAAGCAATCTAGAACTACGTTTTATTATGTATAAATATTAAGCTTCCGATTTTCACTGTATTTGAAAGCCATCTCAATCTCTCTAGTTTAATCTAACAACACCACTCTGTCACTTGTTAACTGACAGGAGTCATGAAAGAAACGTGTACGTACTGTGCCTAACCACGAAATCGACTCCGCTAATACCTTAGAATCTCAGAATATAAAACAACTACCGCGACTTGAATTTTAAACAGATTTCTTCAAATGAGTGCAAAGTAGGCCCCCTAGAATCCATATTCGGACTTAGTGTCAGTTTTTATCCATTTACATATATCCAGGGTGACGCATTTCTACGGCAAAGCTCAATATAAGTGCTATTATACAAAATACATGAAAAAGTTGTATACGTCAATTAGAGGGTGTCTTGAGCTGCACCTCATAAAATTATTTTGACAATCACACGATGGCCCATAAGTCGTTGGTAATACGGTACAATTTTTTTCGACCACCCTTGTATTATTGCATTTTTGCATTTTTTAATACAATACGATGCATGTTTGTAAGAAAAAAATCGAGACGCAGTAAGTGCGTTTTGGTAGCGAATTTTCATTAAATGCTTCAAGTTTCAATAACTCAATTTGCTATTAACATAAGGTTTGTTGGCTAAGAAACAACTTTTAACATTTTAAGTTTATTTTTGGAACATTTTTGTGCATTTTGAAACAATAAGTTATTTTGATAAAATATGGTACATTGTTTCTATCATATAGGTTATACCGGTAACCAGATTGATACCTACTTGCATCAGGGAGACATATTTGCTATTAAAAACATTTTTATGAAAATTCACTTCCATAACGCACTTGCCGCGTCCAGACTTTTTTTTATTTGGCCGCAAACCTTGGTTACTATATAATATATCCGGATATCTGTTTCATCCAGTACACATTTTCTATTTCGTAACAGCATTTGACTTATTTGATATAATTGTTAGTATTTGATATCGTGTTATAGCGTGTAAGCTTTCCCTACCTCTTGCTCCTCTTCTCGCCAATAAAAGTGTACTTGCAATTTTTTCTGTCGGCTGAATAAATTGGATCACTCATTGTTAATCTTTAAACTAAATTACACTTAAAGAACTTCACTAATTCATTTCGATTAAAACCTGAGTACGATTCAACATGTATAAGTATTCAATAAAATCTACATACGTCTATACATATGGTAGAACCGCAAATAGTTATTAGGCTTTTAGCTCGAATCGTCGCTAATAATCACGTCATTTTATTGTAGTTGTCATAATGTATAGCACATTATTACCTGTAACTCTATTAGCACACTTACTGTGACACATTAGATAAGGTATGTATTTTATTATAGATGGTATATTGATTTTAATCATTATGGTTACCTTAGTCTTATAGAGAAGAGATCAATAAATTTTGATAAACCATGTATTTAACTGTGGACAAACCAAAATATGTAATACTACGAAGATTGGTCAATAAGTACTCGTGTTTGAAGGCAGGTGGGGTTGCTGAGGCAAGTTGTACTGTTATCTGTCAAACGACACCACACTAAATGTCAGACTGATTTATTTGTTAGTTTTAGCGAATTTTTGTAGCAAAAATAGAACACGCACACAAATATATATATATATATATATATATATATATATATATATATATATATATATATATATATATATATATATATATATATATATATATATATATATATATATATCCGGAAAACCGGACCAGTTATTTCTGGAAAATCATGTACCAAAATTTAGATCTCTTAAGTTACAACAAAAGTTATTGGCATTTAAGGAAAAAAAATTGGGTGCCAGTGACGACCAGAGAAACGCATAAATGTTCGATGTGGATAACAAAATGTGTTGTATATTACAGGACAAAGATTAAGCATTGTAGGCGCAAACAGGTCAAGAAATACCAGAAAGATTACTTAGAAAATTGTATAGTTTTTCTTTTTAAAATGTCAAAGTTCGATTTTACACGTCAAAAATGGCAACTTGTAGGCAAAGAACCTGAAACGAATACGGGTTATGTAGAAACAAGTCGCAAGAAGTGTGTTTTACAAAACCTTAAGTTTCAGCTTCAAACGTCAATGTCCTTCATTTAAAAAAATCGCTAATGAGGAGGCCGCGACTTTTGAATTTTGAGAAGATTTCCTCAAGTGAGGGAACTAGGCCCCACAGAACGTATATCCAAAGTAATTTTCAGTTTTATCTCGTTGAATATATACAGAATGAGGCATTTCTACGGTAAAGCTTAATATATTCGTTATTATAAAAGATGAAAAGAAATCATAGACGATAATTATAGTGTGTTTTGAGCTGCATCATACAAAAATTTTGACAGGGTCGTCCATTGGTCGTTAGGTGATATAAATTTTGATTTTTTAAAATCGAACATCCTTTATATTATTGCGTTTTGCCATGTTCCTTTATATTATAATGCATGTGTGTAAAAAAATATATGACTTTCATGGTTTCAGAGTTACTTCAATTGTTTTGTAACTTTTGACATTTTTGTGACATAAACATTTATTATACGGCGTTTCTAGCAATAGATAGCGGAGTCACATAAAAAAATTTGTACCTTTTCAAACAATACATTTATTTTGATGAAGTATGGTACACTGTTTCTACTATATAGGTCATACTGATAACCAAGTCTGATACTTGCTTTCACTAAACAAAGCCATATTTGCGATTAAAACAGTTTTATGAAAATTTACTACTATAACGTAGTTGCTGCGTCCATACATTTTATCTGGCAGCCAGTTCTGTGTGTCTGTGTGTCGATTACTATCTTCAGGGATGGAACCCACTAGCCATAAACTTTTTAATGTTTATATTTAATTGTTTATTCAGTAAATAAAAAGTCTGGACGCAACAAGTGCGTTATGGAAGTGAGTTTTCATAAAAATGTTTTTAATAGCCAATATTCCTGTCTAACGCAAGCAGGCATCAATCTGGTTACAGGTGTAGCCTATATAGTAGAAACAATGTACCATATTTTATCAAAATAACTTATTGTACCTAGTTTGCGCTGATATGAAGAAATCTTTTTAAAATTCAAAAGTCGCCGTCTCCTCAGTAACGAATTTTTTCTACGAAAATTAGCTAAGGTTAAACTCAACTAAAACTACCTCCAAAGCATCAGAGAAAGGGTCTATTTGAAATACATTTTCTGGAAATACTTTAGTAAAATGAAGGACATTGACGGTTGAAGCCGAAACTTAAGGGTTTTCAGAACACTCTTCTTGAGACGTTTTCTTTACATAATCCGTATTTGGTTCAAGTACTAAGCCTAAATGTTGTCAATTTCGACGTTTCAAATCGCGACTTAGATGTTTTGAAGAAAACCCGAAATTTAATTCCTTAAATGCCGATAACTTTTTGGCCTTCAAACCTACAGAGCTAAATTTTGGTACATGGTTCTCGCTTTCTAATACAAACACCCGTACCAAATCTGGTTGCCCTTAGTTATTTCTGGAGATATAAATTTTTTGTGATAGAAAGAAAAAACAAAATTTTCCGGCAAACCTGGGCTGATATTCCTGGCTAACGAACCTATCCAAGCCACTTGAAAAAGGAAGTTATCGGTGGTTGTGAGTTCTAGGGGGCCTAGTTCGCGCTCATTTGAAGAATTTTTTTCAAAATTCAAAAGTCTAGATCTCCTCATTGGTGAGTTTTTTTCAAAGAAAATTCACTAAAGACAAGACTGTATCACACGTGATTCGTGTTTCTCGATAAAATGGAAACAGCGGAATATCGATCCATAATTCGCTTTTTATTTTTGTACGGAAAACATGCGAAGAAGTGGAAGCACAGTTGGATGCTGCCTATGGAGACCCTTCACCATCTGTCACATCCGTGGGATATTGCTTCAACGAATATAAAGGTGGTCGTACATTTGTTTTTGATTAGGAGCGGGCAGACGTGGTTATCTAGACAATCGTTGAAAACATCGACAACGTGATTGTCGCTGATCGCCAGATATAAAATGCGCGAAGTAGCAGATGCCGTTGGCGTATCGTACAAAACAGCATTCAATATTTTACATGAGTTAAATATGAGAAAGGTGTCGGCCCAATGGGTGCCTCGATGGCCCATGGTGGACAACGAGTGGATACGGCTGTCAATATCGAAGCAGTGTTTGGACCTATTTGAACCTCATTATGTTATTTTTTAAATTTAGTACCCACGCTGCTTTGTATCCCTTATAGTTGTCGGAATTAATTGTGTACACACTTAAATCATACAGTTTTTTTTAAATAAATATAACTTACCGATTACGTCTGCCGACAGTGCCCTCTGATATGTTGAGAGATGTTATGGTCATCTTGTTAAAAACAGATAACCACTACCAGGCTGTAAGAAGGAACAAAAAACTATGTAGAAACCAATTCACAAATATTTTAAAACAATAAACGTGAGAGTTGCGTGTAGACTACTACAGTATAAATTAAAGTCGAATTTTAAGTAAGCACTGCACAGTAATAGTTTTTCGGCTAGTTGTTGAAATAATTATACACCAAATTCTTAAAGATGTGTCCTAGTGTTCAACACCAGATCATTAACAATACGATTTACCTTGAGGTTGTTATAAAAGTGAGTCAATTAGTAAATATACAGAACGCTATTTTAAACATAGACGGAAAGTGTTTGAGGATTACGCACTTTCAATTTATGTTTGATATTAAAATATTTACGTCACTACCATATTGCTGATTTAAATAAGGAAGAATCTATTAATGATCTAATAATATTGATAAATGAAATATTCAAAGAGCTTTAAATATGCGTTCATAAGGATGTATGCATTTATCAAATATTTCAGGCTTCCAAACTATTGAAGGTTTTAGAAAGCTCTGAAATGTAATGTCATAAACTTTATTGTGATCTAGTAAAATACCTATGTTTACGTTTTAACACCCGACTCCTTGATTTCGGGGTCACAAAAGTAGTATCGTTGGGTCGGAAATCGGAAATGACCCAGCCCTACTTTAAGAGACAGGGATTATTTATATATATATATATATATATATATATATATATATATATATATATATATATATATATATATATATATATATATATATATATATATATATATATATATATATATATATATATATATATATATATATATATATATATATATATATATATATATATATATTTTTTTTTTTTTTTCTACCGAGTAGAAATAATTCGTTGCGTGGATAAAAATAAAGAACCATATTACATACAGACTTGGAGACTACTTCTCTGGCTTCACTGTTGGTTTTCGTTGGTGAAGGACGTAGCCAGCGCGTAAGCTAACTGGAGCAAGTGGCCCTTACGAATTATGGATGTTCTATGATGTTCTTCAACGTTTCTGTGACTATAGTTTCGCTGCTTGACCGCATTCTCAGACAGATTAAAATTGAATTAGTACGAAATTATGACAACTACAAATAAAGATCTGTTGCTATGTTATGATATGATGTTTTGATCAAAAAATTGTGATGATGTTTCAAAATGTCTACGTGATGTATGTCAATATTTAACATAAAAATAGAACTAGCCTATAATAACTGTGATAACAGTTACAACAATAAAATAACTAAATAATAACAGTATAAAAGCAGTCTCTATACAACGAAAATATCGACATAGATCAACTCATTATCTTATTACAAGTTTATTGAAAGAATAGTTAAATTTATTTTCTTTGACCTATTAATTACAAAGAAGAATATCCAAGAAAGGGGAATTCATTAAATCAAATGATTTAAAATATCATTCATTCCAGCTCTCAATTAAAAAACTAATTATTATGCTACCTTTGCACGGTCAAAATACTGCGGCCATTTAATTTATCAGTGGGCAGATTAGACCTTAAATTATAATCAAAAGGACATGTTTTTATTAAGCAGGTGAAAAATTAATTTGCCGAGTTCCTTAAATTAACCTAACATTATAAATTAATATTACATAAAATTATACTAATTTTATCATTATTACCAAACTTTTAAAATTTAAATTTATATTTAAAAATAAAATAATTAAATTTAATATAAATGTTTATTATTAAATAATTAATTATAACAATTTTTTATTTTTGAAAATTTTTAATCCTACAATTTATTTAATATTAAAAATAATTATAATTATATTAATTTAAGCTTATCCCTAAATAAATAACATATTTTATAATAAATAATTAATAAATTAATTATTTAAATTAAAATAAAAAAATTAAACTTTTTTCTTTAAAAACTAGATATATTTAAAAACGAATAACATTTCATTACTAATTAAATATTTTAAATATTTATATTATATATTAAAGAAATATAGAAGAAGAAATTAACAGTTGTATAAATTTTTTAGACTTAACAATTAGACAGTTAGAAAATAATTCATTTGACTTTTCGATATATAGGAAACCAACTTACACTGACACAACCATACCATACGATTCATGTCACCCTTTTTCACAAAAGCTGTCAGCCTACCATTCTATGATACATCGTGCATTTTCAATACCTATGTCACAAAACAATTTTGAGAAGGAAATTTCAATAATTAAGCAAACAGCATTCAATAATGGCTACTCTGTTACAATAATAGATAAAATGATTAAAAGAAAATAATACAAATTACCGATTAATTTAATTTATCCAAATATTAGAGACAAAGAAGACAACAGATACGTTTCGATAACTTATTTTGGAACCATTTCAGAAAACATTTCAAAAAATTTTAAATACCTCTACAAATACAAAGGTAGTTTTTAAATCTTACAACGCGACGCGTGATTTACTATTTAACGTGAAAGAAAAATCTTGTTTCCTGACAAAAGCTGGAGTTTATAAATTAGCTTATACACATTGTAACGCAATCTACATAGGTCAAACTTCTAGAAATTTTAACACCCGATACAAAGAACATATTTCTGCATCTAAAAATAACCACGCTGACAAATCTACATTTGCAAAACATATTATTGCTACCGAACATAGACATACAGTAAATAACCGCATACAACCACAACATTTTTATAATGAAAAGCGTAAATTAGACTTTTTTGAAGCTTTCGAAGTCAAAAAGCACACACATGACAATAGCTACCTAGTTTTAAACGAGCAAACTGATTTAATTAATTCCCCTTTCTTGGATATTCTTCTTTCTAATTAATAAGTCAAAGAAAATAAATTTAACTATTCTTTCAAAAAAGTTGTAATAAGATAATGAGTTGATGTATGTCGATATTTTCGTTGTATAGAGACTGCTTTTATACTGTTATTGTTTAGTTATTTTATTGTTGTAACTGTTATCATAGTTATTATAGGCTAGTTCTATTTTTATGTTAAATATTGACATACATCACGTAGATATTTTGAAAGCTTCATCTGTCATCTGTGTTTCATTTTTATTTTCAATTTGATTAATTTTTTGATCAAAACATCATATCATAACATAGCAACAGATCTTTATTTGTAGTTGTCATGATTTCGTACTAATTCAACTTTAATCTGTCTGAGAATGCTGTCAAGCAGCGAAACTATAGTCACAGATTGAAGAACATCCTAGAACATCCAAAATTCGTAAGGGCCACTTACTCCAGTTAGCTTACGCGCTGACTACGTCCTTCACCAACGAAAACCAACAGTGAAGCCAGGGAAGTAGTCTCCAAGTCTGTATGTAGTATGGACAAGTTTCACCAAGTAAGGGCAACAACAATCAATGAATTAAAGAACTAGATGACAAACAAATAGCAAAAGTTTATTGTAACTCAAAAATACAACTATCAAAATAAATTAATGTAAAAAAATTGACCTCATACTCTTTGGCAATAACAAAATAGTGCTGCAAAATGAATTATAACTTCCACATAGCTGTGATAATTTAGATAACCTCCTCAGAAAGGTATTTTCATGATATGAATTTAGTTGACCACAAAGAAAATATTCGTATTCCTATACCATAAATTTCTGAAACGATATATAACTCGAGTTTTAACGGAAAAATGTAAATTTTCACAAAATCACCCCTCATTTATCCGCTACCACTTAAAGCGATCTGCCCCAAAAACAATTCGAATCGTTCCTTTGTCGGGTGGTAACTGGATATCAAATTTGAAGATGCTTTCTCAATTCGTTTGAAAGTTATTGCGCCTACTAACAGACAGACGTACAGGCGACAGACTGACTAACCGACCGACCGACAGGCAAAAAAAAATCGTTCCAGAATCGAGTTTTCAATATGTTTTGAGAATTTACACGCCGTTTTATAAAAAAAAATGTAAAATTTCTGTCACCGATACCCCCACATATCCAACCCCTAATCTAATTTCAGCACAGAATAACAGCTGTTTAATGAAATTGAAAGTGTTATAATAAACAAACTCTAAAACGTCATATTACTCGAGTTTTAACGAAAAAATTTCAATTTTCACCAAACCAATAGAGAGATATTGATGGAACACCTTCGAAAGAATTATTCAAATGTGCGCATACTAGGACCTCTAAAATCGTTCTTCAAGGTCTGTGTAAGTTTATAGTATTAACTTTACTAATATGCCGTATAATAATAGTGTATCATTCTTATGGAAATTCGCTACTATACTGCACTTGCTGTGTCCAGAATTTTTTTATTTTTAAGGTAATATTTAAAAAAAACTAGGCGCAGCAAGTGCGTTATGGTAGTGAATTTTCATAAAAATGTTTTTAATAGCATGTTTTTTTAAGAAATCAGGCATCAAATTTGGTTACCAGTATAATCTATATAATAGAAACAATGTGCCATGTTTTATCAAAATAACTTTATTGTTTGAAAATGTACACAAGTTTCCAAAAGTAAACTTAAATTGTTCCCGAAAAAACTGGTTTTCTGGTCAAGCTTATAGGTTAAATAGCTAATTGAGCTATTCAAATTTAAAGCATTTAATGAAAATTCGCTACCATAACGCACTTGCTGCGTCCCGAATTTCTTTTCTTACAAAGATGTATTATATTTCGATGGAAAATGCAAAAATGCAATAACATAGGGGGTGTTCGATTAAAAAAAAAAAGAAAGAAAATTTGATTCACGAACGACTTAAGGGCCAGCCTGTAATTGTGGAAATATTTTTTAAGATGTAGCTCAACACACCCTATAATTAATGTAAACATTTTTTTTCGTAACTAGCATATTAACGGATATATTGAGCTTTAAACGATAAACTCTATAGCCAACACTATGCCAAAGCATCAGAGAAAGGGACTTTTGGAAATGAATTTTCTGGGAACATTTTAGTAAAATGAAGGACAATGACCTTCCATACCTCATATTAGTTTCAGGTTCATTGCCTAAATATTACCAATTTTGACGTTTTAAATCGCGACTTTGACGTTTTGAGGAAAACCCAAATTAATTTTTCCTTAAATGCCTGTAACTTTTTCCCCTTTAACCTACAGAGCTAAATTTTGGTAGCTGGCTTACCTATAATGATATAAACCCGTGTACCAATTTTGGTTGCCCTTACTTTGTTAATTCCGGAGATATAATTTTTTTTCGAATGAAAACTCGAAATTTTAACGGAAAACCTCGTCCGATTTTCCTGACTAACAAACTTGTCCAAGCCATTTACACAGGGAAGGTACATGCCAAATTTTATCAAAATCGGCCTATTATTCTTTGAGTTATCGGTGTGATACTTGATAACTTGATAGAGTAGGTTAATAGTAGGTGTTAACTACGCATATCAGAGATGATTTTATGTGATCAAGACGAAAGTGGTAGCAAATTAAGATACTAAAGTTGCGTCATTTAAAAAGTATGGCGTATTATCTATATGCGAGTACTTATGTTTATAGTATTAGTGAATTTTCGTAGAAAAAATTCACTAATGAGGGGATCCCGACTTTTGAATTTTGAAAATTTTTTTGCAAATGAGCGCGAACTAGGACCCCTATAACCCATATCCGGGATCAGTTTCAATGTTTATATATATATATATATATATATATATATATATATATATATATATATATATATATATATATATATATATATATATAGGTATCACACTGATAACTCAAAAAATAATGGGCCGATTTTGATAAAATTTGGCAAGCACCTTCCTTTTGTAAATGACTTCGATAAGTTCGTTAGTCAGATAAATCGGACAAGGTTTGCCGGGAAAATTTTAAGTTTCTATTCGAAAAAAAATTTTATCTCAAAAAATAAAAAGCTATGATAACAAAATTTGGTAGGTAGGTTTATGATACAAAAAGTAAACTATACACTAAAATTGAGCTTTCTATGCTATAAGAAAAAAAAGTTATAATAAAATATTTTGTGCCGGATCATTTCTATGAAAATTTACTACCATAACGCACTTGCTGCGTCCAGGCTTTTCGATATTGGGGGAGTTTAGAGCTAATGGCTTTGAAAATGTGCAAATGACATTAAAGCCGCACCCATGTAAATTTGATGAGATACACACACACACACACATCGTATAATTTCCAGTTATTTAAAACCCCGAATTGGTTTTGTTGGGTCAAATTTAACCCAGAGGATTTCGAGACGCCTGTATTTCGGCGAGTAGACGCGACAACTCCCGACGCCGCCAGGAATCCTGTGATTAGAAAGTAGCATCCTCTTGTTTTCTGAACTAAAAAGATATAGGTCAAACTTACTGAATACCAGAAAACGTTACTTCCAAGAATACATACCTAAATTTTAAACATTTCTGCCGAAATTAATAAGGCTATATAGAGGGAGATACTTGCTGTAGGGGAACTGGGGAGGCTTGAGACACTTTTCGAGTTTTTATATTTATTTTCCATGTTTTTGTATGAATCGGTTATTTTTAGGTGTGTCAACTCAGATTAATAATACATCTCAGCAATACAGCATATAGTATTGATCTACTGTCAAGAATATTTACTCTGTGGAGTCTTATTTGTCTTCATGAAATGTGTATCAGACCTCCCTGCATATGGGAGGCTTGATACACAACATAGGAAGGATTGATACATACTTGAAAGAGATCACAAAAATGAAAAAATAGGCATATAACCATTCAGAAAATTTATTATTAAGTAAAATAGAAGTACACTTTCAAAAAAGATTATCAAATTTTGACAAATCCACCGGAAAGCTTATTGTCCGATTCACCCTTGCAGTGCCTCCTCCGTAATGCGGATTTGGTAGTTTAATTAAATCTTCCCGGGGAACACTGCAAAAGTCGTCTACATCGGGAAAGACGAACTTGTATCCTGGCTTGATACGCATGCATTTCAAGTGATATTAATCGGAATCAATGCCTAGCACTTGTGCTACATAATGACGTAAGGTTTTTTTTGTTGAAAAACGCACCAAAACAAAGTCGTCTACTAATATTTGCTGATTTATGAAGTTTTCTTCATGAAATTCATTCTCCATTTGATCTTCAATATCAGTGATATCTGCTATGCTGTTTTCATCACTCTGAACAAAATCTAAGAAATCTCGTTCCCCTTCATTCTCACTTGTTTCAATATCCACATTTTCAGAATTTTCTTTGTCTGCTGCTTGTCTTCTTTCACAACTTTGCTTTCCCTTTTCTCCTGTTATTCGTAATTCATCCGCACTAGACTTGCAAGCTTCATTTTCAAAAACCCTTTTTTTTAAATTCTATTAGTTCCTTGTTTCTTAAAAAATCGTGTTCTTCCTCAATTGCTTCTTTTTCAGGGGTATCAGTAAGAATTCTAGTTTTTCCTAGTCTTCTTCTACGCTTGGTTTTTCGTGGAGGTGCCCTTGGATATGGACGTAAGTCTTGAGGACTTTTGAACGCACTTGCTGTTGTTCTTGGTGTCACAACGCCATTGGTAGTTGCTTCTTCTGAAGTAGTTGCCACTGCAAGATCATTAGTAACCGTAGAAAAGCCGTTTCCAGGATCTGGTCTGTTTGTAATTTCAGAACCACCAAAGTCACTATCATTGAAATTATTTGGATTAAAGGGGCATATTCCTGTCTGCATAAACCCTTTTGTAATATTGCTTGGTGTAAAGGCTCGTAAATAGGCGGTTGATACAAGTTGAGGAATTTCTTTGATTGTAATAGTCTGTCCAGGGTTATTGATCATCCATGCATCCGCTGCCTCATTGTAGTATCGTTTAAAGGGCCCATATACACTCACATCTAATGGCTGGAGCTTGTGACTGGTATGCGGTAGCAACGTCAGCATAACAACTCATTTTTCTTGCAGATATCAAGCCCAGCTGGTGAGATGTGACTCTCATGGTTATCCAAAATTAATAAACATTTATTATCAACATTACATTTAGAATATTTTATGAAGTGGAGCAGATACTTCACAAAATTTTCATGTGTCATCCAGCCAGACTGGTGTGTAACTGCTTCAGTTCCAGGTGGTGCATCTTTTACCATATAGTCCTGTTGCCTTATACGGGGAAAAACCATGAATGGGTTAATTGTATTTCCTATTGCATTGACAGTACAACAAACAGTGACTAAAATTCCTCGTTCCGCAGATGTGGCTTTGGATATTTGCTTCTGACCCTTTTGGGCTAGAATTTTATGGGGCTTGTGAACAGTTGTTACCCCTGTTTCGTCCACTTTGAAAATTAAATGAGGCTCAAAATTATATCGTTCCATAACATTTCTTAGATTTTCAAAGAATTCAGAAACAGTGTGCTTGTTGAAGGCAGTTGCTCTCCCCAAGCTTGTAGCTTCTGGCGTACGGAGAGAAATATTCCTGTGTCGTGACAAAAAAACCCTTAACCAATCGTATGAAGCTACTTGTTTCTCATCCCAGGTTTTAGAAATCTTCCAATCTTGCAATGTGCGGGAGGAATGAGACATGTATCAAGCCTCCCCAACAGTCATGTATTAAGTCACCCAAAATCACATGACAAAACAATTATCACGTGTTCGGTATAACCAAACATTATTAGAGCACTGCATGTGGCTGAATACATCGCCGAAACAATATAAATCATGCTACTGGGGTGATATTTGATACAACTTACCTTGATTTTCGTAGACACCTTATGAATCGTGATTTAAATTTTACACACTTTAGTTCCGAGAATTACTTTCGGGCTTATTTAGAAGTACCACGTATATTCTGTCACGTTTGAATGAATAGTGAGACTAGTTTAGCGTCTTGCCGCTTCACTACCAGCTGTAGGATTATTGGACCACTGTGGCGGGAAATTTAAGACGCGTATCAAACCTCCCATAGTATCAAGCCTCCCCAGTTTCCCCTACCTACCCTTCAAGTCCTAAAAATACGTACACATTTACGCTAGTATCGCTAGGAAGCCTGTTATTAGAAAATATCGTCCGCTTGTTTTCTTAACCAAAAAGATATAGGGTAAAATAAAACTTACTGAATACCAGAAAAACTCTGGACGCAGCAAGTGCGTTATGGTAGTGAATTTTTATTAAATGCTTCAAATTTGAATAACTCAGTTTTATATAAACTTAGAAAGTTTAATTTTGGTATATAGTAAGGTCTTCCCAAGGGTGAGCTATCCACCGAATTTCATTAAAATAACTTTGTAATTTTTGGAGAAAAAAATTTTTTTCGAAAGAAAATTTAAAATTCGAATAACTCAATTTTCTATTAACTTAGAAAGTTGAATTTTGGTAATTGGTAAGAACTCTCCCAAGGCAACATATAGAGTAAATGTCATTAAAACAGCTTTGTTATTGTCGGAGAAAAAAATTTTTTTGAAAGAAGGCTCAACATTTTCTCAGAAAACCCCGTCAGATTTTCCTGGCTAACGAACTCATCCAAGCCATTAATAAAAGAAAGGCACTTGCCGAGTTTCATCGAAATCGGTTAATTATTTTTTGAGTTATCAGACGGATATATATATATATATATATATATATATATATATATATATATATATATATATATATATATATATATATATATATATATATATATATTGAAACTAACCCCGGATATGGGTTCTAGGGGTCCTAGTTTGCGCTCATTTGACAACATTTTTGCAAAGTCTCACCATCGATACCTCTGTATTAGTGAATTTTTTAAAATAAAAATTCACTAAAACGTTATTTCCAAACGATTTACATACCTAACTTTTAAGCATTTCCGCAGAAATCAATAAGGCGATAAGAAAAAGTGAAATTTTTCTTATATCGTGGTTTAGCAGGCAAGTATATTGAAAAACAGACGACATGAAGTTATATCTGTTATTTTCAAACAATTGAAATTATGGGAAAATAAAATTAGCAAATCATGCATAACCATGCTTATTATCGCTTAATATATTCATAATATAAATATTTGCTGATACGTTAGGTAAGCAAAATTTTATATATTGTGCGGTAAAGATTAAATGAGCTCGCTTGAGCAGTAAAAGTTCAACTATTGCACATATAATGACTAACTATTAATATTATAATAGGCTATACTATACTCCATGACAGAAAATGCAACACCAATCCAATGTTAATAGCTATATTATTTCAAAAAGCCTGGACGCAGCAAGTGCGTTATGGTAGTGAATTTTCATAGAAATGATCTGGCACAAAATATTTTATTATAACTTTTTTTTTCTTGTAACATAGAAATCTAAATTTTGGTGTATAGTTTACTTTTTATATCGTAAACCTACCTACCAAATTTGGTTATCATAGATTATTTATTTTTTAAGATAAATTTTTTTTCAAATAAAAACTAAAAATTTTTCCGGAAAACCTCGTCCGATTTTTCTGATTAACGAACTTATCAAAGCCATTTACAAAAGGAAGGTACATGCCAAATTATATCAACATCTGCCCATTATTCTTTGAGATAACAATTTTTTTCGAATGAAAACTTAAAATTTTCCCGGAAAACCTCGTCCGATTTTCCTGACTAACAAACTTGTCAAAGCCATTTACAAAAGGAAGGTACATGCCAAATTTTATTAAAATCGGCTTATTACTTTTTGAGATAAGAATTTTTTTCGAATCAAAACTCAAAATTTTCTCGGAAAACCTGATCCGATTTTCCTGACTAACGAACTTGTCAAAGCCATTTACAAAAGCAAGGCACATGCCAAATTTTATTAAAATCGGATTATTACTTTTTGAGATAAGAATTTTTTTTCGAATGAAAACTCAAAATTTTCCCGGAAAACCTCATCCGATTTTCCTGACTAACAAACTTATCGATGTCATTATATATTATATCGCGCTCATTTGCAAAATTTTTTTCAAATTCAAAAGTCGGGATCTCCCCATTAGTGAATTTTTTCTACGAAAATTCACTAAAAGTTGGGACGCAAGTACGTTTTAGTAGGGAATTTTTATAAGTTTTTAATACATAATTCAACTCAACTCATCTCCTAAGCATATCTTTGGAACTGTTTAAATGTCTTTGTGTTAAATGTCGGTAGCTGATTTGCCTAAACAATTTACCCACAGAATATGAATTTTAGTGAATTTTCTTTAAAAAAAATTACTAATGAGATCGCGACTTTTAAATTTTGAAAACATTTCTTCAAATCAGCGCAAACTAGCACGCCTAGAACCCATATCCGGGGTCAGTTTCAATTTATATATATATATATATATATATATATATATATATATATATATATATATATATATATATATATATATATATATATATACATATATTTGTGGTTGTGTGCCTGTGTATGTGTATCACACCGATAACTCAAAAAATAATAAGCCGATTTCGATCAAATTTGTTGAGTACCTTTCTTTAGCCAGGAAAATCGGCCAACTTTTCTCGGAAATGTTTGTTTTCTTTCGAAAAATGATTATATCTCCAGAAACAACAAAGCTAGGGCAACCAAATTTGATGCTCAGGTTTACACCATAAAAAGTCAACTAGGTACCAAAATTTATCTGTAAGTTAAAAGAAAAAAAAAAGGGACGCAGCAAATGCGTTATAGTAGCGAATTTTCATAAGAACTGTCCACTATTATGATACTGCATTATAGTAAAGTTGATGCTTTTAACTTACACAGACCTTGAAGATCGATTTTAGAGGTCCTAGTACGGGCACATTTGAAGAATTCCTTCGAAAGTGTTACCATCGATATCTCTGTATTATAGAATAAATCTTAAGTTCTAACTCCTTTTGAGGAAAATGCCAAAAACTCAATTTTCTATGAAGCTAAAGAACTAAATTTTGCTAGATCTGTAGATAGTGTAAGTCTCTATAAAAGAAACTTGTATTACAAATTTCATTAGTTATACAGAATATTTCCAGAATAAAAGTTAATTCATATTTAGAAATTATAAACGTAGCAGTTATTTTTCCTTATTAATCGCCAGTATGATTTCGTTTTAGTCAACCTAATCAAACCTGTTTTTAGTGAATTTTCTTAAAAAAAATTCTCTAATGAGGAGATCCCGGCTTTTGAATTTTGAAAAAATTTCTTCAAATATGGAGATATATATATATATATATATATATATATATATATATATATATATATATATATATATATATGTATGTATCACACCGATAACTCAAAAAATAATGAGCCGATTTTGACTAAATTTGATAAATACCTTCCTCTTGCAAGTGGCTTGGATAAGTTCGTTAGCCAGGAAAATGAGCCAAGGTTTTCCCGGAAAATTTTGTGTTTCCTTTAGAAAAAAAATATATCTACGGAAATAACAAAGTAAGGGCAAACCAATTTAGTACACGGGTTTATATAGGTAAATTACATACCAAAATTTAGCTCCGTAGCTGAAAATACAAAAAGTTACGCGACTTTTGAATAAATTCCTTCAAATGAGCACTAATTAGGCCCCCGAAAACACATATCCCGGGTCATTATATATATATATATATATATATATATATATATATATATATATATATATATATATATATATATATATATATATATATATATATATATATATATATATCTGTGTGTGTATCACACCGATAACTCAAAAAATATTCGGCCGATTTTGATCAAATTTGGTAAGTACCTTTTTTTGCCAATAGCTTGGATAAGTTCGTTAGCCAGGAAAATATGCTCAGTTGAAATACATTAAACAATGATTTGTTTTAATTAGACCGACGGATTCCCCCGTCAGTATCAGTTCTGAGCTGACCTTAAATGTATGAAATTTCGACCACAAAATTATAATGCATGTTTTGTAAGAAAATAAATTCGGGACTCAGCAAGTGCGTTATGGTAGCGAATTTTTATTGAAAGCCTCAAATTTGAATAACTCAATTTGCTATTAACCTATAAGGTTCGTTGACCAGGAAACTAGTTTTTTTCGGGAATATTTTAAGTTTATTTTCGACAAATTTCTGTACATTTTCAAACAGTAAAGTTATTTTCATGAGGTATGTTACATTGTTTCTACTATATATGTTATACTGGTAATCAAATTTGATGTCTGCTTTCTTTAAAAAAAAACACATATTTGCTATTTAAAACATTTTAATGAAAATTCACTAGCATAACGCACTTGCTGCGTCCAGATTTTTTAATAATATGCCTTACTAATAGTAATAGTGTAAAATTCTTATAAACATTCACTACTATAACGTATTTGCTGCGCCCCGAACTTTTTATTATATATTTTTATTTTATTATTATTATAACGAAAATAATAGTTTATCAGGCCGCGCCGATGCGATTTGATTTATTTGTAATGAAAACATTGTTAAGATTTTTAAATAATTGACAAAAAAAGGCATAAACCGCAGAAAATTTACTAAAAACTAATAAAAACTAATTAGCCACGGTTACACTTAATGATCCAAAAACTACACCAAATATTTAATTGGATACTGAATCACTTGTATCTAGGTGAGCCGCGGTACTCGCAATATTGCGAAGAAATACCCTACTTATCAGAACTTTCTCTTCGTCTGAATGATTCTCCCAATCAAAAATTACTTGGCGAAACAGTTTGTCTCGATCTTTTGTACGGTAAATAATAAAGTGCCAAAGTGGACGTTACCTACTTATTTATATCGTGGACGTTATCATTGGAAGCACTTCTTGCAACTTGAACACATAACACTATAAAAGACTTTTTACACCGTACAGGAGAATCGCACCTGGGTATACACTACACGTGTTGATCTACCAAGGATATAGATGGAAGGTGGGTGCACTTGCTTCGGCGCTTTTAAATGTTACATTTTAGCTACTGGGAATACTATTCCAGCTTTATTTACCGAGCATGTGTTAATTTGATCGACTGTCGAGCTTGACGTTAGAACGAAAAACATTAAATTAGTTCATAGTTAAGCGCTAAAAAGCTAAACTATCTTAATAGTTTGACCTTTGTTTTAGAAAAAAAAGCCTGGACGCAGCAAGTGCGTTATGGTAGTGAATTTTCATAGAAATGATCTGGCACAAAATATTTTATTATAACATTTTTTTGTTGTAACATAGAAATCTAAATTTTGGTGTATAGTTTACTTTTTATATCGTAAACCTACCTACCAAATTTGGTTATCATAGATTTTTTATTTTTTAAGATAAATTTTTTTTTCAAATGAAAACTCAAAATTTGCGCGGAAAACCTCGTCAGATTTTTCTGATTAACGAACTTATCAAAGCTATTTACAAAAGGAAGGTACGTGCCAAATTTCATCAAAATCGGCCTATTATTCTTTGAGATAAAATTTTTTTTCTAATGAAAACTCAAAATTTTCTCGGAAAACCTCGTCCGATTTTCCTGACTAACAAACTTGTCAAAGCCATTTACAAAAGGAAGGTACATGCTAAATTTTATTAAAATCGACTTATTACTTTTTGAGATAAGAATTTTTTTCGAATGAAAACTCAAAATTTTCCCGGAAAACCTCGTCCGATTGTCATGACTAACGAACTTATCCAAGCCATTTACAAAAGAAAGGTACATGCCAAATTTTATCAAAATCAGCCCATTATTTTTTGAGTTATCGGTGTGATACACACACACACACACACACACACACACACACACACACACACACACACACACACACACACACACACACACACACACACACACACACACACACACACACACACACACACATATATATATATATATATATATATATATATATATATATATATATATATATATATATATATATATATATATATATATATATATATATATATATATATATATATAAACATATAAAAATTGAAACTGACCCCGGATATGGGTTCTAGGGGTCCTAGTTCGCGCTCATTTGCAAAAAATTTTTGAAAATTCAAAAGTCGGGATCTCCCCATTAGTGAATTTTTTCTACGAAAATTCACTAATAGAAAATAAATAAACGAAATAAATGTTCCGGTTAGAAAAATAATTTAAAAAATAATGTATTTTTTGCAGGTAAAACTTGAATGAAAATTTTAGTGAATTTTCTTAAGATAAGTATCGAAGGTTAAACTTTCGGAAAATTTCTTCAAATGGGCGCGAATTGGGGTCCCTGGACTCTATTTTCAAGGTCAGTTAAAAAGTTTATATATATATATATATATATATATATATATATATATATATATATATATATATATATATATATATATATATATATAGGATGGTCCACTTCGCAAAAAAAGCCCGGTTTTCAATATGAAACTCAGTTTTATCAAAAAAGTTTCAACTGATAGTTGTCCCTATCAATCAGCTGCATAATTCAAAAATATTTTAATTTACACAGGCTGTTCATTTTCTCCGTGGCAGACCAAACTTACCTTTTTAAATAGAACACCCTATATTTTATATCATTTTTTAAAAGATGGTACTGCGACAAGCAAATTTATAGCTCACATGATGGGTCTAGGCCCAACCGTTTCAGAGTTATTCATTTGTTTATTAAAAATATTGGTCTAGTTTGGTTCGTAAATACTTTGATACTGGACAATGTTTTGGCTGCATATTCTCTGGAGCTAATTTTATACACCCCGTACTATAACAAAATCCAACATGGTTATTCTTAATGTAACCTGCCTATACACAGCGTTAAATTTCGCAAAGCATAAATTTTCCCGAAAATTTCAAATAGAACGCCCTATATATTAGAACGTTATTAGATGCGCATTTCCCTGTTCTTTTCAGCAATACCACATTTGATGACATTATTTTCAATGGTTTCAAAGATATAAAGCATTAAATGCAAAATTTATCATTTTCCAATATTTATGAAACTTATCTCAAAATCTAAGGGCGGCTTTGACAACGCCACTTGACATTTGAAAAAATAACTAAATTATTGAGAGGTATCTTTCTTAGTTACCCGCTTTTTTCTTGATATCAGCATGTTTTTTACTCAAGAGCTTATATAGAACAGAAATACCCTAATCGACAACAACCTCAGTTGAAAGCATTTAGATTGGTGAAAGCTCGTTTTGATGCATACAGCAGTGTACAGTATCGGGCTCCCGAAAGAAACAAAACTGTTCTAAATGAAGGTACGTCTGTAAACATCATAACCTCAGTAATTGAAAATCCACATATCAGCCAGCGACAATTAGCTTCGAATTTAAATATCACTAAAACTTATGTCCAAAGATGGTTTAAAGAAAACAAGTATCACCCATACCATGTTAGAAAAGTTCAAGAGCTGTCTGCAAGCGATAAGCAGCAAATATTGAATTTTTGTATTTGGGCTCTACAGAAGGACAACCAGGAACCAGGATTTCTTACAAAAGTACTATTTACAGATGAAGCAAATTTTTCAAACTTTGGAGGAATTAACATGCACAATTTGCATTATTATGCTGACATAAATCCACATTTTTCGTGGCCAGTGGATCGTCAGCATAGGGGGTCCATAAATGTGTGGGCTGAAATTTTGGGTCCGTATTTAATGTGACCGTATTTTTTCGATAGGACTCTCACTGGTGAGCGTTATCTAAATTTCTTGAATAATGATCTACCAGAGCTGTTAAAGGAAATTCCTCTATAACTTCAGGGTGCAATGTGATATCAGCACGATGGAGCGCCTCCACATTCAAAAGGAGCTGTTAGAGCATTTTTAAACCATAATTTTGAAGAACGAGAGATAAGTCGAGGTGGATCAAGATCTTGGTCAGCAAGATCTCCTGATCTTTCCAAAATAGATTTATTTTTATGGGGCTACATTAAAGGTAAAGTGTATGCGATTCCACCAACAACCAAGAATATGCGCGCAAGGGTTTCAAAGGCTTTCAATTCTATACGCGAAACAATATTGTTGTAGGTGCAAAACAATTTGAGACAGAGATTACAAATTTGTATCGATAATGACGGCTCCCAACTTGAACATTTGCAGCGTTGAATTTTTGTTGTTTATTTTGTGAATATCGCTTTGCTCTTTTACATCACACACACCTTAGTTCTTTTATGCAGTATGAATTAAGGATATCACGTAAACTATTTGAAAATGATATAAAATACAGGGTGTTGCATATTAATGTTGCATTTATATAAAAATGGCTAATTCCGTAATTGAGCCTTAATATCTTTGAAACCGTCGAAAATAATGACAGTTGCTCGAGAGAATAAACAATGCGTGTGGATAAATGAGAAATGATCCTGCTAAAGTTAGGTCAGCAGCTTGCTTAAAAGGGCTGGAAAAATTGTTTTCCCCACAAGAATAAAATAATTATTCCTTTGTATGTGCCATTTATGTTACTGAAATATTTGAATACATGACAAAATTAAATTGCCAATGTGTTAAATTATCACTTTCCGTGGCACTCTTATTATTAAATTAAAAAATTTACTTGTAAAATTTTTTTTGGTGTAAGGCCAAAATAATGAAAAAATTAAAAATAAACTTGTACTAAAATTATAAAATAAATCATTACTAAGATCAGTCTTCACATTGAAATCAGCTTTCTGATTTAATACACTTTGGAGGTGACATCTACTTACTTTCTACGACTTCTGACGATTTAGACTAAATGGTTGACTTTAATTTTTCCCAGATAACACCAAGCAGTGGAACAGAACTAGCACAATAATTTGTTTAAAATTGCAACAGATTAAGCTTTCGCAACAGTTACTATCACTATATGTTTAAACCAAAAAAATCAAAAAATCACCGTAGGTAATAAAATGTGGAGTCTTGCTTATCTGTTAGTATATTTTTGTACTTTATTAGAGCAAGCCTAATAAAACTATGTTACGCTTTTAATCAACGGAAGTATGTACGCAATTTTATTAATTTCTCCTATTATAAGGTCTCCATCAGGAATTCTTCAACGAATACCCATTGTCTATCTATATATTTATGTGAATCATTTACGGTATCGTCAATTGTTCAATGTTTCCAAGATTACCAATAACGATAAAGAATAAAAGGCAAACCATGCGTAAAATAGCTATGACTAATATTTACCTTTATCTTCGGTATGCCAATCTATTGACTTCACAGCAATTGATGCCTCTGGGTGACGTTTATTACATTCACCATCACTCTTTTATAAAATAACACTTGCTAAATACCTCACTGAACATTACGGAATATTAAAATGTGAATGTCATGTTAGCGAAGTACAAAATCACCAGGCCATTTAAGTCAAATTGCTGAAAATCGTAGAGCGGTTTGTTTATTTACTTAATTTAAGTGGCCGAATTAGAGGTTAGCATCAGTTAAACGGTTTTCCATAATATAACAAAATATATACCAAGGCTTTTCTCTACTCTTTTAGTTAAACTAAAAAAATCCACAAGTCACCGTAGTAGGTAATGAAATGTGGAGTCTCGCCTATCTATAAGTATATTTTTGTACTTTATTGAAGCAAATTCACTAATTAAGAGATCTCAACTTTTGAATTTTGTATATATATATATATATATATATATATATATATATATATATATATATATATATATATATATATATATATATATATATATATATATATATATATAGTGGCGCATTGAAAACGAAACAGACCGATTTGCGTCCAGACAATTTTTTTTAGGAAACGCTGAAACACGTCAATTTTAATATTGAGAGGGACATGTTTTGACATAAAACTCAACTTTGTCACATCAGCCCCTTAAGGGTGGTGATAACAACCCTTATATTTTAAATAGGGAACATGGATCGAGTGTTACATCACTTGAAAGCTCTTTCTTTTCTGAATTCAGCACACAAATTTTTTTGGAAGTTTTATCAACTCGTTTAAAAATTATTCACAGTTGAAGATGCAAAAACGCATTTTACTCATTCCGATAAGAAATGTGCTCGTTGTCAATATTTTGTTGGTTTGTAAACAAAAAATTGACTATCAGAACATTTCTTATCGGAATGAGAGAAATGCGGTTTATTATTTCAGTTTATCGGTCGGTTTGATACTTGATAGTACTACCGAAAATTCATTTCGCAATGGTGTATTCTGTGGAAGAAAGAGTTGAAATAATTACTATTTTTTTCAAAAACGATGACTGTGCCAACCGTACCGCAAATTTGTTTAATGAACGACATCCGAACAGACATGTTAACAGAGTTAACATGTTGGAGTTAGTTGGAAAGTTTCAACACAGTGGTTTAGTAACCAACAAAAAACGGGATCCTGAACGTGAATTTCCGGTTGGAAATGAGACTACTGAGATTAAAGTTTTAGGACAAATTGCTGCAGACCCAACTTTGAGCACAAAAAAATTGGCCACTGTTTCAAACATCAAAAGAAAAACTATTCAGGGAATATTGAAGCATCATAAAGTTCACCCGTATAAAATTCATCTTGTACAACAACTGAATGAAGATGATTTTGATCGGCGGCTGGAGTTTTGTGAAGTTATAACTGCACGAATAGCTGATAACGAGAACTTTCTGTTCAATATATGTTTTTCAGAGTGTACGTTTTTATTAAACCCTACCGTCAATCGTTATAATTGTCGTTATTGGGCAGATAATAATCCAAGGAATTTTCATGAAGTCCACACTCAAACTTCACAGAAATTGAATGTCTGGACTGGCATTTTTTGCGACCGTTTAATTGGACCAATTTTTCTTGATGGCAATTTGAGTGACGAAACGTATTTGGGGTTACTAGAACATTTCGTTTACCCTCTACTAATTGACATTGTTGAAAATGATGATCGCTATCAAGAAAATCAATTAGTGTTTCAACAAGATGGAGCTCCTCCGCATTTTTCACAACGTGTTAGGGAGTTTTTGAACAGAGAGTTTTCAGGACAACAGATTGGGCGTAGAGGTGCTATTGAATGTCCCCCTAGATCACCGGATCTAACTCCTTTGGACTTTTTTCTATGGGGCCATTTAAAGAGTAGAATTTACGCAACAGAACCGGAGTCTCTGGAAGAATTACGACGACGCATTGTAGAAGAATGCCGTCTAATAACTCCACAAATGCTCCAGAATGTCAGAGCTCGTTTTGAACAAAATTTGTGGTTTCGTATGGAAGCTGGTGGTCAACAATTTGACAACTTACTTAACTGAATAAACATTTTTGAACGTTTGGTTTTGTTTTTTAGTTTTTTTAACGAAAAATTGACTAACTAGTGCATTTCCTATCACAATGAATGAAATACGTCCTTGCAACTCCAACTGTGAATAATTTTTAAACGAGTTGATAAAACTTCCAAAAAGATTAGTGTGCTGAATTCAGAAAAGAAAGAGCTTTTAAATGATGTAACACTCGATCCATGTTCCCTATTTAAAATATAAGGGTTGTTATCACCACCCTTAAGGGGTTGATGCGACAAAGTTGAGTTATATCTCAAAACATGTCCCTCTCAATATTAAAATTGACGTGTTTCAGCGTTTCTTAAAAACAAAATTCTCAGGACGCAAATCGGTCTGTTTCTTTTTCAATGCGCCACCCTAATATATATATATATATATATATATATATATATATATATATATATATATATATATATATATATATATATAATGTACACCGATAAAGCCAATATAAATAATTGGCCGATTTTGATCATATTTGGCAGGTACCTTCCTTTCATGGGTGGCTTGTATAAGTTCGTTAGTCAGGAAAATCGGACCAGGTCTTCCGGAAAAAAATTGAGTTTTCATTGGGAAAATTGTTATCTCAAAAAATAACAAAGGTTTGGCAACGAAATTTGGTATGTGGGTTTATGTTATAAAAAGTAAAACATATGCCAAAATCCAGATTTGTAAGTAACAAGAAAAAAAGTTATAAGCATTTAATACAAAAAATGTTTGGTGCCGCATTATTTCTATGAAAATTTATATAAACGCACTTGCTGTGTACAGACTTTTAATATTGCTCGTACACATGGCACATCAACAGGTACTTTAAGTCAACGGCTGCTGACTTTATATTAGAATTTCTATGACTAGCTGTTTTAACAGTTTCTAACACAATTTCACAGCCTTTTGCTTACTTGATTAGGTTTTCCTTTGGGTTCAGATTTTTTTCTGACAAATAAGAAGCAGCTTTGATCATTACGATAGTTATTAATTATTTTATCCTCACTTGGTGAAACCGTGCCGTAATAAATACAAATGTAAAAACTCCTTCTCTGGCTTCACAAGTGTAGTGCAGTCAGAAAGCAAGTCTCTACAAAAATTGAGGGGCTCGCAGTTTCAGCTACTGTCGTTTACAACCTTTAAGTCCCCGGACCCTTTGAGTCATTCTTTGGATAAAAGCGACGATCCCAGTACCTTGAAAGCAGCTAAGAAGTTGCGTAACTCTAAAGTACTTGTAAGTGGTACATATTACGTAATTGTCACTGTTAAGGTGTAATATAAAGTTATTTTTACCACCGAGTCGTAGAGTTAGTGGATAGTACGTAATAACTACTCCTGTTAAGTTCCGATCTCTGTTACCGTCACTTTGGTGCTAGTTGGAATGGCATACTGAAAAATCTAAAATAGGACGAAACCGGCCTATATCTGCTAGTGCTGGGAATTTATCCGTTTGTGTATTCGAATATTAGTTCCGGAAACTTCACGACTATTCGAATTATTCGAGTATTCGAATATTCGTGGAGTATTCGAATATTCGAATATTCGTCGAGTATTTGAAATTCGCGGAGTATTCTAATATTTGCACAGTAATAAACACTTCCCTAAGCCCATGAATGTGTCTCGTTATTATTTTTTTGGATCTGCCTCCGTTTCCTAAAAAATTAGCTATTTAATTTTTAATTTTCAAATAATTCCGGAAATGTTTCATTGTTTATTTTAGAAAAAACAGCAGTTAGGTTTTTAGTCATATTTATGTTATTTGCAAGTACATATATAAATAAATAAATAAATCTGCATCCCGTGTATTTGCGTTTTAAGCTAATAATGTGCTTAGTTAGAAAAATATGGCTAATTTATAATTTATAGTAGATGGTGTACATATTGTTCACACCAAGCAAAGAGAGCCTATGCAATGCAAAGCTAACAAATTATTCATAATCACTTATTTGAAGGATCTACTTTTTTCTCCTAGTGCTTCTGCGATGATGAGTGCTTCTAAGAATCTTCTGTGAATCATTCCCAGCCATAATATATATATATATATATATATATATATATATATATATATATATATATATATATATATATATATATACATACATACATATATTCGAATATTCGAATACACTCTCGTTGAAATAATTCGTAATCGAATACTCGAATATTCGAACTATTCGTATTCGATTCCCAGCCCTAATCTGCTACTATACATGTTGCGATTGGAGATTGTTTAATGCGTCGTATAGGACTTTGGCCTCTCAGCGCTGCGTCCCTAATGGGTCTTTTGTGCATGATTCTATTTTCTAGTAGTTGCCCGAAATGTTCAGTATCTTCAAATTTCACTGTCTACCTTATCCATCTTCATAAGGTAATACCCTACTGGGGAGTGTCCTGTGAAAAGTCACGTGATTATTCCCAAGTCGTTCCTGTTCAATTGAAGAAATAGTTCAGAATTTTCTGTTGATATGGTGATGAACTGTTTTGCCTGCCTTAACCCTGGCGTTTTCTTCTAGTATGATAGCATTTGGTTCCTCTCTCAAGTATCAAATTCATTTCTTACATCGGTTTTTTGTTAACCCACTATGGGGCTCTACACCACGAGATGGTGTTGTTAAAGCCCTCTTTGTAAGGCTATCCTAAATACCTTCAATGCCTCGATGCCCTGATACCTACATCAAAGTTACTTTGTTGTTTGTAGCCACTTGCATCAAGGATTTTTTGCAATCCCAGGTCAGTTTTGACTTGCTCTTAAATTTGCCATTCCTTACATGGATTTTTGTTTAACCTACAATAGGGCTCTGGCGTAGTATGGTGTTCTTGCTGCTCTTTTTGCAAGGCTATCTGCTTCCTCATATTGTTCAATGCGTTGGTACCCTCTTACCCACATCAAAGCTACTTTGTTGTACGTAGCCAGTTGCTTCAGGGATTTTTTTTGCAGTCCGAGATCCATTTGGACTCGGTTTTGAATGATTTCTGAGTATTCTTTGTATGCACTCCTGTGCACACAGATTTAGGGCAAGCATTTCTGCTTGCCAGATGGTGGAAGCTTTTACACGGACTGAAGTTTGGTCATCTTATTCCCTGTCTTGCTTTCGTCATTTGTATAGACCAGTCTGAATACCATACGGATGATTTGTTTATACTTAACCCTTTCACTGTATCTGTCCCATGCTTGGGGGTTACTTATGACCAAGCCAAGTGGAAATATAAAGTCCAGTGTTTAAGGATAACTGGGGATTTAACTTGTCGAACTAGGAGAATTTAGACATAGTAACGATGTAATAAAACTTTAATAGTCACTAAACTTAACAATGCTTACGAACTAACTTAACTGAATGAATTTTAAACCCGAACTCTTTACATAGTGAATCTTAATTGAACAGTCTCTTAATGTTTACATAATTAAAATCACAAGTGTCGCGTCTTTACATCTTAACAATCTAATTCACAGTCTCTTACTGTTTTTCAACAAATACTACTTATAGTTTTTAATCGGTTTACATCCTACATAATTTGCCGACCGCAGCAGTCATGCATTCCTTGTACGCTGCAATTTCACCTTGTTTACTATTAACATAACAATGTAGTCGTTTCAATGCCAATGTTATCGATACATTTTTAACCTACAATTATATGCAATATTTACATTACTTGGTGCAGAGAATTTTCCTATAACTAACTTTACTTAAAATTGAATGTTCTTAACAATTATGTTTCCACGCCTACTACTGCCCTTCTGTAAACCTTATTGTTCTCTGAACATTCTGCCGAGTCAACAAGGGATGATTTCCGGATACCTCTGACCTGAATGTTTAATTTACCTTGACCTAAGTTTGGCACTAACTATAATAATCGAAAGAATATTAATTTGTATAGTACCCTAGGGTGAGAATTGAAATACTAATAATTGAAATAATATAACTATGTCTGCCACTCTAGGATGATAATATAAATAATAATAATTAAAATAATATTTTTGGATACAACCCTACCTATGATAATCGAAATAACAATAATTAAACTAATATAGCTATGTATACCACTCTAGGATGATAATATAAATAATGATTTACATGATCTAATAATATATGCCCATTTTCTGGTGATGGATTGGACACGTCATTTTGTCTTCCTTCTGGTATATCTCCTCCATTTTGTCTTGTGATTGCTTTCCCTGCTTCTTTCCATGGCTGCCTGTGAGTTCCTTTTCTGTTACCTCTGTCATTGTGAAGTAACTGTACAGATGATTTGAAGAATTGTCTCTGCTTTGCTTGCAGAGCTCTTCCACATCCACAAACTCCAGCCACGACGACCCTGAGTTGTTTTGGAGTGTATTTTCATTTAACCTTGACTTAATTTGACTACGCAGCGGCCATTGTTTGGTTGTTACCATGTGCCCTGCGTGTACTCTCTTCCTTTTAAACTTCCATCTAAACTTGTGCTTCCATTGGTGAACATGCACCTTATACCTTTGTTCTGTTCGGGAGCCTTCCATTTTTACTGGATGGCCTTTGTATAATTTGTGGCCTCTGCCCATTTTAGCTTGTCCCTGCATCTGACCTACATATTACACCCCAGTGTGTGTAAATACCTGGGGGTTGTACTTCTTACTGTTCTTATTTTACCCATGAATTGTTTCGTGGTTTCTTCCTTGGAAGCATTGGTCAAACCATTAACTCTTACCTTTGATGTGGTCGCTGTTTCTTCCTCCCTTGATTGACTCATCCATAATTTGGGAATTTTCAGCTTGGCAATAATCTGAGATTTGTTGCTGGACCATTTTCTTAAATTGAACCCACCCAATTTGAATATTTTGTTGAGTTCTGTTTGTGCTACTTTTCTTTGTTGCTTTGGTTCCGTTCCAGATTGAACATTCTCCATATAAAATTCTCTATTTCCTATCTTCGTTTCTATTGGCATTTTTTCTATTTGTACTTCTGCTTGTTCTACTTCTTGTACCTCTTTCTTCACTTTTATCATTGATGTCTCAAAAATTAATAAATTGCTCTGTCTACTTACATTTGTTTTCTCCGCCGCTGATTCAGCTCCAGATATAAGATTATCTGGATATTTTTTAAAATTAACTCTTTCCTGCTCGTCTTTGGCTTCTTCTATCTCTGTTACCTCTTTACTTAAGTTTAAATTAAATCTTTCTTGTTCGTCTGTGGCTTCTTCTACTTCTGGTATCTCTTTACTTAAATTTAAATTAAATCTTTCTTGCTCCTTTTTGGCTTCTTCTACTTCTGGTATCTCTTTACTTAAATTTAAATTAAATCTTTCTTGCTCGTTTGTGGCTTCTTCTACCTCTGGTACTTTGTTTTCGAATGGAACTTCCACTTGTAAATTAAATTTTATATGATTGCTTCTTGACGCTATTTTTGCGTAGAATTCCTCAACTGTTGAATCTATTGCCTTCTGGACTCGCTCTTGGAATGCTGTCCGTTCATTGTACTCGCATGTGAAGATTGGTATTTTTATTTTTGGTAATTTGAATTCTGGAAACAGTGATGAATAGCGATGTGTTTCTTTGTTAATTTCTCTTTTCAGCTTAATCATGGCGTTATCGTACCATTGGCTTAGCGCCAAATGAGCTTCATCTAGATTTTCTGATTCTATTATTATATTTATATCCATTATGTTATCTTCAATTTTATCCCATTGCCTATCTAAGTTTCCTATTATGATTTTATATCTGATAAGTATATCGTCATCGTCCATTTTTTCTGCTTCTTCTAATTTTTGGATAAATTGGTTTATCCGTAATTTTAGTTCTCTCGAACGTCTTGTAATTTTTATTTTTAGTTCCTCCATTGCTTCCTTAATTTTAATTGATTTAATGAATATTAGTGGTTGTGTTACCTTGTCTGATGCCTAGTTATCTTTTGATTTGGTTTATTGGTCGCCTGTGACCTATATTTTTGCATTTAACCCTGTATTGGTGCCTTTTGTGGACGCCTGTGTCACTGATTCTTTTGAATTTGACCCTGTATAGGTGCTTTTATTTTAACTGACCTTATTTTGGTACTGCCCTGGACGCTTCTGCCCTGATTTAATCCTGTATAGGTGCTTTATTGGAACTGACCTTATTTTGGTACTGCCCTGGACGCTCCTGTCCTGATTTGACCCTGTATATGTGCTTTATTGAAACTGACCTTATTTTGATACTGCACTGGACGCTTCTGTCCCGATTGCTTTTAATTTGGACGCTTGTGTCCTTAATTGCTTTAACCTAAAATAAAAAGGTATTTGGAGACTTAGGTTAAAGGATATTTGATAAGGATAGTTGATTTTTAGTGAGCACTGTATTTTCAATGGCACTGGTTACTTTTTCGTCGAAGGACCATGTTTAAGGAGCGGAGGATAACTGGGGATTTAACTTGTCGAACTAGGCGAATTTAGACATAGTAACGATGTAACAAAATTTTAATAGTCACTAAACTTAACAATGCTTACGAACTAACTTAACTGAATGAATTTTAAACCCGAACTCTTTACATAGTGAATCTTAATTGAACAGTCTCTTCATGTATACATAATTAAAATCACAAGTGTCGCGTCTTTACATCTTAACAATCTAATTCACAGTCTCTTAATGTTTTTCAACAAATACTACTTATAGTTTTTAATCGGTTTACATCCTACATAATTTGCCGACCGCAGCAGTCATGCATTCCTTGTACGCTGCAATTTCACCTTGTTTACTATTTACATAACAATGTAATCGTTTCAATGCCAATGTTGTGTATATTTTAACCTACAATTATAGGCAATATTTACATTACTTGGTGTAGAGAATTTTCATATAACTAACTTTACTTAAAATTGAATGTTCTTAACAATTATGTTTCCACGCCTACTACTGCCCTTCTGCAAACTTTATTGTTCTCTGAACATCCAGTTTAGCTGACGTATGATCTATTGGTTTGGCGAGTGACTCGAATGGAATAATTTCTAGGATCTTCAAGTGGCCATCCAAGTCTCCTGGTTTGAATTTGCCTGCTTGAAATCGTCTTGAGGCACTTAATGCTACTTCCCTTAGAAGTTACAATTAAATGAAAAAGCAAAATCTCCTTCAGATTGTGATGATGATGGCACTTGATGCACAGAACTTTTCTTTAAACAAATTATCTAAAGATAAATCTGACAACACAGGTATGGTAATTATCTTGCCGTTGGATAAGTAAACTAAGTATGATTATTTATTTCTTTTTATATAATATAGACAAAAAACATAAGATAAGGCTGAGTAAAGATAACTTACTATAAAAGTAACTAATTTAAATTAGTTTTATATATCCGCGATCGTGTATACATACACCTGAAAATAACGATTATTAATTGTGTCTGTGCGTGCGTAAGTGCATTTTGTGTAAGGCTAGGTGTAAGTGCATTTTGTGAATATTCTTTTATACACGGTGTTCATAATACAGTACAGAAGACTTTTATCGAAAGAGCAACAGGTAAACTTCCGGAAAATCTGGTACAATGAATAAAGGCCGAAGCTACACTGAAATGAAAAGCGATGCTAAAGACATATCGTCATGGTTACGACTAGACATATCGCCTTAAGACTGTGATGACGGTTATACAATCACTAGGTAAGTTTCTTTTAGCTAACAGAATTAATCGAAACTATTTAACCAATCACGTTTTCAACAATCGAATTGTAATCGTTAATTTGATTGATTAAACCTGTATTGTCAGATCGGCCACTTATCTTTTGTTATAATTTGTTTATAAATTCAGTGTAAATGTTGTGGCTAGTAATATTTGGGCGTTACAAAGAAATAGATTACTGTCGTCTTCTATCGATATCTTCTGCAGGAGAACATTGTTTAGATAACCTTTGAAACTAATAACAATAAGCTAGCTATCACTTCGTTTCACTATGCTCCGGACTTTAAGTGTAATAGAATATTAAGTGTTAAACTTTTAATTATTATTCCGTGAGTTTAAAGTGAAATCAATACAGAAATAAATAATAATTAATATGGCGCTGGTGGCAAAGTCACTCTACACAAACAGTGAGTAATAATTATTATATTTGATATGCTGTTAAAGAACAGAAGACATGGCTTATTCTCTAGATGTTTAATTCAAGGTCAAGGTTGGATTTATATAAACTCACTTCCATGTGAAATACACAGTCAAGTGCATTTTCATTTACTGTGTTGAGCATCTGGGAATCTGGCATCTATATATATATATATATATATATATATATATATATATATATATATATATATATATATATATATATATATATATATATATATATATATATATAGATATAGGCTGGCGCATTGAAAACGAAACAGACCGATTTGCGTCCACGGAATTTTTTTTAAGAAACGCTGAAACACGTCAATTTTAATATATTGAGGGGGACATGTTTTAACATAAAACTCAACTTTGTCACATCAACCCCTTAAGGGTGTTGATAACAACCCTTATATTTTAAATAGGGAACAGGGGTCGAGTGTTACATCGTTTGAAAACTCTTTCTTTTCTGAATTCAGCACACTAAATTTTTTGGAAGTACTATCAACTCGTTTAAAAATTAATCACAGTTGAAGATGCAAAAACGCATTTCACTCATTCCGATAAGAAATGTGCTGATAGTCAATGTTTTGTTGGTTTGTAAACAAAAAAATTGACTATCAGAACATTCCTTATCGGAATGAGAGAAATGCGGTTTATTATTTCAGTTTATCGGTCGGTTTGATACTTGATAGTACTACCGAAAATTAATTTAACAATTGTGTATTCTGTGGAAGAAATAGTTGAAATAATGACTCTTTCTTTCAAAAACGATGACTGTGCCAACCGTACCGCAAATTTGTTTAAGAACTACATCCGGACAGACATGTTAACAGAAAATACATTTTGGAGTTGCAAAGATTCAACAAAGTGGTTTAGTAGCCAACAAAAAACGGGATCCTGAACGTGAATTTCCGGTTAGAAATGAGACTACTGAGATTGAAGTTTTAGAACAAATTGCTGCAGACCCAACTGTGAGCACGAGAAAATTGACCACTGTTTCAAACACCAAAAGAAGAACTATTCAGCAAATATTAAAGCATCATAAAATTCACCCGTATAAAATTCATCTTGTACAACATCTGAATGGAGATGATTTTGATCGGCGGCTGGAGTTTTGTGAAGTTATGATTGCACGAATAGCTGATAACGGGTACTTTCTGTTCAATATCTGTTTTTTAGACGAGTATACGTTTTTATTAAACTCTACCGTCAATCGTCATAATTGTCGTTATTGGGCAGATAATAATCCAATAAATTTTCACGCAGTCCACACTCAAACTCCACAGAAATTGAATGTCTGGACTGGCATTTTTGTAGACCGTTTAATCGGACCAATTTTTCTTGATGGCAATTTGAGTGACGAAACGTATTTGGAGTTACTAGAAGATATCGTTTACCCTCTACTAATTGACATTGTTGAAAATGATGATCGCTATCAAGAAAATCAATTAGTGTTTCAACAAGATGGAGCTCCTCCGCATTTTTCACAACGTGTTATGGAGTTTTTGAACAGGGAGTTTCCAGGACAACGGATTGGGCGTAGAGGTGCTATTGAGTGCCCCCCTAGATCACCGTATTTAACTCCTTCAGACTGCTTTCTATGGAGCCATTTAAAGAGTAGAATTTACGCAACAGAACCGGAGTCTCTGGAAGAATTACGACGACGCATTGTTGAAGAATGCTGTCTAATAACTCCACAAATGCTCCAGAATGTAAGAGCTCGTTTGGAACAAAATTTGTACTTTTGTATGGAAGCTGGTGGTCAACAATTTGAACACTTACTTAACTGAATAAACATGTTTGAACGTTTGGTTTTGATGCTTAGTTTTTTTTACGAAAAATTGACTTGTCAATGCATTTCTTATCACAATGAATGAAATACGTTCTTGCAACTCCAACTGTGAATAATTTTTAAACGAGTTGATAAAACTTTCAAAAAAATTAGTGTGCTGAATTCAGAAAAGAAAGAGCTTTCAAATGATGTAACACTCGATCCATGTTCCCTATTTAAAATATAAGGGTTGTTATCACCATCCTTAAGGGATTGATGTGACAAAGTTGAGTTTTATGGCAAAACATGTCCCCCACACTATTAATATTGACGTGTTTCAGCGTTTCTTAAAAGAAATATCTGGACGCAAATCGGTCTGTTTCGTTTTCAATGCGCCACCCTGTATATATGTGTGTGTTTAGTTTTCGTGAGGGTAATATATCCGTCAGTTACAGATAAAATGTCTGTATTATATTGCCGGGCTTTCGGAATTATTTATGCCATTATCAAGGTTACAAAATGCAAGGAACAAATTACAATTTAGATAGGAAAAATACAAAAGTTTTAAATACTTACATATAAGGCGAGTTTTAACGTTCAACTTGAAAAAATTGTTACATAACAAAAGTTAAAAAATAAGAGTCAATCTGACATATGCACTAAAGTATTCTGTATTTGAATTTGTTTTTACCGAATTTTTATTTTAAAAAATTCGATAAAAGAGAGGTATCGATGGTGAGACTTTGCAAAAATTTTTTCAAATGAGCGCAAATTTGGGCCCCTAGAACCTGAAACAAAGGTCCGTTTGAATTTTTATATGTTTATATGGTAAATTTGTAGATTAGCTCCCGAACGATTTTCAAAAAATTGTTTTCAGAAACATTGCTAGGACCCCCCTGGCATTCCGTACCTTGATTGCGGAAATCGAAATTTTCTTTTCCACCTCCTTGGTGACTCTTGCATGCCCGATTACTGCTCCCCCTCTGCACCAGTTTCCAGTCTCGCATTCTAAAATGCGACGCCATAGCCTCCATTCTGATACAGATCGGAAGCGGTGGCAGCATCAACAAGAACTCTAGCGCGGCTAAGGGTGTCGTCCTCATAGCGCCTGTGATACCCAGGATTTCCAGCCTTTGGAGTTTGGCCAGCTTCCTGGTAGTAGTTTGGTTCACACCACACCACCAGACCAACGCCCCATATATGATTCTCGGCCTGACAATCGCAGTGTAAATCCAATAAAGGATCCGAGGATTAAGTCCCCATGTCCTCCCTATCACTCGACGCAGCTGCCAGAGAGTCTCTACTCCCTTCCTCACTACTCGTTTTATTTGTGACCCCCACGTTAGTTTGGAATCTAGGACCACCCCCAGATATTTGACCCCCGTACTAAAGCTAAAGGTTTTCCAAACATCACGCTGCGGCGCCCTGAACCTCTCCACATTCCTTTTATTGGTGAATAGGATCATCTCCATCTTCGCCTGGTTTACGGAGAGTCTCCGCTCACCATACCACCTTTCAATTATGTTACAGGCAGCTTGCATGCACTCATAGACGACGCCGAGGAATTTGCCGGTGACTAGGACCAGCCCATCATCAGCGTATTCCTGGGCGTAGAAGCCATTCTCGGAGAGTCGCTCCAAGAGGCCATCCATGACCAGACACCATAGATGACGCGAAAGGCAGCTGCTCTGAGGACAGCCGCCCGTCACCCCGACGCCCAGACCCCGGCCCCTCAAGGTCAGCGAAACTCTCCTGTCCTCCAGCATGCTCGCCACCCAGTTCAGTAGGGACCCCGGCGATCCCGTGTCCTGTAGGATGGCACAGACCGTATCCGTCCTTGCCCTATCAAAGGCCCCCTCCATATGGAAGAACACAGCTAATGTGCTCTCCCCGTAGTGTAGAACCCTTTCCATCTTTCGCGTCATAGCGTGGAGCACCGCCCCCTTAATTTCCCCCGCTGGTACGCTTGCTGACTTTTATGGAAGGGGTGATCCTTAAGGATCCCTCCCAACATAAACCTATCTACTATCTTTTCCAATGCCTTAAGCAGGAAGGATGTAAGGCTGATTAGCCTGTACGCCTTGGCCAGCGTGTAGTTCTCCCTTCCCGGTTTGGGAATAAATACCCCCCCCCCCCCTAACCCGGCACCAGACTTTTAAGACATAGCCCTACGCCAGGCTGGCTCGGAAAACCTCCATTATGTTGGGAAGCAGTATATCCATGCCCCTTTGGAGCAGGGCCGGAAAAATCCCATCACAGCCTGCGGACTTAAATGGTGCAAACTAGTTCACCGTCCAGGTTATAGAGCTATCTGTGATCACCCCCTCCGCCAGCTGCCACCAGCCTGGCTGCGTCCGGCAGGGAATTGACTTCCCCGCAGTATGCGCGCCAACCAGCTCGTTCGTAATTCCTTCTTAAACTCCCTTCTGGCAGTTCTAAACTCGTCCCAGGCCGCCTCACCCGATTCCCGGACTGCACGGTTTAAGGCCCACCGAGTCTGCACGCGTAGTGCGGCGAGATCCAGGTTCCACCATCTAAGTTTGATGGACGGCTCCCCCCTAAGTGGTGACGCGGCCTCGTAGGCTGCCATTATTTTACCTTCTAGGGCCTCGACCTCGCTATTTAATGCCTTTATCGAGAGTCCTCTCCCCTCTGGGCTCCTTGGTGACCCACCGAGGCCGATTACGTAGGCATCCCAGTCGGTCTTCCTTGGATTTCTCCTGGGGGGAGGACCCTCATGGTCCTCATCCAATTCAAAGCTGATCATACGATGATCAGATATTGATATGTGTTCCGTCACCCTCCAGCTAGATATATCCTCCGTTATTCCTCTGCTCGCTAACGTAATGTCTCCTGCCGAATACGATTGACAAACGTCGGAGCTGTACCTCTATTTAATATCTTCAGGTTCGTTGTAGCCAAATACTCTAGTAGAGCCTCACTGCGTGGGTTGGTATTTGTGCTGCCACACAATCTGTGGTGAGAATTGGCATCGCAGCCTGTAATCAGTTGTAACCCATTCTCCCTCGCGAAATCGACGATATGCACAAATTTCTCCGACGAAGGCAGCCCCCGCCGATCGTAGCGAATATAAAGGCTGCACATCATAACCTGAAGCCTAATATTACTCACCTTATAGTCTAGGATAGCTGCTGTGGCGTCCCTGGACACGAGCTGCGGCAGCAACATCATGTCCAGATCCCTCGACGCCAGTATGCATGTCCTAGGTTGTTCTTCCTCTGCTTCGCCACCAACTAGGATATTGAAGCCGATTCCTCCAAGCCCTCTTACTTACTTTCTATACACATAAGGCTCTTGGATCCACACAACGCCGCCTGGACCGCCTGCGAAGAGCTTTGCCAGCTCCCCAGTGGCATCCCGGCTATGTTGGAGTTTGATCTGGCCCACACGCAGTTGCCCCGCGAAGTAATCGCAGTGCCGACCTGGCGGAGCCCCCCTCTGATCAGAGCACGTCCGCATGCCAGCCACGGTACGGGCGGAGGCGACCGCACTCCATGTTGAAACTCTGATTACATTCAGAGTCACCAATTTGAAGTACAGCCGCCAGCCTTGCCCGTCCAGCTCGCGAGCCACCCCGGGCCCAACCTAGAAGACCAGACGCCATGCTCCAGGTCCTCCTGCCGTCTCCAGGTGCCGCCATTGCCCAACATTGAGCAAGCGGCTCTGGAGCGCCAGCATCCTGACTACATGCTCTAGGTCCACCTCTTGACCTCTGAGCCAGACGCCGATCCGGACCGGCCATGGGGCGTCCCCTGCCCTTGCGGCGCTGAAGACGCCGTCCCGGACCAGTCGTTGAGGAACCAACTCAGGGACTCGCCATCCTCGGCGGTCACCAAGAACCACCCTGGATCAACTATCCGTCGGATACCGACATGGCGTCCAACATCCCCGCCACCAAACTCCTCCTTATTGGCTCGGCCTCTGCCGTCAGGACTACGCCATTCCCCTGGTTGAGTTGATGACCACCTGCATATCCCTCCTACCCGCCTGATAGGATGTTCCCGAGGGGCCAGGGACCGCCCCAGCCGCCAGGATCGCGGCAGCGTTTCCCCTCGAAGACTGGGGACACATGACAGTAATTGTGATACGGAATTTATTCACACCTTATTACTAATAAGTGAAAAGAAAAAATAAATAAATTTTAAACATTTATTTAATAAAATTACATATTTTGACACATTTTATCCTACAAATGTAACGTTTTTTGCTACAACAAAATAACAGACTCATCTCTAAAGATTTATATAACAGTAACTAAATTACAATTTTTTTTAAAAACAAAACAAAGGTTAATTTATTTCCGTTTTTAACCGACTTTTTTATTAGAACCGTTTGCTTATAGTTAATACTGTGTGGGTCGGGTCTCTCAAGATATGTTGATCTCTTTTTTAAAAAACGATTGTTCATTTTACCCTGTGCATTTTTATAAAAATAAAATATGACCATTTAACTATCTATATAATCTTCCATTTCATTATTTATTATAATTTTATTTTAGCTACACTCTATCTGTAAGTGTCAACACTCATATTTGAAATATTCAGCTAGAGGTCGTTAAAAAAATAAATATTATGAATTGATATTGACTGCAAGCTTGAAACTTAACGAACTGATTTATTTACAGTAATCGTCTCCCCTTTATACTATGTACCACATAGTGGGATATATTTCAATCTTATAGAAAAATTAAGTCTGCCTTCTTAAAGCCTCGCTGGTTCGGTGGTAAGAACGTGCGCCTCTGAACCGAAAGGTACTGGGTTCGATTCCCAGGGTGTGTCGAAGAGCAAGAATAATTTGGTTGATCAAGAGATTCAAAGATTTTTCCCCATTCACATTTCTGTTTATAAAAAATGGGCCTATAAGCCTATTTCTACAATTCCCATCCAAGCATTCAACTTTTGTGGATATTGGGTATGAGCCCCATGATTCCATTTAGGATTCTTATTTGGCCAAGACCTTGAGTCATTGCGACTGGGTGTTCTATTTATACAAAAAATTGCCTTGTCGGAAAATATCACATTGGTTGCACAATCTTTGTCGACATTACAGATTTTCATCATTCTTTCGAAAAATTCCAGTGGTCGGTCGAAATCATCATGTGACAAATCTTAAACCAATGGTATTATTTTCTTTTCAAAATTTTCCCTACATTGGGTCGCCATATACCATGGTTGTGGTTGACGTTTGAGGTGATTCTTCTAATTCAAGACGATGTTTTCTCTAATATCTTCATTGGTGACCGTCTGCGGTCTTCCCGTTTTTGAAAAATTGATAACCATCCCAGTTAAATTAAAACGTTGTTAGGTTTTGGTAACAGCTTAACCTGTTATAGTTCTTTGGGGATGCAAATCATTAAAATGACTTCTAAGACGATTGCTAAAGCCGATCATTATTAAAATTTTAATTCACTCTTTCTCAGTCAAATGCGTCATTTTAAAAGGTACAATAATCGGTATTGACGTTAATTTAATAAACTTGACAGTTTACCAACATTTACCTGCTGGATGGTACGGATTTCTTAACTCCATAGTTTTTACTTCAACGTAAAAACTAAATAGTAAACGTAAAACTTTATCTTTCCCGTTTTTTTCAGATACTGATACTAAACCCAGTATGCACGAATTAGGAAAAGCAAGGTTTATTGAAATCTGCAAAAAAATCGCATTTAAACAAGTAAAGTTGATGGCACTTTCGGTTGAAGCCGAAGTATATTCGCAACAAAAAACATCAAGGGGCATCAATATTATTGTCATTTTATAATTATTTGCTTGGTTCCATAATTCATCCCACCCCTGTATGTGTATGTTTGCATACAGACTGGTCCGTAATAATTGGGCCATAGAGTACCTATACATTCTAAGCATGAAAATGATGAGATTAATGCCTAGTTTCACAAACCTCGATTAAATATTTAACGGTCGATTAATTAGTCATTGCTTCAGACGACCAATCACAGACTATGCTGCGAGTTTTTGCCATGACAACCAAATATTTTGAAGCTGTGTTTGGTTATATTAAGCAACGATTTACTAATCGGCCGTTAAATGTTTCATCGAGTGAAACTGGGCATAAGCCAAATATGCCTTAATAAAAAATTGTTCCTCTAAGAGATACAGGGTATTATATATTGAGTTTCAATTTTGCATTTATTAGTGAATTTTTATTTTAAAAAAATCACCAATATAGAGGTATTGATGGTGAGACTTTGCAAACATTTTTTCAAATGAGCGCGAACTAGAACCCATATCCGGGGTCAGTTTCAATTTTTATATGTTTATATATATATATATATATATATATATATATATATATATATATATATATATATATATATATATATATATATATATATATATATATATATATATATATATGTATCCGTCTGATAATTCAAAAAATATATAACCGATTTCAATGAAACTCGGCCAGTGCCTTTCTTTTATTAATGGCTTGGATGAGTTCGTTAGCCAGGAAAATCGGACGAGGTTTTCTGAGAAAATTTTGAGTTTTCTTAAAAAAATATTTTTTTTCTCCAAAAATAACAAAGCTGCTTTAATGAAATTTACTATATATGTTGCCTTGGGAAAGACCTTACTACGTACCAAAATTGAACTTTCTAAGTTTATAGAAAATTCAGTTATTCAAATTTTAAATTTTGTTCTCCGAAACTTACAAAGTTATTTGGTGGATATTTTGCCCTAGGAAAGACCCTACTACATGCCAAAATTAAACTTTCCAAGTGTATAGAAAATTGAGTTATTCAAATTTGAAACATTTAATAAAAATTCACTACCATAACGCACTGTTTCATAATTTGGGCAGTTTTAGAGAAGAAATAGAAGATTCTTAGTGGGAATAATTTTCAATCTCAACTGAGTTTTCAGGTTGCTAATAGACCTCGCTGATTTCGCACTTTTGAATAACAAATATAACTTTTGTAGCAACCCTCGATCGCAATGTCGAATAAAAATCTAATTAACTGTACATTTTTTAAGAAAAAAAGTTGTATTTGTTTGATATCTATAAACCGCCCCACTTTCGAGATATTCAGACCTCAATCATTCAATGCAAGTGAACTTTCTGATCATTTCGGCATTGTCTTCTTTACTTCTAACCGAAGCAGGCTTTGATCAGCATTATTAAACCAATTTTTAGCGGCCTGGGTTGTCTAGTGGTAGGAACGTGTGCCTCTGAAACCAAGGGTTCGGCGTTCGACACCCAAATGGGGATCATTTCACTTTTTCAATTCATACTGTAAAAATTAACAACAACCGAGGTTGTAGTGTTGTGCTTGAAGAAATTGAATGTCTGCACTTCCGCCCTTAGTAGTGGGGTGCGTAAAGCCGGTGGTCCCGTGTACCATAGCATGTTGGGCACGCGAAGATCACTACCCTCCTTACATTAAAGCAGGGGTTCGGCAAAATTTTCAGGATAGCGAGGTGAGCCTGCATCCTGCCGTCGGTGATTGGTTATATTCGTCAAAATAGGCTGACGTTAAAGAAAAAAAAGAGAGTATTTATTTAATTTAAGATAATCCCACAACAAATAGTTATAAAAACTCTACGTTGAAAGTGCTTACAACCAAATTCTCACTTTTCACTAAATCGAACAAACAGTGTGTGAAATATTTTATGATTTTGCAGCTTGCGATTTGGGTGCAGTTCAAAATATCTTCTGGCTGCGACAATTAATTGTATTGACTTGAGCGATACCCAAATCATGCATTGCATTTCAAAATTCGTGAAGTCCTTTTGAGTTTTAAAACATAGCAACAATTAGCATATAATGCGGTTTGTCAGCTTTTGACCTTGCATTTGTTGTCAAGAAAAGATGGGCTGTTTTTGATTTGTCAGTGTAAGCCTCGGTTTCTCCAGTCAAAGCCTACCTAGGTTACTAGTAAACGAATAATGTTGGTGGTAGTCGGAAAGTACATTTGCATTTAATGATTGAAGTGCGAATTTTTTTATTCAAAATCTCTACAGTGTGTTTAGTAAGTAATAAAAGTATCTAAGACGGTAATACATAGGGTATTTTTATGAGGAAAAAATCGTACATGTCATCATATGTCAAAAAATGTCCCCTTTCCAACCTTGCAATTTTTTTTGTTGTTTTAATTATCTTAAAAACGGAACGTTTTTCTAAGCTTTAAGCTATTACACTGCTTATTAGAGGCATGTTTTGATGTAAGCAAATATTTAATCCCTTCACCAGTGGCGTACCAGTAGACAATCTACTTGTAAAAATTATATGCACGCCACTTATATCTTTAATTTTGTCAGTTTTCTATAATCCTCATTCAATACCTGAGAGAAGATGTATCCTAGTATTTTTTCATCTTACTTTTAGAGCAATTAAGGTTTTATTGAAAATGGCGCGAAGTTTATATACGAAAACATAACTTCTTTTAAAAGTTAATAACATGGCGGAATCTTTATGAATAATTACTGAAATCTTTGGCATTTAATTAAATGTTCAGAATGACTGCCATTGGCCATGATAATGGTTTCTATTCGTTACATAATTGATCAGAATAATCTTACACGACTGTCTCAATTGGCGTAGTGTGACCCAAAAATAGCAATGCAAACGAGCTACACTTTAGATGGGCCTAAAAATAAGAATATAAAGAACTTAATTATATTCGCCGAGGTTACTGATCCCTCGCGCGATCCATAGATCTCTAAATGAATTGCTGAGATACTTCCAAATAATCACAGCAAAATGAGGAGGCACCACATCATGCATAAATCACAAGGAAAGTCTCGTTCTCAAAGCTAAATTTTCCAGGAGTTCAGATAGCACGTTAATAATTAAACGATTATATGAATCTCCGTTTAGTGGTTTGGAAGAAATACTGCATCAATCAGGTGGTCTTGTGTTGTTACTGTTTATATAATCGGGGCGTTAGTTTGTTGATGCGACAGATTATTAGTTATCAGAACTTTTTATGCAAAAATAAAGACTTCTAATTAACTCTAGCCTAACTGTCAAGTATATATATATATATATATATATATATATATATATATATATATATATATATATATATATATATATATATATATATATATATATATATATATATATATATATATATATCTTATGTATTTTCTATCAAGTCCTGCAAAGCCGGCAGTGTTGACGTTAGTACATTCACCTTACAATAATTCCAGCGCACACATTAACGAAAAATATGACCTGGTGCCTTGCTTTCGATATAATAGCTTGTGAATTTTCTTGCGCTCAAATTTCGTTGTTAGGATAATTTGTAATACATACCATGTATTAAAAATTTTGCTCTTTCGTAAATAAAATATTAACGAAAAGTTTTGGAACATTTAAATAGTATCTTTCCGCAAGCCACTGACTGACTCAAGACCTTAATTTGGTCGAAGTGGAAAATCAAGTGATTAAAGAGCTTGAAGTCTGCATATATAGTGAGGGGATTGCTGGTTGTCTCGCAAAATGGCCAATAATGTTTTACGGCTGACATAAAAGTGGCTAGAAATTTTTCTTGAACTAGTACCCATTGTGTCTTATAGTTCATGGTGAATATGCTCACCTAATTTAGTAGTCTGACTGGAAGAGGCTGACCTTAGTCATGTGTGTCTTTTAACAATGTACCAGTCTTAAGTATAAAAGCTATGGAGTTCTGTGAATGTGTCCGAACGAAGTAAATGTGGATAACGCTCATTATATAGGCGCCTTGATTGCAATTAATTGCCATTTGCTAATTTATAGCAAAAATGTATTTGAGTCATTTGTAAAGGTAACTATAACAAAAATAAGAAGCTGAAACGATTTTATTTGGGTAAAATTAAAATAAACACCATATCAAACAACAAAACTTTGATTAAATGGTTAATTAAATAAGAAACAAATGACATGTTTTTTCAAACACCTGCCCTGTTTTTGTTGATCATGTCTTATTGTTTATTTTTAATACATTTTCAATAAATTGAATTTTAGTCCTAAACTATGTTCCCAGTAAAGTGAGGATTACAAAAACATAAGCAAAATTAAAAATATCCCCACCTGGAAAATATCGGAATTAAAAAAGAGAGACCAGTCGACTTTGTTTTCAGGGGGGAGGTATGGTGGTCACATGATGGGGTAAGTTTTGGTGTCTTGGACCCTGGGCATGGGCGTAGGGTACCCTCAAATTTTAAATAGCACCCTATGTTGAGTGACACCTCATTTTAAAGCTTTATGAATTTTGCTCACGACAACGTACGATTTTTAAAATTTTGGTTTGAATATGACAATAAAATCACCAATTAAAAAATAAGACAAAATATCAATGAATGAAAGAATGTTATTTAATTAAATGTTCAAATTGTTTTTCTCCCACTTGCATACAATAATAACATTTTTGCTCCACTTCCCAACGAACATATAGAAGCATTTCGGGCGTTATTTGACGACATTTTTCAACAATTCACCGACGAACCTCTTTAAGTGAGTTTGATCGTGTTGCATACATTTTAGACTTTAAGTGTCCCCATATAAAAAAAGTCTAAGGGTGTTAAATCAGGTGATCTGGGGAGTCACTCAATTTAACCTCTGCGTCCTATTCAGTGATTAGGAATGTTCTGATCCAAAAAATCCTAAACAGCTGCGGCATAATGTGATGGAGCACCATCCTGCTGAAACCACACATCCTCTTCTGCCAAATCGTTGTCACTTTGCAATACTTTCACAAGTGTCGGGTAGATATGCGTTTCTAGTAGATCCATGCTTCCATCCAGATTTCCCGGTAGGAAGAAAGGTCCTATAAAGAGACAAACGAAAAATCATAAAAGAAAACATGTTCTGCGGAGAAATTGTTAAAAAAAAAGTCGTCAGATAATGCCCGAAATGCTACGAAATGTTCGTTCGTAAGTGGAGCAAAGATTTTATAATTGTATGAAAGTGGAGGGAAAACAATTTGAACACTGAATGGAATACCATTCTTTCATTTATTAATATTTTGTCTTATTTTTTAATTGATTATTTGATTGCCATATCCAAACCAAAATTTAAGAAGTCATGTGTTGTCGTGAGCAGAATTGAGAAAGCTTTATAATGAGGTGTAACTCAACATAGGGCGCCATTTAAAATCTAAATGTACTTTACGCCCCTGACTAACGGGTAGGTTCCAAGACACCAAGACTTACGGTATCATGTGCCCCCCGTGAAAGCAAAGTCGACGTGTCTCGTTTTTTCTCCTTTTTTTTTAAATTCCTATATTTTTCAGGTGGGAACTTTTAGTTGGCACACACTGTATATATTTTAAATAAAATATGGATACCATTGCCTACCGCCCTGGTGATGCGATTAAATTTTGCTTACATCAAAACATACTTTCTAATTAACAGTGTAACCGCCTAACATTTGCGATAAATTAAATGTCCCATTTGAAAGATAGTTTAAAAAAATCCGGGACGCAGCAAGTTAGTTATGGTAGCGAATTTTCATTAAATGCTTCAAATTTGTATAACTCAATTTTCTATAAGCTTAGAAAGTCAAATTTTGATATGTAGTAAGATATTTACCAGGGCAACATATGAACCAAATTTTATCAACACAACTTTGTTATTTTTTGAGATCTAATTTTTTTAGAAAAACTGGTCCGCTAAGGCTAGCTAACAAATTTATCCAACCTATTAATAAAAGAAAGGCTCTTGCCGTGTTTCATCAAAATCGGTTAATACCTTTTTGAGTTATCGGTTGTATATATATATATATATATATATATATATATATATATATATATATATATATATATATATATATATATATATATATATATATATATATATATATATATATATAGTCCAGAATTAACAAGTTGCCTCTTTCCTCCTTGTCGACACCCACGGTACGATAGTATTTAGGCTGTAAACCCTCGTGGTGTGTTGTTGAAAAAATGTCTCCTTTTAAAAATATAGCGGGTGAAGCTTTTTTTTCCTTTCTAGCGAATTTTTACTCGAAAAAAATTCGCTTATAGGGAGATATCGATGGTGAGACTTTGCAAACATTTTTTCAAATAAGCGCGCCTAGAACCCGAAATTAAGGTCTCTTTATATGTATATATATATATATATATATATATATATATATATATATATATATATATATATATATATATATATATATATATATATATATATATAACATATAAAGAAACCTTAATTTCGGGTTCTAGGTGCGCTTATTTGAAAAAATGTTTGCAAAGTCTCACCATAGATATCTCCCTATAAGCGAATTTTTTTCGAGTAAAAATTCGCCAAAAAGGAAAAAAAAAGCTTCACCCGCTATATTTTTTAAAAGAAGACATTTTTTTAAATTTCAACAACACACCACGAGGGCTTACAGCCTAAATACTATCGTACCGTGGGTGTCGACAAGGAGGAAAGAGGCAACTTGTTAATTCTGGACTTAAAGGTTTGGAGGTTCGGGGAGAAGAAAAAACCTGTGCCGGCAAGAAATTCCACAACTTGGAAGTCCTCGGGACAGAAGAGCGGGCATAACAAGATATTCTATGTCTGGTGACCTGGACAGTAAAAGGATGCATTCGCTCTGTTTCCCTGGTAGATCTGTTGGGGGCAGCAGGTGGAGGAACTATGGAAGAAAGCTCATCTGAACAGTGCCCGTGCAGATATCTATAAAAGAGAGAGAGAGAGAGGTCACCAACGACACGTCGGTGGGCAAGGAATGGCAGCCTTTGGGTGAGGGTAGGGTCACCGATAAGACGTATAGCTCTCTTCTGAATGGAGTCCAGGATAGCGAGTGTAGACCTATGGACATATGCAAATAAGAACTTTTCTTGACAAAAAGGCCTTAGGAGTGAGGCTCTCAAATACTTTAGGTTACTCAGAAAGCATACTTGTATATCCTAATGAACTTACCCCACGTGGTAAAGCAAATACTTAGGTATCTATTAAATTAGCGGAATTTCTTAATATAAATGAGCGACACTTCTTGGCAAAAATTCGCTAGCAGGATACGTATTTATCTAATTGTATTTCTTTTTTAACGACTAATAGCCAAATACATTCACTAACACTCTATATTCTAGTGCAAAAATAATCTGCCTTTTTATTTTCTGACTAGATTTACATTGTCCTAAAACATACTAAATAAAAAAGAATAGCTATTGTACAAAATATGATCTATTTATTATACATTTATCTAAACTGTGGCGGGTTACGTTGGATACATATGAATAAATAAATATAAATTCACATCAATTGTTAAAATTTACTATATGAGCAAATACATTTTTTTATTAAAAACTTTGAAATACCATGTAACCAAAACTGGACAATATGGGCTGCTAGATTTAGTGGCAAAAAAATCAATTTCCTTCTTGGTAACATTGTAACGAAATAATGTTTCCTTAGATGTTTTGTTAACAAATGTGTTAACAAATGCAGACCAACCTTTTATATTTTTATGTCAAAAATTCTGGAAGCTCGACATATGAAAATGATATTAGTGCATCGTTTCCCAACTTTTAGTATTTGCGACCCAATTTTCAATCACAATTTTAATGAGAAGCAAAAATAATTTTAAAAAACTTTATGAATGAAAAATATTTATCTGCCTCTTACAAAGCTTCATAGCAAAAATCTAGATGTAAAAATCCTCACACCGTTGATGAAGAGCTTATTCTGCCGGCTGCAATTGAGTTTTTTTTTTCAAAAAGACACCCAAAAGCTTACAGCCTAAATACTATAGTACCGTGGGTGTCGACAAGGAGGAAAGGGGCAACTTGTTAATTCTGGACTTGAAGGTTTGGAGGTTCGTGGGAGAAGGAAAAACATGTGCCGGCAAGGAATTCCACAACTTGGAAGTCCTCGGGACAAAAGAGCGGGCATAACAAGATGTCTGGTGACCTGGGCAGTAAAAGGGTGCATTCGGTCTGTTCCCCTGGTAGATCTGTTGCGGGCAGCAGGTGGAGGAACTATGGAAGAAAGCTCCACTAAGCAGTGCCCGTGCAGATATCTATAAAAAAGAGAGAGGTTACCAACGGCACGTCGGTGGGCAAGGGATTGCAGCCTTTGGGTGAAGGTAGGGTCATCGATGAGACGTATAGCTCTCTTCTGAATGGAGTCCAGGATAGCGAGTGTAGAAGTGGCAGCAGCACCCCAGATGTGGGAGCAGTATTCGAGGGTTGGTCTTATTTGTGAAGTATATAAGTTATAGAGATTAGCTTGTGAAAGGTATTTGCGAGCCCGGAAGAGAAAACCTAATTTCTTAGCAGCCGCTTCTGCGATTGATGTGACATGTTGGTGCCAATTGAGATTTCGATCCACAGAAATGCCAACAAGTGAAAAGGACTCATTACTTTGAATAACTTGATTGTTTATTGTGATGGGTCTAGGGCTGGCGTATCTCTTGTGAGAAAGAAAGCAAGACTGTGATTTGGTGGGGTTGAATTGTAGAAGATTTCTACTTTCCCAGCCTAATAGTTTTTGGAGATCCACAGAGATAGAACCCTCCATGAGTCTGCGATTCTTATCTAATTGGGCTAAAGAGACAGGCTTAGAATATTGTATATTTGAGTGGAGGGTGCTGTCGTCCGCGTAACTGTGAACTGGGTTGGATGTGCTAGAGAGTAAGTCATTGATGTGGAGAAGAAACAAAATAGGGGCTAAAGCTGAACCTTGAGGAACTCCTGCATTAATTGGATACAGTTTAGAGGAATGGCCATCCACCACAACAGAAATGCTCCGGTTGGAGAGGAAATTTGCTGTCCACGTACAGAGTTTTGGTGGTAGGCCATAGGCCGGTAGTTTATTAAGCAGCGCTGCGTGCCAGGCCTGGTTGAATGCTTTGGATATGTCTAGAGCGCCAATCTGGGATTCACCGTGTAGTTCCATAGACTTGTTCCAAGAATGGGTGACAAAGGAAAGGAGGTCGGCAGTTGATCTGTGCTGACGAAATCCATACTGCCTGTCGTGGATTAGACTGTGTTTTTCAAGAAATTTTAGTAATTCGGTGTTTATATACTTTTCCATCACTTTAGAGACGACTGAAGGGAGAGAAATAGGCATGTAGTTGCTAGGAAGCGCTTTGGACCCTTTCTTGGGGACGGGTTGTACCCGAGCAGTTTTCCAGTTACTAGGGAATATGCATCTATTGTAAGATGTCTGAAACAGACGAGTCAGGACAGGAGCAAGTTCTGCTGCGCCTTTTTTGAGAACAATTGCTGGGATCTCGTCAAGGCCAGAGGCTTTCATAGTATTAAGAGAAGAGAGCATCTTTCGTGCCTTTTTAGTTTTGAAAATGATATCTCACATTTTATAGGGTGGAACAAATGCGTTGGGATCGTGCTCGTACAATGTCTGGAAGCTACCAAAGTATACCAGCACTTGTGGAAAAAATCACCACAGTGTATCTGGACACATTCCATGACCCACAGAGAAGCCTTGGCTTCCAAAGGAATGAGTCCTGGTCTGAATATCGTGCCAGCGACGGTGGTAATCAATTATATAAAAATGACACTCCTAAAATGAAGAATTTGTGGCCAAACTTATAAAACAGAAGAATAACATGTGGAAGATATTTTTGTAACCATTGAAAATCACTTGCCATGCTGGCAAAGAATTTAAAAAATGATTTTCCTGTTGAGTTCAACTTGATAGTAAGTTACGTGTGTGTTAGGAGCCCATTTTAGAATACCCCTGAAGGCTTCTTAACTTCCGAACAAGAAATCTTTATAGACTTCACGGTAAGTGGCAAAATCAAAAGACAATTTAGTAATTAATCACTGTTTGAATTTTAATTTAATATTGAAAAGTTAATTATTAAATACATTTATGCAGTACTGATACAATACTATATTTTTCTCAATATACTCGCGCCCCCTATTTAGTTGTATTACGCCCCCCTAGGGGACGCAACCCACAGGTTGGAAATTGCTGCATTAGTGTGTAGGTACCTTTAAGTTATTACCAAATATAACCATTCACAAAAAAAAAACGTCTCCACTGTAATGTAAATAAGGAATAATTGCTTGTATTGGTACTGGAATTCAAGTTTACAAAAATATTTTAGCATATCTAAACGTCTAACATCTTTACATTTAAAGGCTCTCGAATTCACTCATTAAGCACCTACCTGAATGAGTTAAATTGATTTAATTTTCTATTTTGCTTCTTGATAAAATATTTTGGTAGTAAATAAAACTAGCATGTTTGTTACACTTCCTTAAATAACTGATGAGTCAAGTATTCCAGAAAACGTTTCCTTTTGTCTATCTCAACGTATTTGTGTGTCATTTATTTGAATAACTGACAAGTCCAGTATTCCAGAAAATATTTCCTTTTGCCTATTTTAGTGTACACACTGACTCATTGCTTGCTATGACCGGTTTTCTATGGGTCACGTGGTATTTCCTGTAAGTAGTTTGCAATAGTCGAACATGATAACTAAATTTATGAACTACGTACCTTACAAAGAGTATAAATATTTTATTCATATGTTCGCTTTTTTGGAATGTATATGAATCTATAAACAATTTGATGGGGTTATAACTAACATTAACTAGATTTAAATATTTCAATACTATAACAATCATTAAAATATCTATGTTGCTTTATAACAGGTGTAAGCAAAGCTGATATATTTTCAAAAATACTAAGTATTTCAGGAGTAAATGGCTGCGTTCACCGGGCGTCAACAGTTGAATAGTTGAGTCAACGTATGTGGTCACTGCAACCGCTGAGTTTCACCTCGAACTCATCTGTTGCGGATTTCTCAAAGCGGAAGTAATTTGAACATTGTGCGTTCAGCAGATTCAACAGTTGAGTACGTTGAGTTATTTACTCCGCCGAACGCTAAAAAAGTTGACTTACTGTGGCATTTTTGCCAATCCTAATGGGTTCAGTTATAGCCTTGAAATTTTGAGTGATTGCACTAGCGCTTTAGTTAAGCAGAACCCTTCCTCCCTGACCTTCGTGACCTGATCTGGTCAGCAGTTTGCCTAATTAAAACGCTGGGGGAAGGAAAATCGTGAGATAATGGTCACATTATGCCCAAATGACCTTGATGTATGGCAGTGTTAGTTACACTAATCCATTATCGTTGACTGAAAGAAGCATATTTGCCGATCCCACTTAGTTCAGGATAGGCAAGTTGATAATTGTGTTTCATTGGTTCCTAGTTCAGCGCGAAAATTGAATGCCGCCGCTTACATGACAGTTGTGTCTAGGTTTCATACCATTAAATTATAATGTATTTCGAATCTCGAATCAGAAACTGTTTAAAATATTTGATCAGGTACCCATACAATATAATTGGGAGTCCTATTATTCATTAATTTCGTAACAGTTTTTATGTAAACAGTAACTGGGTTATTCTCATAAATTAATAAATTCACTCATTTTTGCAAGTATAGTTTGGAAAATCGAATTCACAACACACTTTTCAGACCTTCCAAACGTTTCGATAACAAATTTAGCGTCATCAGAGGGACCGAATAAACTTAGTTTGACAAAACGTTCCCCCACTTTGAAAAATGCGTTGAGCAGAATTGGGTTCTTCAAATTGTACTTATCAGTGCTCATCACAAGTTCCAATCTTCGTTCAGTCATTTTTATAAGTCGAAGCACACATTTTTGGTACACTGTATTGAGCGTAATGGAAAAGAAACTGCCTAGCTAGTAGATATGTCAACGGAAAAGATTTGAGACTCTTCCCAAGTTCGAGAATGTCGAAACTTATCTGGAAAAGGTTGAGACGGTAGGAACGTTCAATATATTCAACTTGATAGCCATGTGAGATTTGGAAGAGATCATCAAAACCCTACTGGATGAGACGTTATAATGGTGTATCCACTCGAATTCTTCTGGACGCTTTTGGGTTATGGGAAACAGATTTCTCGATGTTATCACCTGCTCTCTAGATTGCTGCGCATTCCAGATGATTGTAAGACCTCTCGAATCACACCTGTCCATAAAGTTACAAATTAATGTGCACACAACGGAATTAGACTTATCCTCTATATTAGAAAGAACTAGTTGTTAAGAAACAAGTTGAGACTTTCTGCGAGGAAAAATCGCTTATCGTGGATGATCAGTCTAGTTTTAGATATAATTATTTTTGCGAGATATTTTTGTGATGAGTGGGCGAGGAAATTGCTAAATATAGGAAATTGTGTCCTGGCTATATTCCTTGACTCCAAACGGACGTTTGAAACGATTAATAGGAATTTATTGAAACGAAAAATGTAAAAGATGAGATTTGTAGGAACTGTTATATCTTGGTTTGAATCATATTTGACCGATAGAAAATAAAGAATGAAATGTAGAAATCCTGTGTCGACAACATTATGTGAAAAGTCTGGACGCAGAAAGTGCGTTATGGTAGTGAATCTTTATAGAAATGACCTGGCACCAAATATTTTTTATAACTTTTTTTTCTTGTAACATAGAAATCTACCTTTTGTTGTATAGTTTACCTTTTATATCGTTAACATACAAACCAAATTTGGTTACCGTAGCCTTTTCATTTTTTTGAGATAAATTATTTTTTCGAAAGAAAACTCAATTTTTTTCGGAAAAACCTGGTCCCATTTTCCCGCCTAACGAACTTATGTGAGCCACTTACAGGAGAAACGGGCACGCCAAATTTGATCAAAACCGCCCAATTATTTTTTGAGTTATCCCTGTGAGACACATACACACACACGCTCATGCATATATATATATATATATATATATATATATATATATATATATATATATATATATATATATATATATATATATATATATATATATATATATATATATATATATATATATATATATATAAATTAAAAGTGACCCTGGATATGGATTCTAGGGGTCCTACTTCGTGCACATTTGCAAACCTTTTTTATCAAAATTCAATAGTCAGGATCTCTCCATTAGTGAATTTTTTCTACGAAAATTCACTAAAACAGAGCATGAGATACAACATGATACTCTTGCTGCATTATTTATATAAATGACATCGCCAAATATGTTATGTTTTCCAACTTGGTTTGGTTCACCATAATAGAAAAACGTTTACGTTGCAGCTCAACAGTTGTGTCGGCTGAACGCTCCGAATGTGTTCACAATTTTTCCAACTGCTGAATTATATCATCAGTCAAAAAATGAGCACTTTAACTCAGCCGTTACCGCCGGGTGATCGCAGCCAATGTAAACATTTTGACACAGATTTGAAAACTGGGTAGGTACTCAGTGTGTGACTTCACAAAGAAATCCATCATATTGGTTACATTTTTGTGTGTTTTTTCAAACATAAATAAATCATGTTAGGTACATAAGGAAAATAAACTACTCTTAGCTTTAATAACATATGCATCTGTAACTTAATGGCTACATTTTTTACTGTCAGAGGTTTAAGTTTATGTAAGAAAAGTTTTTACATTATGTGTGCATGTATATATATATATATATATATATATATATATATATATATATATATATATATATATATATATATATATATATATATATATATATATATATTGTTGTTGTTGTGTTCGACGAAGGGATGGCCTCGGAAATCAAGTTCAGCCGGCCACAGTACATTATATATATATATATATATATATATATATATATATATATATATATATATATATATATATATATATATATATATATAGAACACAAATCATAATAACCAGTCGTTTTGTAGCACAGTTCAATACCTCTAAAAGCCTTAGTGGGTTCCTACGAGAAGATGTGTCGCTGCAACTCCTCAACTTTTTGAATTTCATAAAAAAAGACAAAAAAAAACAGTTAGATGCTGTCAATCAGATCTTGTTTAGCATTTTGTGTACCAACTAGGGATCTGCGCTCCATGGAATCAATGGAAGCATTGCTTCTCCTAAATATTTCTGGTCCAATGGTATTCTTTTGCTTTGAAATAGTATTTTTCCAAGTTTGAATCTAGTTGTAGGTGGATATTTGTAATGTTTATTAAGTTTGGCAACGTCGCATAATATGCGACAGGCACAAGCGCGGAAATGCGATAATCGAGGGCTAGGACCGCTTATTTCTTACAACTGCAGCACGTGCGATGGTTGTTATTTTATATAGGCCGTTCACATCGTTTCCGGTAAGCGGTTTGAAATTCGCTTACGTGAGTCAATATTGGTCGGTCAGTCGGTACGTGTTTTTTGGTCTAAGGTGCAATGGAAGTCGCTCGCCTTCATCTGTCTACGATTGATGCCGTATAAGTTTGTGTTATATGTAATTTAAGTAACAGAAATTTTGCCGTTTACTCTTTAGAGGAAAAACAGAAAATAATAAATGATGGTCGAGCAATGCCTATAATAAAATTAACGAAGGAAACCAAAAGTTTAAACGCCCGTTTAATGGCTGTGTTTACCAAACATATCGGTGGTTAACGGGTTGTGAAACAATTTCCAAATTCTCCTGCTGAACCTGTCGTGTGTTTTTATCGACGTCTGCACAAAAACAAGAGAAATATTCGCAGATTACATGAAGGTTTTCGGACTTGTACAAAATTGGTAAAAGACATAGCAACAGCAAATACTCCTTGAAATCGTGTTTTATTCTAAAAAGCATCGGTTTTGTGCCCAAATAAAATTTATAACTTTGGATTTTCGCTCTGAGAATTCGGACCACTATAATCCATTGCTTCCCCTATCTGAAAACCCATCGCACGCCCCTGTGACCTATCATTATTTTTGGACCAAAAAGTTTTGTTTACTATAATGAAAGTAATGGAAACCTTAAAACTGCAACACAAACTGATTAAAAACTTAATTTATTAGGTGTTCTATAAAGATTATATTAGGATTTGATGTAAAAATGTAAATGATCTATTCTATTATAATTTCTTTATATATTAACTAAAATCGAGAGGATTTAACCCTTAACCGGAAAGGTGGCGTCTGACAGGCTACTGCTCGCCAATGTTTGTAAATTATTTTTAAACGGATACGCATACAACTCGGTCACGCCATGTATTCCTTAAGTGATTGGTCAGCTCCATTATCCACCACATTCAAGTTGATAACGGAATTTAGACCGAAAATTAAAATTATAATTAGTGTCCCGGTCTGTCAGACGCCACGTGTCGGTTAGTGTAAGTTTGTTTTACATTATAAAAATGGCTGGACCGTCAAAAAGGGTGTGTTTTGGTGATAAAAACTGTGAAGAGACTGTGATGCAGTGGTTTGATGAAGCCCATAGTGACGCAAGTGATATAGAGGAAGTACTAGAGGATGAATATTTGCAATCCGAACATGACAGTGACTCTGAAGCTTCAGAAAGCGAGGAAGATGATGCTATTAGTGGAAACAGGGCCTCGGAAAATGCGGAAAGCGAAAATGCGGAAACTAAAGTTATGAAGACACCTGCTAAATACGTATACGGTAAAAACAGGCTTAGATGGTGCAAGACAGAGGTTCGTCCTTCATCGCGCACTAGAAAACATAATATCGTAATGAAAATTCCTGTTCTCAAAGGTAGATCACGTGATCTTGGAGAAAACGCTACACCGCTTTCAGTTAAGAATTTCTTGTTTTCTGATGAGATTTTGCTTGAAATATTATATTGGACAAACCATAAGCTCACTCAAATGCGTCTCCGGTATGAAACAGATATGAGTAATGTAAGAGACTATGGTATGGTAGAAATGAAAGCTTTCGTAGGCTTACTGATTTTTACGCCCATTTTCAAGTCAAATCACGAAAATATAGAATCTGTTTTCGCGACAGAAGGCTCCGGGCGCGATATATTTTGAGCAGTCATGAGCCACGGTTTTCCATTCTTTTATCAGCTTTGCGATTTGATAATCCCGATACTAGAGGTGCCCGCAAGCAAGAAGATCCTGTTTCATCCGTTTTTAATACATTTATGGAGAATTCTCAAAATGTTTATGGATTGGGACAGTCAGCGACAATTGATGAAATGTTAGTTAGTTTTAGAGGTCGTTGTCGATTTAAAATGTACAGGCCCCAAAAGCCATGAAAATATGGCATCAAGATAATGTGACTAGCAGATGCTAGAACGAGTTATCTCTACAATGCTTACAGATACTGCGGCAAAGGTTCAGACGGATTTGGGCTAACTCAAGAAGAGCAAAAAAATTTGAAACCGACTCAGGCAGTGATTTGTCTTGCAAAGCCGCTTTTTGGCTCTAACAGAAATATAACCGCCGACAATTGGTTTACTTCAATGGAAGTAATAAATATTTTACGAAAAAATGGCCTAACATATGTAGGCATACTAAAAAAATAAGCCGGATATTCCTCTATCATTTTTACCAAATCGAAAAAGAAATGTCGGGTCAACAGAATACGGATTTCGGGAAGAGGTCACTATGATTTCTTATGTGGGCAGACGTGGAAAGGCCACACTTCTTTCTTCAATGCACGATAGCATTTATACAGATCCAGAAACGTAGAAGCCTGAAATTATTGCTTACTACAACAGTAATAAAGGTGGAGTTGATACAATAGACGAAAAATATGCAAAAAGTTCAACAAGTCGTCGTACTCGCCTGTGGCCACTAACAGTTTTCTTTCGTCTCCTTGATGTTTCTATCGTGAATTCATATAATTTGCACCAGTGTTTGGAAAAAACAATACTGTGAAATATAAATCTTCATTTGCAAAGGAACTAGCAAATCAATTAGTGGAGGAACATATGAGGAAACGTTTGGATAATCCTCGCATACCGCACGACGTGCGGAATACTATAAGAAGAATACTGCGTGTACCACAAGTAAATCCTTATGATGTGGAACAGATTACTCTGGAAAAACGCAAACCGTGTTCCATATGCCCAAGAGCTGTCCATCGAATGACCAGATAAGTTTGTCTAAAGTGTAGGCACCCGATTTGTTTACAATGTTCAAAGCCGCTGTGTGATTCATGCATTTCAAAAGGGGAAGATTAGCGGTTGCTGGAAAGACAGTTTTTTCTTTAACAAAACCAATGTATTTTTTTAAAATGTTTTTTATGTTGTATCGAAGTGGTCTACAAAATTTATTTGTACTACAGGGTCATTTAAGTATATTTTGGGGCGGTTTAGAAAATGTATGTTAAATTTGCGTTAAATTCAATAAAAATTCTTATGTTATGTTATTTATACTAATTTTTTGCAATTTTTTGATATACGTGTCTTAATAAGAGCAAAATTACAGTTTATGTTAACAATTACATCTTTTTTCAAGAATGTAGTAATTTTACTCGCACCCAACAATAGTAGTCTCTCAGATGCCACCTTTCCGGTAGTGTACCAAAAGTCCCACCTTTCCAGTTAACGGTTAAGCATCATTTATAATAAAACTGATAGTGAACGCTTTGTTACCATATGTTTCTTGCTAAGTCATACAATTTTTATGTTTGTAGGGTCCTAAATAAACAAGATTGTGGATGATTTAAGAAATAACTTTAACTGTCAAAACTTTTGAACCTGCTCAATAATGTCGATCTAGAGATATCACGTGTAATTACAAAGTTGACTTACAACTCGCTAGGTATTTTATTTAAAATAGCGAAATTTGTAGCAATACCTAAGTGAAATATTTTAACTAAAAATCTACTACCTATGATTCTCTACAATATTTCAGTTCACCCGAAAAGCTCAAAAGGGCTAATGGACATTTTGTAAATCGTGCTGTATATGCTTCGTAATAAATTAAACTTAAGCTTGGGTATGGATTTTGACGCTCGTACATCGGAAATATAGATACAATAAAGAATATTTATGCGAGGCGTGAAACAGAATACAAATTAGGGTATTGCTGGTTGCATAAGCAAAATAACTATTCCAGACTGTTTAGAGAAGTAAATATAAGAATAATTATTTCAAATTGGCTGTCTGTGAGTAAAATGCAAAAATGTAAAACAATGTTCTCATCAATATATTTTCTCTACACAGAGTTACTGACAGTTATTGTGAAAATTCCGGCAAATACCTAAATTACAAAACTGTCTTGCCGACAAAGGTTTTTTTTTGTTTTGGTTATACAAGGGTGATATAAAAATTTATCTTGGTCAACCGTGGCGATATAATGTTACCTTTCATACTGATATTATCAATCAATCAAGGTGGGTGTCTGAAATAAATTAAATATACATATTTTCATATTTTAATTAACAGTTTAAAATGCTTTTATAAGAAAAAACCAAACTGTTGAATATGTCTCCTATCGTATATATTTTTTTAATTTCAACAACACACCACGAGGGCTTACAGCCTCAATACTATCGTACCGTGGGTGTCGACAAGGAGGAAAGAGGCAACTTGTTAATTCTGGACTTGGGGGTTTGGAGGTTCGAAGGAGAAGGAAAAAATGCGCCGGCAAGGAATTTCACAAATCCGCTCTGTTCCCCTGGTAGATCTGTTGAGGGCAGCAGGTGGAGGAACTATGGAAGAAAGCTCCTCTAAGCAGTGCCCGTGCAGATATCTATAAAAGAGAGAGAGAGAGAGGTCAGCAACGGCACGTCGGTGGGCAAGGGAGGGCAGCCTTTTGGTGAGGGTAGGGTCACCAATGAGAGGTATAGCCCTCTTCTGAATGGAGTCCAGGATAGCGAGTGTAGAAGCGGCAGCTGCACCCCAGATGTGGGAGCAGTATTCGATGTTTGGCCTTATTTGCGAAGTATATAAGGTATAGAGATTAGCTGGTGAAAAGTATTTGCGAGCCCGGAAGAGAAAACCTAATTTCTTAGCAGCCGCTTCTGCAATTGATGTGACATGTTTGTGCCAATTGAGATTTCGATCCACAGAAATGCGAAGAAGTGAAAAGGACTCATTACTTTGAATAACTTGGTTGTTCATTGTGATGGGTCTAGGGCTGGTATATCTTTTATGAGAAAGAAAGCAAGACTGGAATTTGGTGGGGTTGAATTGACAAGATTTCTACTTCCCCAGTCTAGTATTTTTTGGAGATCAACGGAGACAGAACCCTCCATGAGTCTGCGATCCTCATCTAATTGGGCCAAAGAGACAGGTTTAGAATATTGTATATTTGAGTGCTGTCGTCCGCGTAACTGTGAACTGGGTTGGATGTGCTAGAGAGGAGGTCATTGATGTGGAGAAGAAACAGAGTAGCAGCTAAAGCTGAACCTTGACGAACTCCTGCATTAATTGGATATAGTTTAGAGGAATGGCGATCCACGACAACAGAAATGCTCTGGTCGGAGAGAAACTTTGCTGTCCAGGTACATAGTTTTGGTGGTAGGCGATAGACCGGAACTTTATTAAGCAGCGCTGCGTGCCAGACCTGGTCGGATGCTTTGGAAATGTCTAGAGTGACAATCTGGGATTCACCATGTAGTTCCCTAGACTAGTTCCAAGAATGAGTGACAAAGGAAAGCAGGTCAGCAGTTGATCTGAGCTGACGGAATCCATACTGCCTGTCGTGGATTAGACTGTGTTTTTCAAGAAATTTTAGTAATTTGGTGTTTATATACTTTTCTATCACTTCAGAGATGACTTAAAGGAGAGAGATGGGCCTGCAGTTGCTAGGAAGCGCTTTGGATCCTTTCTTGGGGACTGATTGTACTCGAGCAGTTTTCCAGATACTAGGGAATATACCTCTATTGTAAGATGTCTGAAACAGACGAGTTAGGACAGAAGCAAGTTCGGCTGCGCATTTTTTGAAAACAATTGCTGGGATCTCGTCAAGGCCAGAGGCTTTCCTGGTATTAAGAGAAGAGAGCTTCTTTCGTACCTTTTTAGTTTTGAAAATGATATTCAATCGATTACCATCTTATAATATTAAAAGGAATTTTCAGCATTTATTGTCTTTGGGATTCTTTAACAGTTGTTTGCTCCAGCTCTTGCCACTTATTTCTAGGAGTTTTGAATATCATATTTCCTGAGTAGGCAAACAGAGAATAGTCCACAATGGTGAAGTAAGATAACCTGGCAAAAAGCGACTTGTGTGTATGCAAATTGTTACCTATCTCTTAGATCTAAAAACTGCATGTCCTGCAGGAAGGTCAGAAAACTCAATTTTTGAGAGCTTTGGATGGATTTTCGGGTTGAGTTTTTTAAGTTTCTACTTACAGTGCCATGTATCCACAAGATGTTTGTATGATTTATTCAAAACCACAATAAATGTCAAGCAAGTAAGCATCAAAGTACTAACGAGGTACACAACGACGATTGTGGCTTAGACATTTAATATTTTATCCATATTAGGACCACGTGATTCCAACGTTTAGTGCAAATACTTTGATCCCGAATCAAACATTTTGTCTTCACTTTCACCACTTTGTGAAGTGGGTAACTACGGTCAGTGATCTGAAACCAGGAATATATTTTTGCCAAAAATATTTATGTGGTGATATAAACGTGCAGTCCTGGAAGCAGGGTTTGACTTCTAGAAGCAGAAATAGTAAAATGAAGTATAGAAGCACTAAATAACTATTATGGAGATTATCTCTTCATAACAAAGATCATATTGTTAAAAATATTTGCCGTGACTACAGCATCAGCTAAAAGGAACTTTTTTTAATCCAAAAAGTATTAGAACGTACTCAAGGAACTCCACAAGTGAAGCAAGGCTAAAGAGCTTGGCTGTCCAAAATATTTATAGAGACATACTTTAATATTGAAGTCGACATTATAAGAAATTGTTGCATCCAAAAAGAATGATGCCTGGATTTCAATTTAAAAGTTGTAAATAACAAAATGTGTTCATTTCATTTGATAATTTTCTTTTCTTCTGTCTACCCATTTCAGCTTAACTCAACCCACTCATCGATATGTGCCACTTGACTAATAAAATGTTAAGTGTTCATCTCATTAGATAATTTTATTTCCGTCTGTCTACACATTTGACACTCGACCCACTCATCGATATGTGCGTCCAGCCAAGAACATTCCTGGCTACGGCTCTGTATAGCTGGTTACTTAAATACATAACTCTGAATGATTCCTAGTTAAGCATTTCAATAGTTAGTGAAATACCGGACAGATAAAGATGTACTTTTATTACTGGACAGACATGTGACGCGCAGCAAATCTTCGAAGCACTTGCAAGATAAAATTACATTTTTTTCAATTGCCTGGCTATACAGCCTATAGGCTTTGATGACTCGCTGTAGCTCTCTTTAGTAGCCACTGCGAAGCTACTATATTGAAGCAGAGGAAAAATGGTTTCAATCCAATGTTAGAAAAACAATTACCCGATGCAATGTGATTTCTTTAGTTTCAGAAGCTTAAGGGAGAGTAGATATTGTCTAAACTGGTGCGAGCGCCTTTAACGATACAGACATTTGGTCGGTGAATCGAAATCGCTTCAAAAATAGTGATTAGTGATACAGTAAATAAGACTTAAGCTTTTATAGGGAGCAAATTATAGCAGTAGCTAACTTAACATACGCAGGGAAAGAACAATTTAATCAAGAGGGTGAATTCATGAAAGCTGATGTATTAGTTGCCCCGATTAAGAAACCAAATAGTTCATCCGCATCAGCTACAGCATCGAGTCGAGAGAGTGCAGTCTCCCGTAGTTAGTCAGTTGCCATAACTGTTTCGCAAACTGCAGCGACACCCTCTTGTTCAAAGACAAGGGCTCATCTGAAGACAGTCTAATTGAAGTTTCGCTCCTACTAGCAATTTATATTGCTAAGATGGTAAAGATACATTGGAGACCAACTCAGTCAGCAGTGAAGCTAACAAGTAGACTATATAAAGTAGAAATCGGAAGAAAGAAGAAAAGAGCATACAAGAAACACGGAAAAGAGTAGCCACCTCAAGTTGCCGTATCAAATATGCAGAAAATAAAGGATGTTACTAACAAATTGTTCGCTTCAAAAAGAACACCAAAAGCTGCTGTACCCACAGAATCCAAAACTTCAGTAGCAGACATTAAAGACGATGCAGAGTGCTTACACTGTGGAGGTATCTACCTGTGCTCTAAGAATGGATAGGGCTGGGCTTGCTGCAACCTGCGTCATCGATGACCATACAAAGCATGCGCTGAATTCGAATATGATTTTGTTTGTGATATGTGTGTATAAAATAACATCAAAGACAGGGCCAAATTGGGAACCTGCTGGTCCAAGTTAGAAAACCGGTTGCCTTATTTTCAAAATTCACATTTTTTTTAAAATTTTTGCTACCTGCAGTAGGGCGGCCGAAAATGACGGAAAAAAATATTTTGCAATATTGAAGTCGGTCTAGTAATGTTCCAGACAAAAAATCATCAAAATACATAAATGCTTAGCCGAAGCCCTGAAGGGGGTTTTTCATGGGGAAATTCATACTTTGAGCCGAGCCCGGAACTAGTGAAAAAAGACGTGCATTCTATAAACTAACTAATTTCTGTGCGGCTTTTCGCGTGAATAAATATTTAATAGGAAATACATATTATAATTATAACACGTTTAGAAATACATAGTTTATTGAATGTTAAATCAAGCCAGATCTCACCACGGAGAGGTGGCTGCATCTCGAGTTCTACCCTCCCACCGCCCCACAATACCGTCACTTACTTATTTCTTGCAGGGTAATATTGTCTTTTGTTTCCAAATTTCGGGATGATTTTTCTTGTGTCCAGCTTATGCATGTACCCCTCCCCCCATTTTCACCTCACGCTTTCGATGAAGCATCTGTTGTTATTTTGACGCACCTTTTGACTGCCTGAGTGTGGCAAGGGGAAACGTCGAATGTTAGCATCTGCTTCTTGGTAGCAATGTCCAACAGCTGTTTTTCAGAGAAGCTCATTGTTAGAGGAGGTTCTGTTATATTACAATTCTTCAACCAGTCTATCAGATCAATATCTTGGGCGTTGAAATTAATTTTGGATACTCTGAAAATGCAATTTTTATATTATAGATAGTCCTTTTGGCTTTCAGGATCCTTTTCACAGCTAGCTCTCTGATATGGGGCCGTATAACTGTCAGCATGGTAACAAGGAGATTATCAGGATGTGCAAAATAAACGTTATCATGTAGCACCGTGTCAATGATAATCTTCACGGTATTAGGGGGTTCTCTTGAAAAATGCATCATTTTCCATAGAAGCCTTGCTCTATTTTACAATCGTTACATTGTCTTTGTTTTAAACCACATCCGTGAATACACCTCCACTACAAATCCAGTTAGTGTATGTAGATCTTCGGAGGGTTCTTTGGTTGCTAGATATAATCTCAGAATTGGGTTTGTAGTCGTTAGCCACCACGAATTTGTCAATTTCCTAGGGCTTCTTTTAGCAAAACTATCATGATGAATTCCCTCTTCGCTTGCTTGACAAACAAATATTGTTGGTCACTACTCAAACCATTTCCATGAACACGAGGCAAATCCGTTGTGATTGGCGTCAGCGTTACTGGGGTCATTTTCTCCCATACGGGAAGAAGAGTTTATTGGATCGGAATAAATATAAGGACCTTTTGTGTGTTCTCCTGCAATAAATGACGTAATGGTAGTTCATTGGTGTGCAAAATACAAACACTTCATTGTAATGATTTATTCAATCCAGTTTCTACCCAACCTGCTAAGTACACTTAGAGAACCAAAATCACCACAACACATCTTTTTAAAGACCTGACGATCGTTTCACTAACAAGGTTAGAGTCATCAGAGGATGAAAAAATCTGAAAATTCTTGAACCTGACCTGACCTGACCTAACCTTGTTAGTGAAACGATAGTTAGGTCTTTAAAAATATGTGTTTCGGTGATTCGGGTTCCCCAAGTGTACTTATCAGTGCTCATCACAGGTTGAAATCTTCACTTAGTCTACCCTACCTTTCCAACCAGTATTCACGTCAGTTCCATCATTAGTTTTAAGCGTAAATTTTGGAAACAACGTATCATGTTCTCGTACGTTGGCAACACATTAGTTTCTTCTGATGAAACGCCTTTTTCAGCTCTCAACAGATGCATACTAACATTCGCACGTGTTTTCTTTGGCATTGTTACTGTTTTTGATTAAACCAAATCTGTTGACACACTGCCACACACTAGCTGAAAACCGTAATAACATCGAAAGGCATCGAAAGTTATAGCAATCAACTGACACGAAAGGTGTCAGACAGAAATCACAACGTCGATAGAAAACTTGTCTAGACCAGACACCAGACCTATAATAAAATAAAGGAGGCTACCATTACTGGCTACCATTGATTCTTTGATTTTAAAGTATTCAAATTATGAAGCCGCAGGGGCCCGGGTAATTTTTTCTAATTGAGTTCAATTTCGTGTGGGATCAGGTATCATCCACAACTTAACGAGCTAATAGCTACTTTTGGAAATCGAAAAAAACATTTTCGGCTCAACCTAGCCTGCAGTGTTTCTACCAATAGATAATTTGCATGTTTTTTTTCTTATTACATCTGATAGACATCCCACAAAGATGATTTTTAATATTTTTCTCATTACACATACTGCAAAAATAACGGTGCAAAAAATATTTGAAAATGCGAATTTCATAATTCACTATTACCCGACTTGATCTGTGACGGCATTGGACGGTAATGTCGACAATGCCAATGAGCTTGAGATCCCGATAAACGAATAAAATTCACCATGGTGTTGAGAAATAAGCGACTGTACTTATCATACTATAAGCTAAATGTAAACACGTCATTTATTCACTGTCCAAGTACGTCACGACCAGTAACAGAACGTTCGCGGCCACATGATAATAATTCAAATTTTTTTTTTTTGATTTTAATATTCTTTTTTCGTCCGCTACATATGTTTTTAGTTATTTTCATGCATGTAATAATGTTCTATGTATGAAAAATTATTAGGTAAATGTTAATTAATTTAATGGAAAACCCATGAAAATTGCCTATTACTTGTTACTATGACAACATTTAAAACATATAATTTGTGTATTTGTTGTGGCGTAGGTTGCTAGGTATCAGCCTTCAAAGCAAGTGGTCTCGGGTTCAATTCCCGGGCGGAACAACGAAAAGTTGACCTTGCCTGTAAAACTGAAAGACTAGTTAATAAAGATAGGAGAATTGCGTAATGACCTGAGATGCTACAACCCTTAAAATAAATTTTTAAAAATAAAGGAAAAAATTATTTTTTTTAGTATTGTTTTCGCCATTATTCTAAAAGTGGTTTAATTTAGGCTACTCTCTGCTATGTCTAAGCATTTCTTATATTATTGGCCACTAACATTCTTGGTAGTTTGTTTAAATTAAATAGTAAACAACACTACCATGCCAGTTAAAATCAGATTACTTAAATATTATGAGATATACCTTGTATAAAAATAAACCAATTTATTGACATTTGTGACTAGAATTTGTTGAGATATTATAGTTTATAACATAAAAAAAGACGCTTAGAAAATTAGTATTAACATAGATATTGCAAAAAAATTAAATACCTACAACTAATTATGCAATCATAATTGACTAGAATGGTTTTTATCATCACATCTTAGTTTTCATATAATAATAATAAAAAATCACCTAAAAAGTAAATAAAAATTTGTACATTCATTTTGCACAGTGTAGGACTTATAATAAATAATCTATAACACAACAAAGTATAAACAGGCTTAATTATTTCCTCCAATATGTAGTTAATTACACTATCGCAGATATTCTTGGTTAAACTAAATCAGCACCATCTCTGGTTAGCGATCAAGTAGGCGAACAGAAGAAACAGTGGCCACCTTATTGTCTCCATTTTTAGTGAATTTTCTTTAAAAAATTAACTAATGAGGAGATCGCAAATTTTTAATTAAAAAAATGTCTTCCAATGGGCGCAAACTAGGCCCCCTCAAACACATATCCGGGGTCAGTTTCATATATATATATATATATATATATATATATATATATATATATATATATATATATATATATATATATATATATATATCACACCGATAACTCAAAACATAATGGGCTGAATTCGGTGAGTACCTTCCTTTTGCAAGTGGCTTGGATAAGTTCGTTACCCAGGAAAATCATCCCAGTTTTTCCCGGCAAATTTTCCGTTTTCTTTCGAAAAATTTTTATATCTCCGGAAATAACAAAGTAATGGCACCAAATTTGGTACGCTGGTTTATATCATTAAAAGTAAATTGCGTACCAAAATTTAGATCTGTAAGTTAAAATATTTACAGGGTGATTCATAAGTGGTGACCAAAAATGAAACCCCATGTTCTCTGAACAATTTTAGACAGGGTACGTCCTATAAAATTTTTTCCTATAATGCTTTATTAAAAAGATACAGGGTGTTGAAGTTGAAATTCAAAAAATAAAATTTCCCAATTTTTTAAAAAGTAGCACATTTAACATATTTTGCTGAAACTTCGCATGTGTAGGCTGCTATCTAAGGCGCGTATTTTACCATAACAATTGAATCGGCTAATCCAGCAGTGGTGCGCGTACCCACATGTCATTTGTTATCCCTCAAGAAAAAAACGGGTAAGCCAATGATAATTTTTTTTATTTAATGACTCTTGATAATTTTCTGTACGACGCTTATTTTACGAGTAAGCAATGAATCAGGTAAGTGTTTTAGAGCACAGTTCATGATTTTTAACCAGTCGTTGTTTGGTAGAAAATCGCAATGATACACTTTTATCAGGCTTATAGTAATTTATTTATTACAATAAATGTTCAAAAATGCCTCCATTGGCCTCAATACACGCACGACATCTTTTTAATATGGAAAATTTAATGTGTTGATAATTTTTTGTACGACGATTATCTTTGTTGTATTTTAGTAAGTAGTAGTCTGGTTTTCCAAAGTTGTCATTAAGTGTCACTTGACGTTTAGGTTAACGAGTTATTATTTTGAATAGGTGTAAGTGGTAAACTTTATAAAATTGCAAAATGTTCTACTCTTTTACTTCATATAATGGAGTACACCTCAGAAGAGTATGCAGCTATAATTTTTATCTACGGATATGCTGATGGAAATGCTCTAGCTGCTTGTCGGGAATATCAACGTAGGTTTCCCACTCGCCGTCAACCTACATCAAGGGTTTTTTCTCGATCGTTTTCAATACTTCGGCAGTGCGGTATTGGACAACGTCCTGACGCTAGAGCTAATGGTAGAAGACAACATCAACTTGAAGACGAAGAGAGAGTGGTGGATGCAGTGATGGATCAACCTTCTACAAGTACTCGGAGGATTGCCACACAGCTACAATATTCTCAAATCTTTGTTTGGAGAACTTTACATCGAGAAGCCCATATTATTAAGTCCATATTATCGACAGAATGTTCATTGCCTTCTACCTGGAGATCTTAATGGATGTTGGAAATGAACAATCAAAATATCTTATTCCCTAATCTAATCTTCTGGTCTGACGAATCAATATTTACAAGAAATGGTATTGGAAAATCCACATGCAACAAGGACCCGCACATTTCAACATAGATTTTCCATTAATTTATGGTGTGGTATTTTTAACGGGTCACTGTTCATGGAAGTCCTGCCACAACGTTTAAATGGATCTTCGTACTTAGCGCTCCTAGAAAACCGCGTAGAAAACATTCTAGATGACATTCCACTAGCAACAATATGTATAATGTGGTACCAGCATGACGGTGCACCAGCGCATCATAGTCGAAACGTTGTTACATGGCTACACGAACATTATAATGAAATATGGATTGGCAGAACTGGACCAATACATTGGCCTGCAAGATCACGGGACTTAAACCCACTTGACTTCAATCTTTGGGGTGATTTTAAGCGACTGGTCTACAGTGAACAAATAAATACACCGGAGCAGCTACAACAACTGATAAATAATGCTTTTCGTCATATTCAAGCAACAATGAATCCTCAAGACATTAAATTTTCCATATTAAAAAGATGTCGTGCGTGTATTCAGGCCAATGGAGGCATAAAAGTGTATCATTACGATTTTTTACCAAACAACGACTGGTTAAAAATCATGAACTGTGCTCTAAAACACTTACCTGATTCATTGCTTACTCGTAAAATAAGCGTCGTACAGAAAATTATCAAGAGAGTCATTTTGTTCACGAATGAAAGTAGGATTCAAAAAATGAAAAAAATATATCATTGGCTTACCCGTTTTTTTCTTGAGGGATAACCAATGACATGTGGGTACGCGCGCCACTGCTGGATTAGCCGATTCAATTGTTATGGTAGAATACGCGCCTTTTATAGCAGCCTACACATGCGAAGTTTCAGCACAATATATGTGCTACTTTTTAAAAAATTGGGAAATTTTATTTTTTGAAATTCAACTTCAACACCCTGTATCTTTTTAAGGAAATTTTTTATTGGACATACCCTCTCTAAAATTGTTCAAAGAATATGGGGTTTTATTTTTGGTCACCACGTATGAATCACCCTGTATACAAAAAAGTGATAGGCATTTAAAGAAAAAAAAGGGGGTTTCCCTCAAAACGTCAAAGTCGCGATTTGAAACGCAGAAATTGGCAACATTTAGGCAAATAACCTGAAAGTAATACGGGTTATGTAGAGAAAATGTCGCAAGAAGAATGTTTTACAAACCCTAAAGGCTCAGCTTCAACCTTCATTTTACTTATATATTTCCAGAAAATTCATTTTAAATAGACTGATGTTTTGGCAGTAGTTTTAGCTATACAGTTTATCCCTTAATGTATATAATTTTTAGCGAATTTTCGTAAAAAAATCAATAAAGCTTTATATATCTGTTATTATACATGACACGAAAAAAATTGTATACGCGAAATATAGGGTGTTTTGAGCTTCATCTTAAAAATATATCTCTACAATCACAGGCTGGCCCCTGAGTCTGTGATACTAATTTTTTTTTATCGAACTCGCCTTATACAATTGCATTTTCCATCGAAATATAATGCGCGTTTGTAAGAAAAGAAATTCAGGACGCAGCAAGTGCGTTATGGTGGCGAATTTTCATTACATGCTTTAAATTTGAATAGCTCAATTTGCTATTAACCTATAAGGTTTGCTGCCGGGAACCCAGTTGTCTTGGGACCATTTTAACTATATTTTCGGAAAATTTTTGTAAATTTTCAAACCATAAAGTTATTTTTATGAAATCTGGTATATTGGTTCGCCTATACAGGTTATACTGGTAAGCAAATTTGATGCCTGCTTTCTTAAAAAAAAACACATGTTTGCTATTAAAACATTTTTATGAATATTCACTACCATAACGCACTGCGTCAAGACTTTTTATTAATAGAGTATATGTTGCCATCTATTATATAATAAACTAATGAGATAAAATCAGAAGTTGCAATTTCGGTTTTGCTGGTGTTTTCTTTAAGGTGGCCACTGTGTTTTAGTCTCTCCTAGTGATTATAAAAAGGGTTACTTTAATTTTGTCAACCAGAGTTTACTAAGACCTTAACAATATATTCAACTGGCAGTTTTGTTGTGTGTTAAGAATTGATCATACATGACTTACTGCGACCTTACAACATATCTTAATAATCTAAGAATATCCCTACAATTAAAATTATATACTTTTTTTATAAATTGTGTGACTATATCACACACCGAGTACCAATAAAAAAACGGAATTTAAATGACTTTCCCTGTATTTTTTGTTACTTACATAATATCCATGTTTTCCACAAAATAAGAATTTTTTTATAGTTAAACACCAACATAAAGTAAAATAAAAACATACAGATTTCAAAAGTATCTCTGTTTGATGAGACGTAGCGAATTCACAATAAAATAAATTTTCATTTAACAGGCGATACGTCACTGCATATACGAAAAATCATTTATAACAAACACCAAAAGTTCATAGGATATTAAGTCTTTAAAATTTTGGTTGTTACAGGTAAAAAAAAGTTAATTAAGCTTTAGATGTTTCATCTTTTAGTGAATTTTCTTTAAAAAAAAATAGTAAATTTTCTTTAAAAAAAATCACTAATGAGGACATCGCGACTTTTGAATTTTGAAAAAATGTCTTTAAATGAGCGCTATTTAGGACACCTAGAACACAAATCCGAGGTCGATTTCAGACTTTATATATATATATATATATATATATATATATATATATATATATATATATATATATATATATATATATATATATATATATATATATATATATATATATATATATATATATATGTCTGTATGTTTATATATTTATGTGTCACCCCGATAACTAAAAAATAATGAACCGATTTTGATAAATTTGGTGAGTACCTTCCTTCGCAAGTGGCTTGGATAAGTTCGTTAGCCAGGAAAATCGGACTAGTTTTTCCCGAAAAATTTTTCGGATTCTTTGGGAAAATTTGTATATCTTCGGAAATAACAAAGTTAGGGCAACCATATTGGGTTTTATATTATATCATAAAAAGAAAACCATGCACCAAAATGTGAATCTCTACGTTAAGATAACAAAAAGTTATTAGCTATTAAGTTTCTCTTCTTAAAACGTCAAAAAAGTCGCGATTCGAAACGTCAAAATTGAGATGTTCTAGATAGAGTACCTAAATAAATACAGCTATGCAGCATAAATGTCGTAAGAAGTTAAAAAGCCTAAAGTTTTAGCCACAATCTTCATTGTTCTTTATATTGTTAATATATTTGCAGAAAATTAATTTAAAATAGACCCTTTACGTGATGCTTTGGTAGCAGTTTCAGTTATCTATTTAATTCTAATAACGAATCAGATTACGCTTACTGTTTAGCGTTTTTTTCCAATTGGGCAAAGTAGAAGTTTTTTATGGAGAAACGGTAGGAAAACGTAGGTTCTCGTTTCTATGGACTTCTGTAAGGTGAGTTTTTCACAGTTTACATTTCTAACTCCGTTCTAGCATGGTTACCTTGCACAGAACCTCAAATTTACTTTAGGTCTCTTAACTGTATTGTGGAGTTGAGATCACAGCATTTGTCCGATGGTTAATGTATAAAGGGGTTCCTCTAAGCATGTGTCTGATTTTTTTTTCAAGAAACGAACAACGCGCTAATCTGCTAATTTCCCTGTAAATGTTATTAATATTAAAAAAAATGGAAACAACGTTCGTGCCTCGAATAAAGTTCTCTTCGCCATTTTAACTTTAAGTGAAATTTCCTTCTCCCGTTTCGCATCCGCTTAACATAATGGGCACAGAAAATATAGGAATTTACTTAAAATTGACATTTATAATTGGAGGAAAATAAAACTTGTTCTAGGTATGCAACGAAAAATTCAACAAAATAAAATAATTTTTAGATTCCAAAACCTACTGCGCGGCTATAATGAAACAATGCTAAATAAGACGAAAACCATTTCAGGTTAAGGGATCGAAAAATGTTTTAACAGTAAAATTAGCTTTCGTACTCAAAAAAAAAAAACGGATTCTTATAAGGCGTAATACAATAGTGCATAATAGTCAATGGCAACAGTACATGTCATATTCAACTAACAAATTATTTTGATAAATGTCAGATCTACTTTCAAAGTGACATATAAATAAGTATTTTGTTTTCTGACATTTGTAATACAAATGTAGGTATGCTCTTCTTCTTACATTCATATTTCTTTTTGGCCATCACAATTTTACTCATAGGGTTGGATACAATTTTAGTGACTTTTGAATTTTGAAAATATTTCTTCAAATGAGCGCGAAGTAGGCCCCATAGAACCTATATCCGGGTTAGTTTCAGGTTTTATGTGTTTTCATATATACAGGGTAAAGCTCAAAATATCTATTATTATACAAGATATGAGGATATGTTAGTTATACGATGTCTGGAGCTGCATCTTATAAAATTATTTTTACACATAAGTCGCTGGTGCTGCAATTTTTTTTCCTAATCGAACACGCCTTATATTATTGCAATTTTTGCATTTTCCATCGAAAGATAATGCATGTTTGTAAGAAAATAAATTCGGGACTCAGCAAGTGCGTTATGGTAGCGATTTTTCATTAAATGTTTCTTTCGAGAGCTTAATTTACTATTAACCTAAGGTTCGTTGGCCAGGAATAACCAGTTTTTTGAGCACATTTTAAGTTTATTTTCGGAAGATTTTTGAACATTTTCAAACAATAAAGTTATTTTGATGAAATATGGTACATTGTTTCTCCTATACAGATTATACTGGTAACCAAATTTGATGCAAACTTTCTTAAAAAAAATATATTTCCTATTAAAAACATTTTTATGAAAATTCACTACCATAACGCCCTTGCTGCGTCCCGAACTTTTTTTAACATGTACTAAAGGCTAAAGTCCTAACAGCAAAAGAAAATTACTGTGACTGTGAGAAAGTCAATATGTCCGCTATAAGTTTCCTGTTTCCACGTAAAAAAGGATAGACAGGCAACTAGGGGTGGATCCAAATGTACATTGTGGGAGGGAAAATTCTGAGGAGCCTAGACCCATGAAATGTGAATTATAGGTCCTATAAATCAGTGCCGCTTAGGGAGAGCGGGTAGAATGGTGGAGGTAATACAAAACCTATGACTTATATCTTATATGTCATGGAAATGACATCTCTAAACCCTCAACCCTTACTGATAGATACCTTATTCTTGCTCGATAACAATATGCTTGGAAAAGGTTTCTAACCAATAACAGCTCGGTAATTTTACATGTTTGACATTCTTGCCCTATTACAGTCTCGGGAAATCTTTTCCTGATACCCTATGGTTGTCATCATTGTATGTTTTCTCTGGTTGAGAGCCTGTTCATCTGCATAAAACCATTCTGATGGAAGTTTTTTAGTTCTGGCGCTTCGTGCTTTTTCAACTTTAGGGTGGCTGGTTTTGTATTTTTAAGCGTTTTGGGGGTTCTTGGATGCGGAGATCCATTTTTTCGCGTTGTATTGCAGCCCCGTTGACTGACTCAGATTTTCCCTGCCTTAGTCTGCCCCAGAGGCAGATACAGACAAACCATTCAGTGGGGTCATAGGTTTTCAATTACTTCCACCATCACCATCTTACCTGCTACTTTCTAAGTGGTCACATGCAGCACGCTTTTCGAAATTCGATCCTCATATACTTTTTAATGTGTGCGCAGATAACATATTAATGTAAAATGACCAAAACAATAATTTAATGAACATCAATTTTGAGGGAGTGAGAAAAAAATCAATTTTATTCTCGTTTTACATGCAGGAAAAGTGTTTCGTGCTTTCCTGCACAAATCTAAAAAAACTTATTTTTAATTAAACGTATTTCTAAACCCAAACAATAATGTAATAATGTTTGAAAAGTCATTGGAGGTTGCAAATAAGTGAATAATAGGTGCCGAGACTTGGTCACGAAGTAAGACGAACCGGAGCCGAAAGCATCTGATCTCTCAAATAATATTCATAGGTTACTGATTTATAGGACCTACGATTCATTAATATTTCGTGGGTCTAGGCTTTTCAGAACTTCCCCACCCCACTAATGTACATTTGCATCCGCCTCTCGTTACCTGTCTATCGTTTACAGTCACGTAGAACTTTCTGATCTTCCAAGCTTTGACCCCCACCCTCCTTAATCCACCAATGGTCTGTCCGTTTCAATTATCTAGGCTGTGTTGGTAATTAGATTTTCGTCCTTTTGTCGCCACACATATGTCCTTGGTTGAAGCCCTTTCTTTGTTAATTATGTATAATCTGATGATATGTTTTAATGTCTTAAGAAAATATAGTACTAACTTTTAATTTAGATTGACCAGCTTGGCGTTGACGATAACGCAGTAACTTTTTAGAACAGTAATTATAAAACAAAATAACAAATAATAGGAACCAAAAGTCATTGATTTTTGTATCTACAGCTGTTAAAATTTTGCCAGACTGACTATTTAAAATACCTCTACGGCTAGTTGCTTAAAAACTTACAAATTTTTGGTATGCCAGATATAATATCCACTTATTGATTTTATTTTTCACCCTAAATTTAGCAAGACGTTTTTCTTTCACGAAATGGCCTGCAAGTAGTGGACCTGCACCGACAAAAAATAAAAAGCATGTATAGGGAAATCTTAAAATTACATGGTCGTTTGAATTCCGTTTTTTTTTCACCAAAGAGGTAACTAATAGGTATATCTATAACTGCAAAACAAACAGTGTACACTTGCAATATCACATTCAAACATCACAAATACGATAATTCTATAGGACTAGCTCATTAGACTGCATATTCACTAAGGTTTGCTTCAGCAAGAAGTTCTGTCTATGTTTCTTCACTTCTTCACATTTACTGTATTTTTTCTGAGCAGGCCATGACAACAGTAAATGATCCTCGTTGGCTTCATCAGCTTCCAATGACGAACTCTTATTTTCTAACGCCAAATATTGTTTGCTTGTCGACGATTCTGAATTGTTGTCTGATGACTCGCTACTTTTTGTGCTCACAATCGAAGTGTTATCTAAGAGTGGCTTCGTTGTGTGGTAACATGATTTACTGCCTTCACTGTCGCTATCTTCACTCTTTTTCCTCAACATCTTCCACTTCCTTTCTATCAGCGTACTAGTTGACGTAGAATGTCTCTTAGACATAAAGTCCTTGGCAGGAGAATTTACAACTGAATTCTTTTCGCTTTCTTCGGACATGGTGCGTGTTATCAAAATTTTTGGTGAGCGTTTTGGTGTTATTTCATGTGCGTTTGGTGCGGCTACATATCTTTTATTGTTTTTCTCTGTGTGGTCCCCATTGAAGAACTTACTGAACAACATATTTGGAGACATTGATTTAGTAGGAGACGTTTTTGGTCTAATATTGATGTAAATTTCTTCGTCGACGATTTGATCTGTATCATTTATTGGCACTTTTAACGTATTACAACTAGCAGTGTGTTGGAGTTTTGGTTCACATTCTTCTTTGGGAGATAAATCGATACTGTTTGCTGAACTAGGACGCCAAGTTATTTCAGAAGCGATTCGTTTTATTTTGGATTTTTGTGGGCTACTGTTTACAGCTTTGGAGACGTCCAAGAAAGCTTCTGAAAGCCTTCTTTGTATAACGGGCTTTGTTAAAAACCCCAAGGGCGTAAGTGAGGGTCTTCTGGAACCACAAGTAGAAGGCGTTCTTGCCTGAATTTCTTGGATCATTTCGCTTTTTGTTTGTTTCTTTCGCAGATAATTACGGAATGTTTTTCGGAGTGTTTTGGAGCGGACACCGTAAAGGAATCCGTTTACAACTGGGCTGCAGACCAACAGCGCCATGGCTGCAGTGAAGAAATACGGGTGGATACTTTGATGAGGTTGTTCTAAGTTTGTCCCTGTAGCTTCCCATAATATTAAACAATAGTAGGGTATATAGAGAATGAGCAACGAGCCGACGATTTGCAGAATTGTGTCGATGGCGTTTCGTCCCCGAAATTTTGGTAATGTTGGTGGGGCAATTGTCGCAAATGGATTTCTTTGGTGGGTTATTGTTACTTGTGCGGATAAAGTAACCTCGAAGATGGCGGATGCTATTCGATGACGGTGGTATCGAGCAATCATCAGAATCTGAAAATAAATTAAAAAAATAAGCATAGCTGGTCAAATTAAGCGAGTAATTGTGTTTTCAATTTTACCAAATGGCACGGCTAATTCTCATCATCCTGTATACTTAAAAGAAACGCTATCAAACGTGAGGCTTAGGTGCCAATCTAAGGGTAATATCCACAAAAACTGAGTCTTCTCAGTTGTATTTCCACAGCGAGAGAGAGCGTGCAACGTTCACCTTGGTTTTTGCGAGAATTTTCAAAAAAATCGAAAAATTTCGAAAGCGGTTGATTTTTGACATATGGTGTATTAGTAATAATTTATCTCAAATTCAATGTAGAATTCGAAAATATAATGACAATTAACATGTTGTATTTAAAATAAGCAAGTTGATGGTCACTTCGTGTTAAACCGGAAGTTTGACATAAAGTAAACTATTTTCACTGAACTGGAATTCATCTCGATCGTATGTGTGTAAATTTTCAAATTTCAAATCGGAGTAGTTATTGATAAACGGCTAACTAAAGGTTTTGGTGCCACACCCTGTATAATCCTGCAATATAAAGTAAAGTCTTAAATGATAACGTTGAAAATTTATTACTGGATAAGAAGACATTACTGGACATTAGAAAGTTTATTGAGATGAGTTGTACCATGGAGAGAAAATCATTTGTACAGAACAGTATCAGGGTCCGCTGCAGCGAGAGTGCATTAGAAAAAATATGAAAAACCCTATTCTAAAAATTTCAAGACTTACCTACATTTTTGGCAAAGCCCGATTCAGTGGTAATATATACAACTATAAAGAATTGCAAGTTGCACGAGGAAATAATACAGACTTTCTAGTTATTAGGAATTCTGCGATTTTAAAATTAATTTTTGTTAACATACCATATGTAAAAAATCAACCGTTTTTGAGTTACATCGTCTATTTTTTCGAACAAAATTGGAAATTCATAAACATAGCTCTGCTGTGGTATCTTAATTAAAGATAAACCTGGCTCCTTCTAATTACCCACAATGCTAGACCTCGTCGAAGAATAGACACATTCATAACCCACACCGGGTGTAAGAAAGTCATCTCTCAAGTTGGACAAATTTGACCTCGATAACATGCTTAGTTGACATACATTCCAATGAAGATTTTCTGAATAGCTTAACCATCCAATATTGTTTAATGATTTATGGCGAATGTAATATATATGTAATTAGAAAGTGCCGAGCTATCGCAGAAAATATTGCCTCAAACCAAATAAAAAAGTCATCCATCGGATCCTGAGAAACTAAAACCAGTTTGGTTCTTTTGAGTCAACATTTTCCAGATGAAAACGGTACACTTAGGACGAGGAAATTACAGCTCTTGGTTGCTTTTACGTGTATCCTAAAATTTCCCTAGCAGATGACAAAAGAGAACTCAGAAAAGCAGTCACAATGATCCATATAATTCTAAGACGGTATAAGTCGTTCACGTTCCATTTGGTGCAAAATCTGAAAGATGAAGGCTTGTTATCACGTGTAAACTATTGTGAGTGGTTACTGACCAGACTACAGTAGATAAGAAACCTTCACCAAAAATATAGTATGGGCAAGCGAAGCAAAAGTTTTCAAAATATAGCATGTATAATCGCTATAGCAGTCACTAATCGGCTTCAAAATCTATATGTGTGCCGAGAAAAATATTTAGAAGATTCTTGGAACTACAATGTATTTGGTGCAACTTGGTGCAACGAAGGACTCTCCTATTTTAGGTCTATTATGCATTATATTAAATCGACGGTGGGCGACCACACGATACCTACCAGGTCAGCGACATAACGAATGTTTGGCTAATATATATATATATATATATATATATATATATATATATATATATATATATATATATATATATATATATATATATATATATATATATATATATATATATATATATATATATATATATATATACTGACTTTCAAAAAAATTTGAACATTCAGTAAGAGTTGATTAATTTTAATAACATTTATACATGATGATTTCTTTCTTTAAGGTCGGTCTGTTTTCGCGACTATGGCCAATCACCGACGCCAGGGAGCAGATTCATCTCACAATCGTGAAAATTTTGCCAAACCCATACCTTTATGTAAGGAGCGTAGGGATCTTTAACGTATCCAACGTCGCATTGACACGGGGCCGACAGATTTACGGCCCCTCCGAAGGGCGGAACGTGCAGACATTCAAAGTATTCTGCGATATATCGTGGCCATAAAGACTTGTTGTTTTAAAACTCCCCACCAAGCATTTCGACTCGACCGTGTTGTGGAAACTCTGTCTGGTAAATCCGCAATCTTCAAATGCCTCATGACGGCGGGTATGGATTCCTTCTTCAGACCACCTGGATCAACACTGTAACACTTTTGACACACAGCGTCCTATGCTGTCGGAAATTTGTGTGGTTGAAAAACTGGCTTTTTGCACCCCCTGGCTAATTCACTTAAATGATTGTAATTATTCCGTAAATGGCGCCTAAGCATAATGACATAATGACCTAAGAAATTGAGCACAAATTGTTACGCAATATTGCTTGAAACTAAAACAAACTTATATTTAAAGAGATTTTTTCTGATAAATCAAAATTAAAAAAGTGTACACTGTAACCGTCCTTTGAACAAAAACTACTACTGGAGACGTGGTATATGTGATTGACTAAGTGGATTTGAATCTGCTTGATAGTGAGGTCACTTTTGCCTATTATCCCTACCCTAAAAGCATCTATCTATGACATTATTATTATTATTATTATTATTAAGACTAGAAACACTTCAGGAGGTTGGCAGATCATGATATGGTTTGATACTCACGCTCTTTTCTGTGTTGCTCTGCCTGAAGTCTTATGTTTGTAAGCGCCCCAGGCTAGGGTCTGGTTATATAAAATTTAAGGAATAAGATAAACCACAATTAGAATTTATTAATTGTGTTGCTACCAAACAGGGGAGATATTAGGGAAGAATTTCTCTTTAATTAAACAGATATATTAATGTAACAATGATATTAAATTTATTCATATAAATGAATTTGGGATAGCAAACAAAATCAAATTAACATCGTTGGTAAATTTCCAATAAATATTAACTCATACACAAATAAAATATCAGATAAACAGCAAGAGTTTCAAGAAAAAGCAATTATCATTTCATATAGCATATGACAAAATAAATAAATAAAATGGTTCGAGTTTACAAAAAGATATTAACATTACATATTTGAGGTATATTAAGGATCAAATGCTGCATTTCACAGCTCAAAAGGAAATACAAATTATTATTTAAATTGATTGACGTTCATCAATTAGTTCGGTTGATTTTTCAATGAATTAACTGGATAGTCCTTTGAGTGACGCTCCATTTAAGAAAAATATTACTAGTTGAAATTTCTACTTTAATGATTGTCGATGAAAAATATTAAGAAATGTACAGGTTAAATATTTTACAAACAAAAATCTGCTAATTACAATTTCAAGTACTATGTATTTAAATTCACAATATTGACAAAATTCTAAAGAACAAACAGGAAATTTACAGTTGTCCTTTTTCAGACACCTCACTGACACTATTGAAGTTCAAATTTGATCAGGATACTTTGAAAATTCAAATTTGTAATGGTTCAAATAATAGACTGCTGCATGAAAGGTTTTTGATTGTTTTACGCAAATAAGTTTAAAGTTTCATCGACTCACCAAGTCCTGACACCTTGGGTTACCTGTTGAACCTTTGAAGATGCTCTCCAAGTAGAGTCAACCATCAGGGCCTAACATAGGCTTACCAATTCTAATCGAGAGGGGATGTTGGAGAGGATAAGTGACACTTTCCCTAAACGTTTATTGGGCAGGTAGATATTGTTGCTCCAATACTGGGGGAGACAATTTGGCCCCTAACATCAAATGAACAGCTGTTTTAAAGTCGATGCTCGGAATTAATTTGATTAAAATCTCTCTACGGCAATTAAAATGTAAATTGGCTCAAGTGAAATCTACTATGCCAATTAATTCAGCGCTCGGTAGCAATCAGAAACTTTGTGTGATTAACTTGAGGGATTCACCAGGTCGGTGAACACAGGATGTTCGCTTAAGTCGCGTTTTTCTGCTAAACACGTTGTAAATTTAATTTCAAAAACCGAACAAATGATATTAAACAATCACTGACAACTGTTGTTAGATAGTATCGACAACAAAAAGGAATTTTATCACATGTTTTAAGATAATTATTAGCCACGCTAATTAGCATGATGTTAACTTGTCAGGAGCCTAGCTCACTCTCCACGTTGGCAAGTCAATCTTCCTCTTGCTAGTTGCTGCACGAAAAATTCTTACCGTGACTGTTAGTGGCTGTGCGCGAGCTCTTTCTAGCTTCCTCTCTTCGAATGAGATAAAACGAGACCTCCAGTCGGTGGCGAAGTCACGACGTCTTCTGTACACACCTCAAACAATAATGGACTCGTCCGTCCGTTATTCTATGGTTACTATTGCATGACATCAGCCTCTGTTATTCCGAGAGTTCCAGAACAATTAAGATATTCTTTTTCCCCAACAAAAATGCAACGTCTTTCAATATTTGGATTTCGACGTATATTATAGGGAATTCAGTACGGGTGTTACAATATAGAATTTCTTAGCGAATTTTCAATGAAAAATTTTGAAATCAAAACATGAATTGCCTTACAGATATTGGATTGTCGGCTATTAATTAAGCCTCTTACGGGTTCATTTTAAATATTTAAAGTAGTAACGAAGCGCAATCGTTACAACACCTGTTAAAATTTATTGTCCATATTTTTATCATTTCATATCAGGGACGAAACACAGTAGTATAGAAAATTTCATTGCAGTTGGTCGACTCTTACTGGATGTTCCATTTCTTTTGAAAGTCAGTATAATTTAAATGTTTATGTTAATAACCATGTCAATTATTACTTACCTTAAAATTACAACAAATTATTAATGTGGCTGGAAGAAGCAACGTGAATGCGGTGTAAAGTGAGGAGTACCATAAGGTACCAGAAACAGTAGCAAAATTTGGTGCGCACGCCCCTAGACCTTGTATGTAGCTGTAGGGTGCTATATTTAAAAATGGAGGTAGACATAATACGACGGTTATCGCATAACCGAAACCCATTCCCACGTAGATCTGAAACGGAAATAAAAGTCTGGGTTAAAAAATGGGAACAAACAGGTTATGACTGTCTACTTTTATAATAAATTGTGCACAACAAAAACATAGAACCTCGGTGGTTCAGGGGTAAGTACGTGTGCCTCTGAACCGAAGGGTACTAGGTTCGATCCCAGCGTACTCCTTTCACTTTTTCAGTAAAACTGTAACTTTAACATCAACCGAGATTCTAGCATTGTATTTGAGCAAGTTGAATGTCTGCACGTTCCGCCCTTCGGAGGGGGCGTAAAGCCGTCGGTCCCGTGTCCATGCGATGTTGGGCATGTTAAAGATCCCTAACCGCCTTACAGAAAGGCAGGGGTTCGGCAAAATTCCCAGGATAGTGAGGTGAAACTGCTCCCTGGCGTCGGTGATTGGCTATAGGCGCGGAAATAGGCCGACGTTAAAGAAACAACACACACACACAATAAAAACATCTTTAAGCAACAGCCTTAATTATTTTTGGGGTTAAGGGGAGCCAAGCCGTTTTTGAATGAGACCCGCCCGGAAACGCTGCTCTTCATTCTCTAGTACATTTCGCTGAAATTATTTGACCACTTTTATTTGGTGCCAATTCAATTGAAAAGTTAGAATTTTTGAGCCGGTGGTAGAATTTTAAGAAAGTGAGTTTCTGACAAAAATGTAAATTTTCTTTTCGCACTAATGCTCAATGCATAAACAAGAACAATGTAAATAAGAACAGTTTCTTGAGAACAATCCGCAAGAAAGTTATGAGACATGCGGTGAGTATAGGGGTTCTGGGCGGGATAAACAGAATATTGCAGTATAACTGCAAAATGGGATAAAGGCTGGAGGTCCAACTAAGCTGTTTTTTTCGCACTTTCCGCTCACATTTCCTTTTAGTGAATTTTCTTAAAAAAATTCACTAATGAGGAGATCCCGACTTTTGAATTTTGAAAAAATTTCTTCAAATGAGCGCTAATTAGGCCCCCCAGAACACATTTCCGGGGTCAGTTAAAATTTTTATATGTTTATATATATATATATATATATATATATATATATATATATATATATATATATATATATATATATATATATATATATATATATATATATATATATATATATATATATATATATATATATATATATATATATATATATATGTATCACACCGATAACTCAAAAAATAATGGGCCGATTTTGATCAAATTTGGTGAATACCTTCCGTTTGCAAATGGCTTGGATAAGTTCGTTAGCCAGGAAAATCGGTCCAGGTTTTCCCGGAAAATTTTGTGTTTTCTTTCAAAAAAAAAATTATATCTCCGGAATTAACAAAGTAAGGGCAACCAAATTTGGTACACGGGTTTACATCCTTATACGTAAGCCACATACCAAAATTTAGCTCTGTATGTCAAAAGACAAAAAAGTAATAGACATTTAAAGAAACATAAATTGAGGTTTTTCACAAAACGTCAAAGTTGCGATTTAAACGTCAAAATTGGCAACATTTAGGAAAAGAACTTGAATCTAATACGGGCTATGGAAATAAAGTGTCTCAAGAAGAATGTTTTACAAACCCTGAAGTCTTAGTTTCAACCGTCATTGTCCTTCATTTTAATAAAATGTTTCCAGAAAATTCATTTCAAATAGACCCTTTCTCTGACGCTTGGCAGTAGCCTTAGCTATAGAGTTTATCGTTTAATAGTATATAATTTTTGTAGAATTTTCGTAAAAAAATCAATAAAGTTCAATATATCTGTTATTATACAACATATGAAAAAAAAAATTGTATATATTAATTATAGGGTGTCTTGAGCTACATCTTAAAAAATTATTTCTACAATCACAGGCTGGCCCATAAGTCGTTGGTGATACAAATTTTCTTTTTTTTTAATCAAACACGCCTTGTGTTATTGCATTTTTGCATTTTCCATCGAAATATAATGCATGTTTGTGAGAAAAAAAAATCTGGACGCAGTAAGTGCGTTATGGTAGCGAATTTTGATCAAATGCTTAATATTTGAATAGCTCAATTTGCTATTAACCTATAAGGTTGACCAAGAAACGAATTTTTTCGGGAACACTTTAAGAAATTTTTGTACATTTTCAAACAATAAAGTTATTTTGATGAAACATGGCACATTGTTTTTACTATATAGATTATACTGGTAACCAAATTTGATGCCTGCTTTCTTAAAAAAACACACATTATTGCTATTAAAAAATAGTTTTATGAAAATTCACTACCATAACGCACTTGCTGCGTCCAGAGTTTTTTATCTTCGTTTTCGCCCAACACCCCTATTCACTCCTTGTCCCGTACCTTTCTTGGGGGCTGTTTGCAAGAAATATTTCTTGTGGTTTGTGCATTCAGAAGGAGATCTAAGCATGTTTATGAATGTTTTTCTCTAAAAAGCCCCCGTGGGCTAATCTGCAAATTTACCGAAAATTCAATATTTATTTACAAAACGAATATACCTGCCAAATTATAAACGTGGCAGGTATTTTTCCTTATTAGTCGCTTGGATGATCCGTTTTAGCGAACCAGGTTCTGCAAATAGATAAGAAAAATATGTTTTTTTAAATTTGTCGTTGCCTGCGCAGCTCATTATGTGTTTTTTAAAATTTAGTACCGACGCTGCTTTTATATAGGTTTTAGTATGTATCTAAACTGAAAATTCTAGTTTAATGGGAAATTGAATTATCACCATTTGGAATATTTAAAAGAAAATTCGCTATCATAACGCACTTGCTGCACCTAAACTCCTTTCAACACTTATTTACTATTGCTGTATCCCTACTTTTTTAAATTTTAAAAGTTTTGAAATTAAAATTTTGATAATTTACGCTGAACATCTGTTTATAGGTATACTTATACTACATATTATCTAGTTTCATTTACCTCAAATTTTCCATATACGAGATGAAGAGTAAATAAAAACTAAAAGTAAACAATAAGTACCTTATTCTAAGATTATAAAGTATTACCGGCAGCGGAGTCGATTTCGAGGTTATTTTCTTTTTCTTTGTTTATGACGTCCGTAAACAAAGAAGAAGAAGATAACCTTGAATTCGAATCCCACTGCTGTTAGTTGGCAAAATAACAAATGACAAATAGGTAATAGGTGTTGTCAGATTTAACTAGGAGAGCAAGATTGATTTTAAATACCCTGAAGGATGGGAAGCTTAATATTTATATATCATAAAACGTAGTTCTAGAGTGCCTTTAAACAAATTGAATCACTTTTATTAAAATTTTTATTTATGACAACATATTTTTCTGATATCTTGAGTTGTATATCTTGAGAGTTTTGGCAAATGGCAACCCCGCTGATTGTTTATTGTCACATCTTTTTGTAGCCTGTTCGTTTGAAGTTTGATTTGTAGCATTTGTTTTCAATAGCAGCATAACCCTAATATATCTGTCTGACCTTGCCTAACATTATAGGCACCCATTCAGAGGTAATTTCAGGTTATATCGTAAATTATTTATTTTTTGTTTGGTTATAACTTGCATGCGTGTACAGTTTTAGTTTCATACTTTTAGTAATTTAAAAGTTATTGCGTTTTCAAACACTTTTTCGCATTTTACTCTAAAAGCATTTGACTGTCAAAACTGTCTAATAAACTCATCCAAGATATTAAAAAAAAATAATGGGAATTGCCAAATTTGGTTTCGATTGGATACATATATATATATATATATATATATATATATATATATATATATATATATATATATATATATATATATATATATATATATATATATATATATATATATATATATATATAAACTTTCAATTAACCTTGGATTTGGGTTCTAGGCCCTGATTGGCGCTCATTTGAAGAAATTTTCCACAAATCTTACCATCGATACCTCTCTATTAGTGAATTTTCTTAATTAAAATTCACTAAAAGTTGTGTGCTGTCGTGAGCAGAATCTAGACAGCTTTGAAATGAAGTTTCGTTCAACATAAGGGTAGCTTACACCCCTACCTAAGGGAAATGTTACAATACACTAAGACTTACGTCCTTTTGTGTCCCCGTTGAAAGTCGACGTGTCTTGGGTTTTTCCCTTCTAATGAATTTTCTAAAAAAATTTACTAATGAGGAGGTCTCGACTTTTGAATTTTTAAATAATTTCTTCAAATCAGGGTGAACTAGGCCCCCTAGGCCCATATCCAGGGTTAGCTTCAATTAATATAGGAATATATATATATATTATATATATATATATATATATATATATATATATATATATATATATATATATATATATATATACATCGGAAAAGTCTAGGGATAGTTTTAAAAATTCACGTATTTTTTTCTTAATATGATTTAAGAAGAAACCAAAAAATGTATGGTATAAATAAGTCTTTAATAAAAAAAGGAAATGTTTTATTTAAGAAACCTACAAGATTATTTAAATATATATATATACTGAAAGACAAATTTTAAGAATTTGTCAAAAACTTCTGAGCATGTGAAAAAAAGTTTAATACAAAGTATGACCTCCACGTTGAGTAATTACAGCTCTACGTCTATTGCTCATTGACAAAATGAGATTGTCAAGGTCTCCTTGTAGTAAACGTGCCCACTCTGCTGTCAGAAGCTACTGGAATGTAAACGCATTGTTGATGTTACCCATATGTGGAGTAATTCTTGGTTGAAGCATATACTACACATGTTCTATAGGATTTAGGTCCGGGAATTAATGCTGGCCATGGTAAAACTTCAATTCCCGCGTTATCCAGCCAGTTGGTTACGATCCGCGCGGTATGTGGACGGGCATTATCATGCATTAGGTGGAAGTTTTGACCAACAGTGCCTGCAAATGGACGCACGATAGGTTGAAGAATGGTATCCAGATAGAGCTGAGCTGCTAAGAAGCGATTTGAAAAAACGAGTTCAGTTCTGCCACCAATAATTATTCCGCCCCATGCCATTATTGTACCACCTCTGTATGGGGACACTTCCTAAATATGTTTTTAGCGTTCCGCATTTCCAGATCGTCTCCACACCGTTATTCGACGAGAAACCGGATGGAAACAAATCTAGATTCTCTGTGAATAAAACTGTAGCCCAGTTATCTGCAGACCAATTCAGATAATTTTGTCACCAGTGCAATCTTGCAGCGCGATTGCCTCTGGAAATAGGTGGACATCTGAGTGGGCGTCTACTAAAGAGGTTTGCTTTGTAAAGATGATGTCTTACAGTATCTCGGCTAATGGTTACATTATGCGCCCTTTGCAGAGTCGTAACTAATTCAGGTGCCGCAATTGTAGGCTGCCTTCTGGCAGTTCAACATAAAAATTTATTCTGACCTGCCGTCGAAAAGCGACCTCGTCCTGGATGTTGCTCGGCCAGACTGCTATTTTCCCTTAAACGCCTCCATAAACGACTTGTCACACTTTGGGGAACATCCATCCGCTCAGCTACTTCATTCTGCCGCATGCCCGCTTGAAGAAGGCCTACCGCTCGTCTAAAGCCAAATGTCGCCTTTCCATCGTAAAACATAATATTTTTAATGCAGCCACTAAACAACAAGTAAAGAATGACTGAAATCGAAAGTAGCTTCACCGGTACATATGAAAATTCTACTTTTATGATATATCGGGTTTATCAATTTTGATATCATTTAAACTTTTTTTTAACAGATGTTTTTATATTGAGTGATTGATTAAATACATACACCTTGAGTGCAACTTGACTGATTCCAAAATCAATTTGTTCCCTTTTTTGTATTATTTAACAATATTCCTAGACTTTACCGATGTATGTATATATATATATATATATATATATATATATATATATATATATATAGATGCATTTTTTATTGAAATATGATGCATGTTTGTAGTAAAAAAATGTAGACGCAGTAAGTGCGTTTTGGTAGCGAATTTTCATTAAACGCTGCAAATTTCAATAACTCAATTTGCTATTAACCTAAGGTTTGTTGGCTTCGAAACCAGTTTTCTCGGAAACATTTTAAGTTTATTTACGGGAATTTTTTGTGCATTTTCAAGCAATAAGTTATTTTGATAAAATATGGTACATTGTTTCTACACTGTGAGTTATACCGGTAACCAAATTGATTCCTGCTTTACTTCCATAACGCACTTGCTGCGTCCAAACTTTTTTTTTTACTTACAGGTGGAAAGTTCTAATTGACACACCCTGTGTATTAGGTAATGTTACTATTCGCAAGCAATTTTTTCGGTTAAATAACAATTTAGCGCTACGTAAAAGTTCCATTTATACCAGAAATCACCCTTATAAAGACGTAGCGGAACAATCAAGACAGCTTTATCAGTGCCTGTGTTGCCGTCTTGATGGATAGCTTTCAGGAGATACAGCAATTAGTTAAAGGAAAGTTATGTGAGACTATGATTTATCCAGTAACTATTTAATGGGTCTCTGATGTGACTAAATTAGCCCTAATCACAGTTGCTTCGCGTCTTAATGAAAACATTACCTTGATTACTCCTTTCAAGAACTAACAGACGCCTTAAAGACACAGTATTGTATATATTGATTTCAGACACGACACAAATAATTTGGTGGGTCTTTTGTTAGTGTTTGTTTTAGCCAAATAACAATGAAATTACCTCAAAAGCTTTAATTATGTCTAAAGGAGACACTTAAGAAGGTAAATAAGTAGAAGCGCTACGAGAGTTATAAGAAGAGACAACGTTTCATGTTTCTTTCAAGCAAATTTTATCTTACATTAAGTGAAGATTGGAAGCTCTGATGAGCACTGACAAGTACAGTTAGAGAACCCAAATCACCAGAACATTTTAAAACGTAGCGATCGTTTCACTCACCAAGTTAGTGTCATCAGAGAATGAAATATTCTAACCGTTTGACGACTACAACTATGTTAATATTATGTGCAGGTACTAAGCCTTAGACGCTTGAGGGTAATTCAAAGCGTCCCCACGAAACAAACTATAACGTTTAGTGGTTAAAAATGAATAATATAAATGAAGAGGTCTGCAAAGAATATTTAAATTTAACAAGTCTTTGTACTAAACAAAATATCTTTCAAGTCAAGATTGAGTTTTTTTTAACAAAGCACGGCAATGGACAACGCCCGTTCATGAGTAGATTTAAAACGGATCTAGAAAGAGAAGGGAGTATGGTTTCGCTATGTGTTTGATATCTTCGCAGTTTTCAACACAAAGATGTGCAAAATAGACAATTTTGTTGACAAACCAAACAGTAAATTTGACTCTATATAATTTACTCACGAATTCTATATTAATAATAGACTACCTTTTCTAGACGTACTAGGTATCAAAAACAAAGAATTCGATGTTCATAGAAAAGAAACTACCTTTTTAAGTTACATTTCGAACAACTCACATCATACGAACGGAAAAAATAGCTAGTTTGAATTTTTTAGTGAATAGGTTAATACAATTTCCATAGCGAATAATTGAAGTATAATAAGAACGTGGTTGTAGTGGATGCACTGATTGCCTAGCGAAAAAATTAATAAACAAACAAAGAAAATGTAAGCAGAATTAACGACCGTTGGAAAAGAGAAAGCAGAAAAAACATTTGAACCGCCAATCACGACGGGTTTAGATAGCATTTTTAAGAAAGCCAATTTAGAGCTAAGACTAAAACCACCTATTCTTATGGGGGAAAACAATTTATTTATGGGAAAGGTTAATTATATGGGGGTTACTCTAGATAAGAAGTTCAACTGCAACGTACAGTTAGAAAATATGATCCGCAGGGCAAAACTGTACCTGTGGACATGCCGAATAACCTGTGGAAATAACTGGGGAAGAAGCCCGCAACAGATGCACTGGCTCTACGTAGTGCTATCAGACCGATGGTAACCTATGGAGCTATAGTTTTGTGGCCTAAGGCACTTCATGGTATTGCGAGGGCCAAACTGGTCCAGAACAGAGACAAGCTTGTCTGATGATAACGGGCGCGATAGCCGCCCCTCTATCAGCCGCTCTGGAAGTCCCCCTAAATATTCCACCTCTTCACATTTGGCTGCAGAGGGAGGCTAGGTGGGAAACGTACAGATTAAAACAAACGGCTGAGAGCATGTCGACAGCGATCAGTTTGGGAAGGACCGGACTCCTCGATGATATTAAGAGTCAAGAGGTTTTGTGAATGGTCTCAGACCTGATGTCTACAGAGATCAGTAGAGATCTGTCTTTCAAGACCGTCCATTTGGAAAGAGGGGACTGGGAACGAAATAAAACCACCCTATTGAGGGCAGATCTATGCTGGTACACTGACGCCTCCAAAGGCGGTCGGGGGCAGGAGTTGGCGCATATGGGAGCAACACCGATGCAAGAATATCATCTAGCCTTGGAAAGTATACAACCATAGAGCAGACAGAACTGTATGCTATCGAGATGTGCGCGAGGGACATTATACAAAATCAATGCACACAGAAATCGACAATAATATATTAAGATAGAGCAGCAGCAATTGTTTTCAAAAAATGCGCACCAGAAATTGCTCCTGTCCTGACTCGTCTGTTTCAGACATATTACAATAGAGGCATATTCCCTAGTAACTGGAAAACTGCTCGAGTACAACCCGTCCCCAAGAAAGGATCCAAAGAGCTTCCTAGCAACTACATGCCTATTTCTCTCCTTTCAGGCGTCTCTAAAGTGATGGAAAAGTATATAAACACCGAATTACTAAAATTTCTTGAAAAACACAGTTTAATCCACGACAGGCAGTATAGATTCCGTCAGCGCAGATCAACTGCCGAGCTCCTTTCCTTTGTCACCCATTCTTGGAAGAAGTTCAAGGAACTACCCGGTGAATCCCATATTGTCGCTCTAGACATATCCAAAGCATTCGATCAGGTCTAGCACACAGCGCCGCCTAATTAAACTTCCGGCCTATGGCCTACCACCAACACTCTGTACCTGGACAGAAATTTTCCTCTCCAACCGGAGCATTTTTGTTGTCGTGGATGGCCATTCCTCTAAACTGTATCCAATTAATGCACCAGTCTCTAAAGGTTCAGCTTTAGCCCCTACTTTGTTTATTTTCTACATGAAAGTCCTCCTCTCTAGCACATCCAACCCAGTTCACAGTTACGCGGGCGACAGCACCCTTCACTCAAATATTCAATATTCTAAGCCTGTCTCTTCAGCCCAATTAGATTAGGAAAGCAGACTCATGAAGGGTTCTTTCTCTGTGGATCTCCAAAAAATATTAGACTGGGGAAGTAGAAATCTTGTACAACTCAACTCCACCAAATCTCAGTCTTGCCTTCTATCTCACAAGAGATACAACAGCCCTAGACCCATTACTATGAACAAACAAGTTATTCAAAGTAATGACTCCTTTTCACTTGTTGGCATCTGTGGATCGAAATCTCAATTGGCACCAACATGTCACATCAATTGCAGAAGCGGCTGCTAAGAAATTAGGTTTCCTCTTCCGGGCTCCCAAATACTTTTTACCAGCTAATCACTATACCCTATATACTTCACAAATTAGGCCAAACCTCGAATACTGCTCCCACATCTGGGGTGCTGCTGCCGCTTCTACACTCGCTATCCTGGACTCCATTCAGAAGAGAGCTATACGTCTCATCGGTGACCCTACCCTCACCCAAAGGCTGCCATCCCTTGCCCACCGACGTGCCGTTGGTGAGGAGCTTTCTTCCATAGTTCCTCTACCTGCTGCCCCAACAGACCTACCAGGGGAACAGAGCGAATGCACCCTTTTACTGTTCAGGTCACCAGACAAAAAACATGTTGTTATGCCCGCTCTTTTGTCCGGAGGACTTCCAAGTCGTGGAATTCCTTGCCGGCCCATGTTTTTCCTTCACCTCCGAACGTCCAAACCTACAAGTCCAGAATTAACAAGTTGCCTCTTTCCTCCTTGTCGACACCCACGATACGACAGTATTTATGCTGTTAGCCCTCGAAACAGACGTACATGCTGACCAATAAAAAATTTTCGCTCCAGAATCCAGTTTTCTATATGTTTTGAGACTTTTTACGCCGTTGTAGGAAAAAAAATCAAAATTTTTGTCAAAAAATGAAATTAGATGTTTTCTAATAAATAAACCCTAAAACGTTATATAATTCGAGTTTTAACGAAAAAATGTCAATTTTCACCAAATCACCCCCATGTATTCGATACCCCCTGAAAACGATTTTACCACAATCCGAACCGTTCGTTTGTCGAGTGCGAATTATATGCCAAATTTGACGACGATATGTCAACTCGTTCTAAAGTTATCCCAGCTACAAACAGAGAGACCGACAGACTGACAGACCGACAGACAAAAAAAATTCGTTCCCAAATCATGTTTTATATATGTTTGATACTTTTTACGACGTTTAAGCGAAAAAAGATTTTTTTTCGCCGATCTGATACTTCCACACGTTGTGACGATGTGGAAGTAAAACGTGATATGGTTATATAAGCATAAAACTAGATGAATTAGTTGTAGTACCTACGATTTACTACTATAGGAGTAGGTCTAAAAAAATAGATTTTAACGTGCTACCAAAACAAAAACTGTTATTAAAATACCAAAATTAAACAAGTGACAAGAGTGGCAACTGCTTACCTTCTTGGTGTTGACGATGTGTCCATAATGCAATGGGGCAGCGATGGCGTAGTATCTTTCGCAGTTTAATCCACAAATGGTCCACAAGACAAGTGGGTTTATAAAACTAAATAAAAACCCGTGTAACTTGCAAGGTATACCTGATGATAGCCAGTCTGTTTTAGTAAAACCAGGTATTGAGAAAACCAGAAATAAAATTCCCAAAATAACGTTGACTGCGCCCAAGTGAAGTAGTAGTATATTGCTTCCAGATGTTGCCTAAAACAAGTTATTGTGGTAAAGTGTGTTACATATATCAATTAAGGGCAATAACAAACTAACAATAATTATATTATTAGGCAATCATTACTCAGCCAAACGTACATTTTGGTGCTTGCGCTTTTTCAAGTGTTCTTGGGTAATTTTGGGGAGCAAAATTGAAAAATATCATCTGATCTAGTCTATTACCTTTAGTTTCCTAGACACGCCATATTCACCCTGGTTTCCCAATAAACGATTACAGCCTAGCTCTAACTTAGATAATATGATTTACGTTAGCCCATTTTAGATTAGTCATAGAGTTTAGATAATGACATAGAATATTAAAAAATATGATCGGATCCCTACATATCCAAAGATACAATGAATGTAAATCTTAACAATCGGGGCATACATAATTCTTTAGACAAAGGGTGAAAATTAGACATTCATAATTTTTTTGTTCTTATGTTGTGAAATGCGCTATAAACTTTTAATGTACACCTTAAAAGTTACACCAGTCATTCCTCTGCTAAAGCGCATAATTTGAAGTAGATTTTATAACGTAGCACCAGAAGAATATAATGCAAAGCCTACAATTGATTTTATAATTAAAGCTGAAAATTAATTGTCTATTAGGTTTGCAAATTAGACAGTAAAAGGAGCCGCTAACGTTTAAGAAACCTGGTGCACTAACGATATCTGCTTTTTAATTAACCTGAGTACGAATACCTTAAAAGGCTTCTGAAAAGACTTACTTTCATGTTTAATGAGGAAACAAAAGAAAAATTTCACTGCAGTTCCGGAAGTCAGCCAATTCTCTCAAAGAGTAATTGGCTCTATAATTTACCTCCATGAAAGTGTAGAAGATTATAAGTTTTTGTTCTACACAAGTCCGATTCAACTTCATTTTGTTCCTTTGACAATCGATGCGGGAACAAAACCGACAAAGTCTTGACGCAGCAAGTACGTTATGGCAGCGAATTTTTATAAAAACATTTCAAATAATGAAAAATAGTTAGTTTCGGAGATACAAATTTGTATCAAGAAAAACCGGTTTAGTTGGGCTGACTAACAAACTCATCCAAGAGATTAACGAAGGTGAAATTATAAATGCGACCGTATTTTTCGGAAAACTTTTTGTACATTCAAAAATAACAAAGTTGTTTTAGTAAAATTCTGAACAAGTGTTGGTACATAAGGTTTGGTTGTGCTGGCTAACGAACTCACCCACTCTGAAAAAACGGACTATCTGATTTCTGAACATCCTTCCTCCGAGGTCACTATTCTTGGTGACTTTAATGTCCATAATAAGGACCGGCTAGGATCTTCAAAAACCGATCAACAAGGGAGAGCAGCAGAGGCCTTTGCAGTCAGAAATTCTTTAGCCAATATGGTTCAGCAACCTACTTACTGTCCTCGTATCCCAACACACAGCTCAAATCTCTTGGATCTCCTTCTTACTACAAAACCTGAATGCTATAAGATATCAGTCACCGCCCCCCTTGGCCGCTCAGACCACGGCATGGTCACTGCTTCCTGCGCAATGCAACCCGAGGTCACACAGTCATCACACCCACGTATCGTTTGGCACTACAACTCCGCAAACTGGGACGAAATGCGCGATTACCTTTCCTCATTTCCATGGGCGTCTGTCTGCTTCTCTCATCCTGACCCCTCTGATATCTCACAAAACGTCACCGAAATTATTCAAGCTGGCATAGAGTTATTTATTTCACGTACACAGAAAACTTCTTCAGCCACTCAAAAGCCCTGGTTCTCTAAATCCTGTGACAAGGCCAGGCTTGAAAAGGTCAAAGCTCACAAAACGCTTCTACACAATCCCAGTCAAGAAAACCGTCAAGCATTTAACGACGCAAGAAACCGCTATGTCCGCATTCTTTCTTAGGCAAAAAATTCGTTTAATAACCACATCAAAAACAAAGTCCTATTAAGCTCCAACGGCGGCAAACCCTTCTGGACTCTTGCTAAATCTATTGGGAATAATTTCTGCAAAAGCACGTTCCCACCTCTTGTCTCAGGGGATGAAATTGTTTCTACCGCCCTGGGCAAGGCTGAACTTTTTGCTTCGTTGTTCGCCAGCAATTCTACTCTCAACCCACCTCAAAATGTTCAACCACCAACAGTCCCCGATGTCGCGCATAAAATGACGGATATCATTTTCAAAACTAAAAAGGTACGAAATATGCTCTCTTCTCTTAATAACAGGAAAGCCTCTGGCTTTGACGAGATCCCAGCAATTGTTCTCAAAAAATGCGCACCAGAACTTGCTTCTGTCCTGACTCGTCTATTTCAGATATCTTACAATAAAGGCATATTCCCTAGTAACTGGAAAACTGCTCGAGTACAACACATCCCCAAGAAAGGATCCAAAGCGCTTCCTAGCAACTACAGGCCTATTTCTCTCCTTTCAGTCGTCTCTAAAGTGATAGAAAAGTATATAAACACCGAATTACTAAAATTTCTGGAAAAACACAGTCTAATCCACGACAGGCAGTATGGATTCCGTCAGCGCAGATCGATTGCCGACCTCCTTTCCTTTGTCACCCATTCTTGGAACAAGTCTATGGAACTACACGGTGAATCCCAGATTGTCGCTCTAGACATATCCAAAGCATTCGACCAGGTCTGGCACGCAGCGCTGATTAATAAATTTCCGGCCTATGGCCTACCAACAAAACTTTGTACCTGGACAGCAAATTTTCTCTCCAACAGGAGCATTTCTGTTGTTGTGGATGGCCATTCCTGCACGGGCACTGCTCAGAGGAGCTTTCTTCCATAGTTCCCCCACCTGCTGCCCCCAACACATCTACCAGGGGGACAGAGCGAATGCACCCTTTTACTGTCCAGGTCACCAAACATAGAACTTCTTGTTATGTCCAGTCTTTTGTCCCGAGGACTTCCAAGTTGTGGAATTCCTTGCCGGCACATGTGTTTCCTTCTCCTCCGAGCCTCCAAACCTTCAAGTCCAGAATTAACAAGTTGCCTCTTTCCTCCTTGTCAACACCCACGGTACGATAGTATTTAGGCTGTAAGCCCTCGTGGTGTGTTGTTGAAAAAAAAAACCAACAGATTAAAGAAGGTTAAGTAATAAATGTGGCAGACAATTTCCGAAAACACATTTGTATGTTCAAAGTCGAGTTATGGGCATATATTTCAGTCCAAAATAGAGCACACGATTAAAAGGTTGAAATGATAAAAAATAATTCAGTAAGTTTTACTGAAAACAAAATTTTTCGAAACTTGGCTAAAACAATTTTCTATTATAACTAACTGAAAAAGTTGTTTCCTCGAAAATTTACAAAAAAAATTTTCCACGAAAATCCCCCAAAAATCTATACGAAAATATGCTAACAATTTACTATTGGAGTTTCTAAAAAAGCTAAAAAAATTAGTGCCTTGAAAATTCACTAGCACATTTCTTCAGGTAAAATCATTAAAAAAAATTATAAAAAAGTTTTCAACCAAAACTATTGCCACCAAATTTCACTAATTTTTTTGCGGAAATTTGCCTAAAACATGTTTAAGCACTAAGAATTTAGTAAATTGTCAGCCCTGGCCCATTTATACCCCAATATAGGCACAAAGTATGCAAGGATAGATGCATTCTCACCACAATTAGAACCGTAGACCGGTTTCGCTCTAATTAGTATGCCGTACTCTTATTAGAGCGAAACCGGTCTACGGTTCAAATTGTGGTGAGAAGGAATCTAGCCTTGCATACTTTGTCCCTATATTGAGGTAGAAATGGGCCAGGGCCGACAATTTACTAAATTGTTAGTTGGTTGTATACAGTCTCTATTTTTTAACATTCTGTGTTATTTGGTTCCGCAATGAGATGGCGGCACGTATTTCGTGTCTTACATCTCACTTAGTTTTAACATTAAAAACATTTTGATGCTAATTCTCACTTGTTGCGTCCAGACTTTTTTAACTTCTAAACCGAAATTTCAGTTTTCTTAATCAAACTACAAAATCTTTTTAATGCGTGTACTGTGAACCCGTCCGGGTTTGTGTACACATTGTTTATTTATGTCTGGATAATGTGTGACTTCGAAATTCGATATTTTTATTAAGGAATTTTTATAGGAGAAAATATAAAATAATATACAAAACGAGTTGAAGGGAATGAAAGTAGAGAACAAAACAGAAAAAAAAACCGAAAAACAAGAATTAAAAATTGTAACAATGAAATAGTGTTTGTTAAGCTTGTAATATTTTTTGTGTAATTTATCCCTGTTTGTCTCATACCACTTTTTAAAAGAACCGATGAAACTTCGAAAAGTCCTTTGTGTGCAGTATGGGGGAATTTCATTGTATATTAGTGAGCCCATGTATGAGATGTGCTGTTGTGAAAGATTTAAGGACCCAAAGGGAACTGTTACTTAAGATAAGATCAATTAGCTTAGCAAAGTAACAGTTCCCTTTAGGTCCTTAACACTTTAAAACAACTCATACAAAACCTAACACAAACAAGAACTTACTTCTTGGTGTGTACAATGTCTTGGCAGAGAAAATAATAACCATTTTACAGGCCTAACATAAGACCTGATATAAAAATTTTAATCAAAAATGATTGCTGAAATACGACATACATATATGGGTTAAAAGGAGGCAAGGCAAGTGTAAATGAGGTTGTAGAAATTGTTTAAATAGTTTAAAGGTGTTATTGTTGCTAGTTTTAACAATATTAAGAAGTGAAAGTTGTATAAAGGACAGAAAATAGAATGCTAGTAAATGATATGACATATATCTAATAAGATACAAAGACTATAAAGCTAGATAATGTGAATATATGGACAGTGCGGACTGTATAAGTAGTTTTAGGAAATTTAATATGTTATTGTTTATTAGAATTAAGAATATTAAGATGTAAGGATATTGTTTGCTAATTTTAAGAAATGTCATGTCATAACCTAGATATAAGTCAGCTGTTTGGTCAGGAAAATGTCAAACTGACAATGAAATTTTAGTATAGGTTAATGAATCAATGAAAGCGAACAACAATGAAAATTATGTATCCTGGGAAAATATCGAGAGGGGGATGATTGTAGATATTTCTTTTGATAAAAGATTTTTAAAAGGCGGCCAAAAAAACAGAAATTAACTAGGTAACGGTCGCGATAGGGAAAACGGTTTGAAATTTGGAAACAACAAATTTAGATTGAAAAAAATGTCGGAGCAAATCTTCAAAAGTAAAAATCTCATGCAAGCAAATTCTTTGAGAGCGACAGTGTCTGATCTACGGGAACTACTTGGAAAAATATCTGCCACGTTTATAAATTGGCAGACACATTCTTTTTCTAAATATGAATTAAGTTTTCTTTTAGAAAGCTCTTGCAGCTTCAATAAAATGTGTCATACAAGTTTATTTTAAAGAGACTTAGTGTACGTAGATAGTAGGATATCAAATTTTAATTTTCTAGCTTCATAAAAAAATCAGTTTTGGGAATTTGTCTCAAAAGAGACTAGAACTGGAACACAATATTGATTTTTTTGATAATAGAGAGATATCGATTGTAACACATTCGAAAAAAATCTACAGGTGAGCTGGTATTAGGGCCTGTAATCCCAATCTTCAAGGCCTGTTTAAATTTAAGTGTCTATTCTAGTAATATGTGGTGGCCATGCTCCACGATCGGACCGTTATTACCTCGCTGCAGGGGGAGGTGGTCAGCTTCAGGGCTGCGAGCGGGTGCCCTCAGGGAAGAGTTCTATCCCCACTGCTGTGGTCCCTCTTTATATAGGATTTGCTGGCTATCCTGGGACTGTGAGAGGTTGAGGTCCAGGCGTATGCTGATGATCTAGTCAGAATGGTTAGAAGCAAATGTGAGGAGGAACTAGCAAGTACTCTTCAAGAGGCACTAAATGTAGTGAATGATTTGTGTCGGAAGGAACAGATGTCTGTGAATCCCCGCAAAACGATCATTGTTCCATTTACCAGAAGAGAAGGCTGGATAAATTAAAACCACCTATTCTTATGGGGGAAACGATTCCATTTACGGAACAAGCAAAATATCTTGGGGTTACCCTAGATAAGAAGCTCAGCTGGGACGTACAGTTAGATAATGTAATCCGTAGGGCTAAACTGTCCCTGTGGACATGCCGTAGAATCTGTGGAAATAACTGGGGAGCAAACCCCCAACAGATGGACGGGTTCTATGTAGTGGTTATCAGACCAATGATAACATATAGAGCCATAGTTTGGTAGCCCAAGGCACTTCGTGGTATCGCGAGGGCCAAACTGGCTCATCTACAGAGACAATATTGTCTGATGATAACGGGAGCGATAAGCACCGCACCAACAACTGCTCTGGAGGTCCTCCTTAATATTCCACCTGTTCACATATGGCTGGAGAGGGTGGCAAGGTGAACAACGTACAGATTAAAACAAACGGCCGGCAGCATAACGAAGGAAATCAGTCTGGGAGGGTCCGGACTTCTTGATGACATTGAGGGCCATGAGATTCTGGGAATGGTCTCAGACTTGATGCCTACAAGAATCAGTAGATATCTGTCTTTCAAGACCGTCCTCCCGGAAAGGGAGGACTGGGAGCGCAATCAAACGACCCTATTGAAAGCTGATCTCTGCTGGTATACTGACGGCTCCAAAACCAATATGGGAGTAGGAGCCGGCGCATATGGGGGCAACACCGATGCTAGACTATCAACTAACCTCGGCAAGTACGCAACCATACACCAGGCAGAAGTGTATTCCATCGAGATGTGTGCAAGGGAAAGTTTAGGAAACTAGTGCACACACAAATCGATAAAGATATATACAGATACTCAAGCTGCAATAAATGCTCTTGGTTCCTACCGTTGCAATTCAAAAACGGTATGGAGTTGTAAATCTGCTCTCAACGAACTGGGCAGCTGTAATGAGGTGTCACTGGTCTGGATACCGGGTCACTCGAACTATGATGGCAATGTTGCGGCCGACGCGTTTGCCAGGAGTGGTACCCAGAGGGACTTTATCGGACCAGAATCGGTGCTGGGGATAACATCATGCATAGCAAAACGCACCTTAAAGACCTGGATAGAAAGAATGACAAGCCAGCAATGGCAAAATCTGCCAGGATTAGCTCACTCTAAGGCCTTTATAAATGGCCTGTCTGAGTCATGGGCTGAAAAACTTCTAGAGTTAAACAGACAACTGAGTACTCTAGTCGGCCTGTATACAGGACACTACGGCTTGCGTCACTACATGCACCGTATTGGGGTCGGTCAGGAGACCGAGTGCCGGCTGTGTATGGAGAGTGAATCCGGCGGCGGAAAGAACTAGATACCTGCTCTTTGGCAAGACAAAGCTTGCTCCGGAAGATCTAGATCAACTTTCGCCCACAAAGATTATCGACCTCTGCAGGAGGCTGGCTTTGTTGAGCGAAATATAGACCATTAGGCGTGAGCCACAATAGACCTTATGGTCGCGGTGGAGGGACCGGTATGGCCCACTCACATTCAAACCTAACCTAACCTAACCTAGTAATATGTCGTACTAATAGTGGACAATTCTTATCAACATTTATTATGATAATGCACTTGCTGCGTTCCATAATTTATTTTAATTTTGTTTGATCAAAAAACTATTTCTTCAAATTGGTGTTTCCTTTAGGTTGAATCAATATTTCGTAGCGATTTGTGCTCAATTTATTCATGTCCTTAGGTCATTGTGCCTAGGCGCCGTTTATGGAACAATTCTAATCACTTAGATGAATTCAAAAGGGAGCGCATTCTTGGTATCTGGGAAGACGGGTTTTCAATTAGACAAATTTACGATCGCATACGACGCAGTGTATCAACAGTATAACAGTACTGATCCAGGCGGTTTGAAGAAGGAATCTATAACCACCATCATATATCCGAACGACCACGAGCAACTTCAGCTTGGGGAGATCGTTATTTGAGGGTTGCAGCGTTACAAGATAGAGTTTCCACAACACAGTCGATTGGAAATGCTTGGTTGAAGTTTTAGGACAAAGAGTCGCTATGGCAACGATATGTGGCAGAATACTCGCTTGTGGGCTTTGTCCGCATATATAATTTTTGTGTGTCCCACTGGCACCTCGACATTGTGCAGCTCAGCTTAAGTGATGTAACGGAAGATCAATTTGGGATGACAAGTGGAATCGTGTTGTGTTCTCTGACGAGCCTCGATTCTGTCTTGGAGTCTAGATTAGTCGCAGAAGAGTAAGACGATAACTGGGAGAATCAGCATAATGCTCTTACACGGGGGGTGATGGTATGGGGGAACGATAACATACGGTAGAAGGTCACCTCTAGTTTAATTAACCGAAATTTGAATGCAAACGATTACATACGAAACGTACTTCAGCCTGCTGCACGGCCATTTGTACGGGATTTAATTCAACCCCCTTTCCAAAAAGACAAAGCACGTCCTCATACAGCAAGGGTTATTGCAAACTTCTTACAATAAAATAATGTGATCCTGCTTCAATGGCCTTCTCGTTCCCCACACTTGCAACCAATTGAACATGTGTAGGATATGATTTGCAACCGATTGGGTAATTTACCCCAAACAACAAATAACTTAGTTAACCTTCGTTACCGAATTCAGGAAGAGCTATCGAATGCATAAGAAACCGCGGGGGACCCACTTAATATTAAATAACTGTAATTTTTAATATTTTGGTTTGAGAATGTAATCATTTTTTAAGTTTGATTAAACACACATGTACAAATTTTATCAAAATTGATCAACTCTTACTGAGTGTTCGGATTTTTTTGAAAGTTAGCATAGAAAATCAAACTTATCCAGTCTGCAGATTATTTAGATTTTACACCCTACATTACGACAAACCTAAATTACTAATCTGTCTTCTTATTATTCAAATTATACAAATGTTCCGCCAGACGAGAACACGTGTCTTGATTTAACCCAATTACTTTTGATAACCATAAAATCTTCCTTGGCATTTGTCATATGATAAATATATAACAGTCCCCTGTTGGAGTTCAATTTATTTATCATTATGTGTCTCTTTCAAGACTATTACATTACCTTTATTCGGAAATATACGTACAGATATGTAATTTTCTTAGAGGAAATATGAAATAATGGCGTTTTATTATCTTGAACGTCCAATCTAATACCTTATGATGTATGACGTCATATGTCAAAACAAAAGAACAAAAGATGTTACCATTCGTTAATTGTTGTTGCTTTAACTTGGTGAAACCGTTCCATATTAGATACAAACGTAGAAGCTATTTCACTGGCTTCGCAAGTGTTTGCTTTCTTGTCTGTTTGACAGTATCATCAGAAGGAAAAAATTAAATTAATTTATACGGCTTCATGATAACTACTGTTGGATCACCCTGTATAAAAATATCTAAAACTACGTATAAAAAGGATATTTAATATAGGTTCAACAAACTCCATTTGAAGCAGTGGACATATAAACAACAACACCTAAAAAAAGTGGTAGTCGCAGTAGTAGTAGTAGCAGTTATATTTTTGATAGTTAAAAATCCATTGTTCATTTAATTTTGTTTATAACAAGCCAATGCCGCTGTATAGTATCATCTCTGGAGCATCTTTTAAATTTATCTTATTTTCTTTCTGGTATTTTATCTGCCGGTCTTATGAAAATTCCAAAACTTCTGAACAAAATTTTCGATTTATTCTCTCATATATTATTGTGGTCGACTCGTTGGATAGAAAAGTAATTGCTGATGGAAACAATACTGTTTATGATGTCCAATAATACCACTTAACTTTGTACGCAGATGACACCACTGCTCCAATCTCAGGGGAAAGTTTTGAAGAGCTTGGTGCTGCAGCTAATGTGTGTCTGTCTCAGGTGTCAGCCTGGTGTTCGCGAAATGGTCTGGTTCTTAATTCTTAACACGCGGAAGACCGAAATGCTTATTTTTTCTCGGGTGGGTGTGCATCCGAATCTGAGCCTATATGTGAGATCTGATAACGGTTCAATAAGACAGGGCACACCTGTAAAGTTTTTGGGAATGTATCTGGATTCCAACTTATCATGGAGTGTTCATGTTGACCATGTGGTGGCCTCTCTTGCCTCTAGGAATTACGCGTTGCTGCAGCTGAGGGATTCCTTGAGTACTCAGGCGTTGTTGAAATGCTACTATGGTAGTGTTAACTATCTCCTGGCATATGGTTTGCTGTGTTGAGGCGGCTGTGTGCATTTGGATAGGGTTCTGTGGATGCAGAAGAGAATTGTCCGCGCCATGTTTGGCCTGCCGTCTTCCGCATCTTGTAGCCCATTATTTATACGGTATGGCATTTTAACAGTGACGTGCCTATATATGCTTGAGGCGCTTTGTTATGTCAGAAAAAATATTGCAATTTTTAGTACCTGCGATAATATCACAGCGTATGAAACAAGGCTAAAGATTTGTATGTTCCCTCTTATGGGATCGAACAGATGAATCGGGCACCGCGCAACACTGCAATACGCTTATATAATCATTTACCTGACAGCGTCAAAAATTTGAGCAGCCTCAGGCAATTTAGGCTTGCTTTAAAATCGTTTTTTATAGAGCATTCTTTTTATTCTGTGAACAAATATTTTAATTTCAAATTTCAGCTTTGATAAGCTGTCTCTTTTGTATTTTGACTAGTTCCGATATCTTGTAGAGATCTATGGAGCAGTTATAATAAATAAGTAAATAAATAAATACAAGGAAAAACCCTGAGCCTGGGTTTTTGTGTTTCCCTTCTCGAATCGTTTGTTAATTATCCCGTAATTTTTGTCGGGAAGCAAAGTCTGGTTTATTACTGAAAGCTTTGATTAAATAATTTGAGTATAAGCTGTGAGATATAATTCTTTAGGGTTCTGAAAGTCTGGAGTTCCATTGATGAGAGTCTGTTAATGGTCAATCCGTACCTTGCAGTTATGGAAATGGTAATTTCAATGATACACACAAACATATAAAAATTAAGACTGACCCAGATATGGGTTCTAGGGGTTCCAGTTCACGCTCATAGAAATCTGTTCAAAATTCAACAGTCGAGATCTCCCCCTTAGTGATTTTTTTCTACGAAAATTCATTTAAAAAAGAAGAGTCAGGCGAAGAGGAAGCTTCTAGAAACGTAGCCTTAATGATGAAAGAAGCCAGCGAAGTAACAGGAATTGCTGGAGGCGGATAGGCATAACAAGGGGACATCGTGTTAACACTGCGATGATGATACAATAAATTGTGTAGTATATACATACTCCTCTCTACATAGGTTTTTCTCATAGATACTTTAAAAAATTAAAACAAAAAAAATGGCTTTACCTACGCAAACTGCGTTTGCGTTGTTTCTTTACCAGGGCGGAATATATATATATATATATATATATATATATATATATATATATATATATATATATATATTTTTTTTATTATTTTTTTTTCATCATAAATATTGTAAATTCAATAATACAATATGCTTTATAGCTGTGGCTTATATAAATACTGTAATTTAATTTTGAACATAATAAGCAGGAACCTGGTTCCCAGAGTAACAACAGCCATAAGTAACAATTTACAATTATGCGCGTTGTTGGCTCGGCATCAGGAAATCTATCCTTATTAATCCTTGACCTAGCGAACACATTGAATATACAGAGACCTGAGAAAAATTTTAAATTTCTTTTGTCGTTTTAGATGTATTTTGTAAACCTCCGGATATACTAGCACTTTAATAAATAAACACTTTAATGAATAAAAACAGGAAGGTCGAGTTTCTAAATATTAGCGACATTTTGCAAACAAACATTCGTTTTTAATGAGTCAAAAACTACTGAAATATTTTTATCACTAACCACGAATTAGTAACTAAGAAATTATACAGGTGACTCCGAAGGAACGCGCCAAGTTTTGGAGGTGTATTAAATTTAAAAACATTGCTTTTTGTGGAGACATCAACATAAGTGGGCTTAGAGTTGACTCCCATGTCAGGGAACCCCATGACATATCAGCTCTTTTTGTATAATAAATTCAAACAATGTATTGTTTACATATATATATATATATATATATATATATATATATATATATATATATATATATATATATATATATATATATATATATATATATATGTTACCACGACAACTTACAAAAATATTTTTATGAAGCTTGGCACGCGCGTTTCTTAGTAAATGGCTTGGATCGATTCAGGAGACAGGAAAATCGGAGAAGTGTTCCAGGCAAATTTCGCGATCCTTTTCAGAATTTTTTTGTATCTTAGGAAATAACGCGGCTATTGTAACAAAGTATGATACCTAAGTTGTTACTATGCAACGTATGGCACATGACAAAATTCAAATCTATAGGCTATATAAAAAAACAATTTTAAACATTCAAAAAAACTGTCGAAGGAAAAGGGCACAAGACCTTGTGGCTAACAAAATCTATTCCATACTAGAAAGGTTAAGGTTTTTTGGTGCAAAATGTTAAGTAGTGCTACAAAATATTTTGAAAATTTTATGTTATTTATTATGAAAAATGTCAAAGTGACGATTTGAAGCGTTATAATCTGTGATTTTTAAACAAAAAGTCTCAAAGGAATGACGGTTATGGACAAAAAATATTGCAAGAGGCATTCTTAGCAGGACTTTTAATTTCTGTTTCATTTCTGTTCTTATTTGACAAAAACATTCGATAAAAATTTCTTTGAAATAGACCGTTTCTGTGATGTTTTGGCAACAATTTAAATTATAGAGTTTGTTATTTATATTTTAGTGAATTTTCTTAAAAAGACTTAACTAATGAGGAGATCCCGACTTTTGAATTTTGAAAAAAAATTTCTTCAAATAAGCGCTAATTAGGCCCTCCAAAACACATATCCGGGATCAGTTTCGATTTTTATATGTTATATATATATATATATATATATATATATATATATATATATATATATATATATATATATATATATATATTATATGTATATATGTATCACACCGATAACTCAAAAAATAATGGGCCGATTTTGACTAAATTTGGTGAATACCTTCCTTTTGCAAGTGGATTGGATAAGTTGGTTAGCCAGGAAAATCGGCCTAGGTTTTCCCGGAAAATTTGGTGTTCTCTTTAAAAAAAAATTATATCTCCGGAGATAACAAAACAAGCGCAGCCAAATTTGGTCCACGGGTTTATATCGCTATAGGTAAATTTTCTACCAAAATTTAGCTCTATACGTCAAAAGACAAAAAAGTTATAGGCATTTAAAGAAAAATTTATTGGGGTTTCTTCAAAACGTCAAAGTCGCGATTTAAAACGTCAAAATATTTAGGCAAAGAACTTGAATCTAATACGGGCTATGGAAAGAAAATGTCTCAAGAAGAATGTTTTACAAAACGTGAAGTCTTAGCTTCAAGCCTCATTGTCCTTCATTTTTTTTAAATGTTTCCAGAAAATTCATTTCAATTAGACCCTTTCTCTGATGCTTGGCAGTAGTTTTAGCTATAGAGTTTATCGTTTAATGGTATATAATTTTTGAAGAATTTTGGTAAAAAATGAATAAAGCTCGATATATCCGTTATTATACAAGATATGAAAAAAAAATGTACACATTAATTATAGCGTGTCTTGAGCTACATCTTAAAAAATATTTCTACAATCACAGGCTGGCCCATAGGTCGTTGGTGATACATTTTTTTTGAGTCAAACATGCCGTGTGTTATTGAATTTTTGCATTTTCCATCCAAATATAATGCATGTTTGTGAGAAAAAAATCTGGACGCAACAATTGCGTTATGGTAGCGATTTTTGATTAAATGCCTTATATTTGAAAAGCTGAATTTGCTATTAACCCATAAAGTTGACCAAGAAACGGTTTTTGGGGAACACTTTAAGTTTACTTTCGGAAATTTTTGTACGTTTTCAAACAATACAGTTATTTTGATGAAATATGGCACATTGTTTTTACTATATAGGTTATACTGGTTACCAAAATTGATTCCTGATTTCTTAAAAAAACATACATATTTGCTATTAAAAACATTTAAATGAAAATTCTCTACCATAACGCATTTGCTGCATCCAGACTTTTTCTATTTAATAAAATATAATTAAAAAAATTATCTCTTAAGTCAATAAAGTGATAAGCGAACAAACGATCTAAAACCAGTAGTAAAAGGTCGGAAGCAGCAACGCGTTATCGTACCGCATTTTCATAAATTTTTCTTAAATATCATTGACAAATCGTTTTAATAAGTATACTTGATCACCACAACACATTCTTAAAGACCTGACAATCGTTTCACTAACAAAGTTATCGTCATCAGATAATGGAAAATTATAAACTCTTAACTACTAAACATTGTGTTTATATAGCGTGCAAATTTGGGCCTCTAGAACCCGAAACCAAGGTCTGTATATATATATATATATATATATATATATATATATATATATATATATATATATATATATATATATATATATATATATATATATATATATATATACATATACACAACCGACAACCGATAACTCAAAAAGTATAAGTCAACCGATTTTGATGAAACTCGGCAAGTACCTTTCTTTTATTAATAGCTTGTATGAGTTCGTTAGTCAGTCCGATCGTACTAGTTTGTTTTAAATATAATGAATTTGTCAGAAAAAAAATTGTATTTCAAAAAATAGCAAAGCTATTTTGATGAAAAAACCTGGTAGGAATCTTGCACCAGTAACAGCCTTACTTCATGCCAAAATTCAACTTTCTTGGTTTATAGAAAAGTGAGTTATTCAAATCTGAAGCATTTAATAAAAAATCGCTACCATAACGCACTTGCTGCTTTCCGAGCTTTTAGCAAATTTTCCTTAAGAAAAATTCGCTAAAAGTGAGGTCACGATGAAAAGCTTTAAAAAAATGTCTTCAAGTGAGCGCAAATTTGGGCCCTAGACCCCAAAACAAAGGTCCGTTAAAAATTATATATATATATATATATATATATATATATATATATATATATATATATATATATATATATATATTAACGGTCATGTTTTATTCATTACCGTAACTCCCTTACTGACATAACGGAAACCTCAAAGGAAGCTTAAACAAGATTTGTTGAAAATTTGCTACTGACAATTACCATCGTAGCGCCCTTACAGTATTTTCTTTTCATTTACATTAAGTAAAGTACCAACAAACGGAATATTTGCCTTAAGGAAAAAGATCGTTATTTATTACAAATTTCTACTAAAATGTTTCGCTTGTTAAAAGATGAGAGCAATAGCCTCTTTCTTATAAATCTAAAATTATCGATGCATATAGTTAAAACGTAGTTCTCTGTGGTAAAAACACACACATCATGCGGAAAGCTCCAGAAGGTCTTGAGGGGAAGACTATGCCTAACTGACGGTTGACGATATTTCGCGCGAAGTTTTTACTCCTATTCTATAGAAGAGATATATCAGTTAGGCTCTGGTCCAATGAGATTTAAACACACGCGACAGACTCTAGAGGGGAACTGTGTCTAATAAAACCAATCGGCAGTAAGGTTCAGAGCAAGTTTCTATCGGGCAGGCAAGTAAAACGTATCTTCCGCAGGGCATGTATGCTTGGTGTAATTATTGTGCAAGTGCTGCAAATAATTTGAATTTGGTTTAGTAATTGTAACAATCCGTTGAGAAAGTAAAGGATTAAACAGTTAGTCTTTGAGAAACCTTTTAATACAACGGGAGGTTCCTGATGGCAATTCTTTGTTGTAATTGCAAGATTCAAGTAAACGGTTTCAAGTAAACACTTTCAAGTAAAGGGTTTCAAGTTTTTACTTTCAGTTCTCAGTTTCAAGTTTGCCTTTATGTCCGATTTTTCCGTATGCCGTTCAAACATACCTTTGCTGCCCGAGTTTACCGTTAAAATACAGTTTTGTTGTTCAGATTCAAGTTTATGTCTAGTTTAAAGTTATTTTCAAGTTCAAGATTCAACCGAGAGCCTACCTAACCTCTTGAATGTACATTGCACGTACACTCTCTTCCTGTCTCCATGTCTGCAAGCGTTTTCTACCAGCTACAGACTCTTATCTTGGAAAAATTAAGCGCCTATGGTAAGCGCTAAATGCTGATGTTACCCTGTGCAGTTTCTACATTCCGCAGGCAAATCAACAACTGTTGGGCTTCAGGTGAAGGCCTAGATCAGCTGGTGAACATTTGGAAGTGCTAGTGCACTGCATGGTGAGTCCTTTACAACTTTTTATAGTGAGTCTTCTTGAGACTTTAGACAGACATAAACTTTTCTACATCCATTAAATTTCTCATTAAATTGCAACATAAAAGTCAGTCAGAATTAAAATATTAGCCAGTGAGATTGATCTATATATATATATATATATATATATATATATATATATATATATATATATATATATATATATATATATATATATATATATATATATATATATATATATTGTAGTGTTATTATTATGTTCTGTGTAATTTATTTTACCACTACAATTATCTTAATACAAGAGAAAAATTTGTGCTCTTATTAAATTCATCCCAGGGTGGATTCAACTATTAATTAATAAAAAAAAAAAATAAAACTTGATCTCATACAAATGTGTTTTTATCGCCAATATTTGATTACTGTTAAATAAGCTTTCTTTCAATACCCATTACAGTCACTTCTGAACTCTTTGTATAATTCTATTATGACAAATGAAATTTACTTGGGCTTCTTATAATACTATACTTCTATTTCTTTAATTATTATGATTTTACTAACATTTTTTTCTATTTCTATTTATCTCAAAATTTCCTCATAAAACTACTTACTTCTAACATATGTTTATATTAACTTCTCAACCTATTTCAGTACCTAATTATTTTCTATGCACAAGTAGTTCAATATATATATATATATATATATATATATATATATATATATATATATATATATATATATATATATATATATATATTTTTTACTGTTCTATTTTTCCCGCTAAGATTCTTTCATTTCGTTTTACAAACGTCTTCAATTGATCCATTATTATTTATACACAACCCCATCCACTTTATTTTACTAGGTCTATTTAATATATTTACTGAGAATTATGAATCAACAAGCGAACTACAGTCTGTTTCTTGTGAACCTTTTACATATTTTAACAGTTGGAAAATAACATTTTTACTTGTTATAAATACCTCCTTTTTTTCTTCCTTCTCGGCTCTTTGTACTTCCCATTTAAACGAGGCTCTGCGTTTGGTGATGTAGACACCTCTGTATCGTCTGCTATAAACGATCATTGACTGCTTCCGCTCACTCACATTTATTTCCAATACCACTTTGAACAATTCTTACTATTTAAAACTTCATTTACTGACTTTTAACGATCCGGGTTTTAATCAATTTATTTATACCTTACAACATTCCATTATAACAAATTGTTTACAATAACATTCTAGTATTTTTTCAAACAGCTGCGCTTCACAATTATATAACGTCAATCTTATGTTCTAGACTTCTTTATATCCATCCATCAGTTAAATTCACATCAAAAACTCCAACATCTATCTCATCTGACACCACCTTTCAAAAAAAAAATTTTTTACCTATCAAACTTTTTGTTACCATGACAGTCCGCCTTCTTAATAGAATTCTTAAAACTAACATTTTATAAGAATCTTAAAACTAACATTTTATGCAATACAAAGAATTATTGTCTGTGGTTAACATCTAACCTCCTAAATCTCTTCTAAACTAGTTATCTACACCCTACTGACTAATATCTTAATTATCTACAGTGGTATCATTGCCTATTTAAGTCCATGTTGTGTTTTCTTAACTTTGCCTTTTATTTTTTTATAAAATGTACAAAATTTTTGTAGTGCATATCACATACATAAAAAGTAAAGATTAGCACCTGTGATGAGCACTGAAAATTACAATTTGATTCAAATTTTTTTTTTATTCAGATTTTACGTGGCTATCAAATTTGCTGTTATCAAATTTGCTGCACCATCTCTTTTAGAAAAATTTTTGTATCGATAATACCAATAGTGATAATAATAATAATACTTATTATGTGCGTACGTGAGCCTGGATCACACCACAAATTCCCCTAAGAAACAATTTCGGCACTTTGAAATCTAGATTTCAACCTGTCAAATTGTTTATTACCAATATGTTTTCATTTTTCTACTCTTCGAACTTCATTCTGCTCCCATATTTGGACGTTTTTATTTTCCGCTATCTACGACTCTTGTTTTCTATTACTGTCTCACTTCAATATATCTACATATATATTTTCTCGGGTTTTCTTCTTTATGGTGTTCAAATCTTTTTCTTTCTTTAATTCACAACGACATTACCTTATTTTGATTTATTTTCTCGGATTTGCAGCTTTCTCAATATCCCTTATTAACTTGTTCATATTATTTTTATTTTATATGGCTTCGATCCTTTAAACATAATCTACATTCCCCTATATTTTCATTATTCCATTTATATTCCTACTTTTCTTCATTTTTCATATATCAATATTCATTATCATCATATTCTTAGTTTATCATTACCTATCTTAGGTTTTCTATTCTTATTTACTGGTTTCGCTACACAAACTACTAATTCTTCATATTTTTCGCCATATACTAATATTTTTATCATATTTTCTACTTCATTTTCATTCATTTGTTATCTTTACTTTTTAGCTTGCTTCATCCTGCCCTTGTCAGTCATCGTTGCTTTTCTTTTCTTTGATTTCCATTTTATGCCTCGAGTTTTTTATATGCTTACATTTTTCTTGCATCCATCCCTTTTCTTTTATCTTGCTTTCCTTTTGCCATTCGGCCTTGATAATTTTACCCTCTTTCTTTCCTACTCTTCTAATTCTTAGCACAGCTCCTTGTTCTTACTGCTCTGTTGCTACCTAGCCTTTATGTTTGATTTGCACCTTCTTTCCCACTCTTTTGATTTTTTTTACAATAGGGTACTAGTTCTTCCCGTTCAAATTTGTACACATCTGATATGTTAAATAATCCTCTTATCTAGTCTGTTACGACATCTTTTACTTTACAACTGTTTATTGGATTATCATTGACTATTTCATAGGGACCTTCAAATAGTGGTTGTAACTTGGCACATTTCCCCAATTCTCGATTCCCAATTCTTTGTGCTCGTATAACTACTAGATCTTTATTTAGGCTTTTAATGCTCTTTATTTAATTTACCTTATGTCTTCCCCTTATAAAATTTGCCCCACTTGATTTGTTGGTCTCGTCGTATGTCTTGTCGTCATGTGGTTTTTTTGATTGTTTACAAGTTTTCTTCGTCGAGTTGATATATGACTGACCTGTCTCGACTTGGTGTCTTGCTGTTGACATTTTCATCCACTGTTATTACACCATCTAATATTTTCATTTTTTTTTTATCACTTTTGTTTCTTATTCCCATTATATTTGTTTTCATTTCCTTAACTTCTCTGTCCTTTTGTTCTGTACCATTATTTAGTTTCAGTACCGTATCGTTTTCCATTTTATTGTTTTGCCTTATTCGTTGGTCGTTGTTATCATATTCCCTTCTACGTACGGGATTATATTCTATATTAAAATTGTCATTGTAGTTATCCCCATTCCTATCGTACTTATACCTGTTCCTGCCACCGTTGTCATACTTTTTTTCACGTCGATACCTATTATTTCCTTTTCGTTTAAATTTGTCTCCCCTATCCTTGATTTCTTCTAGGTTTTCTCGTTTCTTTTTATTTCTTTTATTCCCCATTCTCCTACTTTCCTCATTAAATCTTTGTTCTGCCTCGTCTCTTAATTTTTTTACATTTTCACCATTTACTCTGCTTATTTGATTGATCTGTTTAATCTTCCCATTTACTTCTGTTAATTTGTCCTTTATTTCACTGTGATAGTTCTCTACCTTTCTTTCCATCACTGTGTTTACTCCTACTAGTCTCTGATACCGTTCATTTTCCATCTGTATCAAACTACTCATCTCGTCGTCAGTTGCTTTGATTTTCTCGATTATAACCTTGCGTACTTCATTCATTTCTTCATCGACTTTCTCTTCTATCTTTCGTTCTATTTCTACTTTTAATACTTGCACTGTTTTATCAAATTTTTCTGTAATTTTTATATCCATTACATTTAATCTGTCGTTCATCTGTCTCATATTTTGATTCATATTTTGCATTATGCTTATTTCCTGTTTCTCTATCTTATCATTTATATCTTGTTTTATATTAATTTCCTGTTTCGCCAACTTCTCATTTATCTCCTGCATTATGCTATTTATATTTGCATTCATACTTTGTTCTTGTTTTTCTATTTTGTCCCCTATACTATTCATATTTTGCATTAATTTCATTAATATTTCGTTGTTACTGTCACGTTTTTGTTCAGGTGCTGACACTCCTTCATTTGTTTCTGCACTCGTATTTACAGTCATTTCTACGTGTTCTTCCATATTCTCTCTTATTTCTTGTTCGTCCACTCTTTCCTCACTCATTTCAACATTTTCCTGTAGCTCATTCGCTCTGTCATCTCCTCTGTCTTGTCTGTCTCTCGATGTAGCTGTCTTTCTAGTTGCTTTTTTGTTAGGCATGTTATTTATATGGGTATTGAAATTGGAAATGGTTCACTTATTTCTTTTATCTACGTTTTTATATTATTATTTCTAATTTTTTTTATAGGTCCGTGCATGTATTTTCCAAGCCCTCACGTTTGGTCGCCATTTTGTATATTATTATTATGTTCTGTGTAATTTATTTTACCACTACAATTATCTTAATACAAGAGAAAAATTTGTGCCCTTATTAAATTCATCCCAGGGTGGATTCAACTATTAATTAATAAAAAAAATAAATAAAACTTGATCTCATACAAATGTGTTTTTATCGCCAATATTTGATTACTGTTAAATAAGCTTTCTTTCAATACCCATTACAGTCACTTCTGAACTCTTTGTATAATTCTATTATGACAAATGAAATTTACTTGGGCTTCTTATAATACTATACTTCTATTTCTTTAATTATTATGATTTTACTAACATTTTTTTCTATTTCTATTTATCTCAAAATTTCCTCATAAAACTACTTACTTCTAACATATGTTTATATTAACTTCTCAACCTATTTCAGTACCTAATTATTTTCTATGCACAAGTAGTTCAATATATATATATATTTTTTTTTTACTGTTCTATTTTTCCCGCTAAGATTCTTTCATTTCGTTTTACAAACGTCTTCAATTGATCCATTATTATTTATACACAACCCCATCCACTTTATTTTACTAGGTCTATTTAATATATTTCCTGAGAATTATGAATCAACAAGCGAACTACAGTCTGTTTCTTGTGAACCTTTTACATATTTTAACAGTTGGAAAATAACATTTTTACTTGTTATAAATACCTCCTTTTTTTCTTCCTTCTCGGCTCTTTGTACTTCCCATTTAAACGAGGCTCTGCGTTTGGTGATGTAGACACCTCTGTATCGTCTGCTATAAACGATCATTGACTGCTTCCGCTCACTCACATTTATTTCCAATACCACTTTGAACAATTCTTACTATTTAAAACTTCATTTACTGACTTTTAACGATCCGGGTTTTAATCAATTTATTTATACCTTACAACATTCCATTATAACAAATTGTTTACAATAACATTCTAGTCTTTTTTCAAACAGCTGCGCTTCACAATTATATAACGTCAATCTTATGTTCTAGACTTCTTTATATCCATCCATCAGTTAAATTCACATCAAAAACTCCAACATCTATCTCATCTGACACCACCTTTCAAAAAAAAAAATTTTTTACCTATCAAACTTTTTGTTACCATGACAGTCCGCCTTCTTAATAGAATTCTTAAAACTAACATTTTATAAGAATCTTAAAACTAACATTTTATGCAATACAAAGAATTATTGTCTGTGGTTAACATCTAACCTCCTAAATCTCTTCTAAACTAGTTATCTACACCCTACTGACTAATATCTTAATTATCTACAGTGGTATCATTGCCTATTTAAGTCCATGTTGTGTTTTCTTAACTTTGCCTTTTATTTTTTTATAAAATGTACAAAATTTTTGTAGTGCATATCACATACATAAAAAGTAAAGATTAGCACCTGTGATGAGCACTGAAAATTACAATTTGATTCAAATTTTTTTTTTATTCAGATTTTACGTGGCTATCAAATTTGCTGTTATCAAATTTGCTGCACCATCTCTTTTAGAAAAATTTTTGTATCGATAATACCAATAGTGATAATAATAATAATACTTATTATGTGCGTACGTGAGCCTGGATCACACCACAATATATATATATATATATATATATATATATATATATATATATATATATATATATATATATATATATATATATATATATATATATATATATGTATATAGCATTTTGGTCACGAACCTTTCAAACCTTCAAATATGTTTTAGAGTAATTAAAAAATAGCTTATAACCTTCCATTTAAATTTTGGTTAACCGTTACTTGATTTTACAATATCTGAGCTTCTCTCGCAGACGTTTAAGATAACAAAATAGAACAATTAACTTGAAATTGCCTAACAAATTAAAACTGAGAGCATTGGTAGATCTGATTAAAAAACCTTTAATTTTACATTTGATATTTATTTTGCTTCTTTGTAATGTACAGCATATATTTGATTTACCAAGAGTCTTGATTAAAACCCCAATTATTAATTAATATCAATAAATTTAAATATTTGTGTTTTTAGTAAATTTTCTTAGAAAAAATTCACTAATGAGGAGATCTTGACTTTTGAATTTTGAAAAAAATGTCTTCAAATGAGCGCGATCTAGGACCCCTAGAACCCATATCCGGGGTCAGTTTCAATTTTTATGTTTATATATATATATATATATATATATATATATATATATATATATATATATATATATATATATATATATATATATATATATATATATATGTATATATGTATCACACCGATAACTCAAAAAATAATGGGCCGATTTTGATAAAATTTGGCATGTACCTTTCTTTTGTAAATGGCTTGGATAAGTTCGTTAGCCAGGAAAATCGGACGAGGTTTTCCGGGAAAATTTTGAGTTTTCATTCAAAAAAAATTCTTATCTCAAAAAGTAATAAGCCGATTTTAATAAAATTTGGCATGTACCTTTCTTTTGTAAATGGCTTTGACAAGTTTGTTAGTAAAAAAAATCGGACGAGGTTTTCCTGGAAAATTTTGAGTTTTCATTCGAAAAAATTTTTTATCGCAAAGAATAATAAGCCGATTTTGATAAAATTTGGCATGTACCTTCCTTTTGTAAATGAATTTAACAAGTTCGTTAATCAAAAAAATCGGACGAGGTTTTCCGGGAAAATTTTGAGTTTTAATTTGAAAAAAAATTTTATCTTAAAAAATAAGAAATCTATGATAACCAAATTTAGTAGGTAGGTTTACGATATAAAAAGTAAACTATACACCAAAATTTAGATTTCTATGTTACAAGAAAAAAAAGTTATAATAAAATATTTTGTGCCAGATCATTTCTATGAAAATTCACTACCATAACGCACTTGCTGCGTCCAGGCTTTTAATATCTGTTTTGATTGAAAAACAAAAATCAAAAAATTAAATTTGAAATAAGGGAAACGTGGGAAAGTGTTTGGCATGAGTTTGTAACAAAACAACTAATCGAGTTACACTTATTCATCCAATTTTGCCTAAAAAAATTCCACATATTGACGAATTTATTATACCGATGTACTATACTACTATAGTTACCAGAATGAAGCTGAATCACGGCTGCTTTCCACAACACCTACATAAAATAGGCATAAGTAACAATCCTTATTGTACATCTGATAACAGTTAACTAGGAACTTTAGAACACCTCATGTTTCAGTGCAGTTTGTATAACCTGATACGTAAAGAACTCTAGAAAGAACTCAAAGATGCAGGAGTAGAGTTTCCTGTGATTTTAGCAGGACTTATTTGTACAAATATCCTGAAAATATATAATATACTTATAAAATTCATTCGGCATACAAAAATCAAAATTTAGTTTTGCTGTTTCTCTATATGTCTATTTTAGTATTAGCCTTAGTTAAGAATAATAATAATTTAAAATTAGTTTTCCTACTGTCTCAGCTATTGTTTTTTATCCCATGTCATTAGATCTTTAGTGTTGTTTGTTAAAAAAAATGCCCTGAAGGACACCTGGGCGAGAAGCGAATATCTTTTGTTTCTATCCTTAATAATAAGTAAGAACACAAACATTTATATTCTGACAAAATTGATATGTTAGAAGATAAATATTGCTTATGCTATCGCCATTTAGAAATAGTCATACTCTGTAAGAGCTTACACATAAAGGTACGTCCATCGCCTTAACCCTCCCTATTGCTGTAAGTATTGATATCCATGTAGCAAATTATAAATATATTTGAAGGAGAATCGCTTTTAATAACAGTGTATAGATATAATATTGGTACAAATTTACTGCAGAGTTTCGTGGCCAATGGACGTAATGTCCGAAGCCAATTCCTTCCACACACACACACACACACACCGATCCTTAAAATGTTTTTGTGTAAATTCGCTACCATAACTCACTTGCTGTATGTATGGTACTGTGTTTCAAAACACTTTGTATAACGCATATAGAACTACTGCTGCTACAATCCACAATGCTTTCGAAAATGTAACTCCTGGATTTCTGAACTAATGCCAGGACCTTCAACCTCTTAACTAACAAATCATGAGTTACGAGTCGCTGGATCCAACTGTAATAATTAAACTGTATATTGCTTCCTCGACATTCGGTAAGACGTTATATCGTATGTTGGCTGTTGAGGAAGTTATTAATAATGTCACAGTGTCTAGAAGGGTAGCGAGGCATGGTGTTTCTCCCACAGAGTTACAGTAGGTCTGCAATTAGCAGGTCTTTGCGGGAAATAGAGTGCAAAACTCAAACTGCAAAGTGCGGAAAGGGTTGCGGTAACTTCACGCCGTTGTTCCATTAACTTACGATACTGGGTGAAACCGAAACTGTTGGTTGCAAGTTTATGAGGTCGCCACATAATCAAGTTCTGAAAGTTTAATGTCATTTATAATGGTTATTCATATAATAAAGCGATCTAAAATATTTTCTCCAATAGGCGTTCAGCTTTTAGTGAATTTTCACTAAGAAAATTCACTAATTGAGAGGTAACGATGGTAAGACTTTTGGAATTTTTTTTGGAATGAGCACGTATTAGGGCCCCTAGAACTCATATACAAAGTCCGTTTGAATTTTTATATGTTTATATATAGGGGAAGGTCGGGCAAAAAGAACCATATGGGCAAAAGGAATAACGCAAATTCTGAACTAAATGTGATTAATTGCGACCTGGCAACAGTGTCAGATTATGCACCGTGTTCTGTTGAACGGATGGTGGCGTTAGGTCTAGTGACTTCCACAGGTTTCCTAGTTTCTTTGTGAAATTTAGTTCAAGGTAAGTTTGACTACTTAGTTTTACAAAAGTTACATAAGTGTTAATGAGGTCTGGTAACCAGTATGTGCTTATAACTTTAATAGGACACAATAAGGCATTCACTGCGTAGTCCTAACCTATAAATTGCATGCGTTGTGTACAGTGTTTTGTGTGGCATTCGTTGCACTAAGTACATGTGTGTTAGGGCAAAAGGAACCGGGCAAAAGGCATCAGTGGTTCCTCTTGACCGAGCTGTGATTCTTTTTACCCTTTTATGTAAATGTGTAGCACGTTGCTAAAAAGGCTTCTGAATATATATTTTTTATTTCCAGATGGTTTTCAAATATAACAGAAAAAGTGATAGGGGCTTAGGCTAGTCCGAGGCTACAATGGCATTAGCTATAAATCAAGTAACCGAATCAAATTTTTCAATAAGAAAAGCAGTTTTAATGCATGGAATTCCATATCCTACCCTACGCAAGCATGTAAAATCGGGTGTGCCAGCAAAGTCTTTAGGTCGTTTTAAACCAGTGTTCACTAGTGATGAGGAGCAACAGTTTGTTGATTTCATCAAAGAAGTAGACGGACGATTTTACGGCATCACCAAAAAATATTTATGTGAACTAGTTTTCCAATTTGCTAAAAAAAAATCAACCATCCTTTTCAAAACGGAATGGCGGGACAACAATGGTACAACAACTTTATGTCTCGGCATCCTGAACTGAGCTTACGGGTTCCCGAACCAACAAGTATAGCAAGAGCTAGGGGTTTCAATCGACCTCAGGTACAATTGTTTTTTGACAATCTTTCAGTTCTAAGAGAAAAATAAGTTTTCGCTAGATAATATATAATGCAGATGAAACAGGGATCCAACCATCAGCAAAGAGGTCTCCTAAAGTCATAAGTCTAAGAGGCAAGAAGCAATAGGCAGTATTTCATCAGCTGAAAGGGGTCAATTGGTAACTGCTATGTTTTGTTGTTCTGCTTCAGGTAGATTTATACCGCCTTGTCTCATTTTCACAAGAAAAAAGCGAAATCCAAGATTCCTGGCTGGTACTCCTCCTGGCTGTATAGATATTGTGACAGACAGTGGCTGGATGACAGCTGAAGCTTTTTTGGAATGGTTACAATTCTTTGTTAGGTGTGTCCGGCCAACAGATCAACACAAAGGTTTATTAATCTTAAATAACCATTCTTCGCATAGGTCTATAGAAGCTCTAGACTATGCATCATCAAACAATCTTGTTATTTTAACAGTCCCTCCACACACTACACATAAATTGCAACCTTTAGACGTCAGTGTCTACTCTCCATTCAGTGGATACTTTCAGCGCGAGGTTGACAAATGGCAAAAGAATCACCCTTCACAAAGACTTACGTTTTTCGACATTGGTGCAGTTTTTGGTGGAGCGTACCTTCAATCAACAACACCTCAGAATGCTATCAACGGATTTAAGAAAACTGGCATCGCAGAGTGTGACATAGACGTCTTTACATATTCGGACTTCCTACCTGCCGACGTTACAGATAAAACACAGCCCAACGACACTGATTATAAACAAAATGGCCGTATACTTGACAAAAATGACCAAGCTGAAAACAAAGATTTGGAAAATAGAAACACATCAAACACAATTGAAGAAAATGGGAACCAAAAAAGTAATGTGACCTCAGAAATTATATCAGAAATCGAATCTTCTGATGAAGATACACCTTTATTAAAAATTCGGGACGAATTGAAAGATTTGAGAGACATTTGTGAAGCAGGTCTTTCCAACAAGCCTGATAGTCCCAATATCAGTTTATTAGACATAAGGCCATTGCCTAAGCATACTGCTGTTTTAACAATTAAGAAACGCAAGACCCAAAAATCAGAAATTCTGACATCTACTCCAGTAAAGCAAGAAATTCGTTCTAAAGTGAAGAATCCGTCAGAGAAAGGAAAATGAAAGTTGAATGCCAAACCAGACAAAGAGTTTCTAATTTGCCTATCAAAGAAACCTAAAGAAAAAGAGGTTCCTGAGGAGTTCATTCTCTGTCTTGTCTGCGGTGATTGTTACGGAAATTCAATTCCAGGGGAGAAATGGATTGAGTGCAACATATGCAAGAGTTGGTGTCACCAGCTATGTAGTGACTATAAAAATATAGGATTTTATATTTGTGACAATTGTAGAGATACAATACTCTAGTCAAGAAAATGAATTATTATTAGTATTAAGTTTTTTCATATTGCAACTAGATTTTTTTCGTATTACATTAGAATGTTGAATTTTTAGTTTTTTCCAAGTTTTCCAAGGATTTAAATTGTTTTTTGATATGGTTCATTTTGCCCTTGCCAATTAATTCTTTTGCCCGTATGGTATGGGCAAAAGGAGCCTAAGTCAATTGTTCAAAAATCTGCGGATAAATAATATAATATTTTTACTAGTATCGCTTAGTATTTTTTTTTCAGTAAATATAAAGTATACAACATAGGAGGGTACAAAATTCTTTAAGGCAATTTATGAATTTTCACACTTACAGAATTTAAAAGTAAAGTGGTTCCCGCTGCCCGACCTTCCCCTATATATATATATATATATATATATATATATATATATATATATATATATATATATATATATATATATATATATATATATATATATATATATATATATATATATATATATAGGGTGGCGAATTGAAAACGAAACAGACCGATTTGCGTCCAGAGAATTTTTTTTAAGAAACGCTGAAACACGTCAATTTTAATATTGAGGAGGACATGTTTTGACATAAAACTCAACTTTGTCACATGAACCCCTTAAGGGTGGTGATAACAACCCTTATATTTTAAATATGGAAGATGGGTTGAGTGTTACATCATTTGAAAGCTCTTTCTTTTCTGAATTCAGCACACAAATTTTTTGGAAGTTTTATTAACTCGTTTAAAAATTATTAACAGTTGAAGATGCAAAAACGCATTTCACTCATTCCGATAAGAAATGTGCTGATAGTCAATATTTTGTTGGTTTGTAAACAAAAAAATTGACAATCAGAGAACATTTCTTAACGAAATGAGAGAAATTCGGTTTATTATTTCAATTTATCGGTCGGTTTGATACTTGATAGTACTACCGAAAACTAACTTCACAATGGTGTATTCTGTAGAAGAAAGAGTTGAAATAATTACTATTTTTTTTTTAAAACGACGACTGTGCCAACCGTACCGCAAATTTGTTTAATGAACGACATCCGAACAGACATGTTAACAGAAAATACATTTTGGAGTTGGCTGCAAAGTTTCGACAAAGTGGTTCAGTAGCCGACAAAAAACGGGATCCTGAACGTGAATTTCCTGTTAGAAATGAGACTACTGAGATTGAAGTTTTAGGACAAATTGCTGCAGACACAACTCTGAGCACGAGGAAATTGGCCATTGTATCAAACATCAAAAGAAAAACTATTCAGCGAATATTGAAGCATCATAAATTTCACCCGTATAAAATTCATCTTGTACAACAACTGAATGAAGATGATTTTGATCGGCGGCTGGAGTTTTGTATAGCTGATAACGGGAACTTTCTGTTCAATATCTGTTTTTCAGACGAATGTACGTTTTTATTAAACTCTACAGTCAATCGTCATAATTGTCGTTATTGGGTGGATAATAATCCAAAAAAATTTCACGAAGTCCACAGTCAAACTCCAGGGAAATTGAATGTCTGGACTGGCATTTTTGGGAACCGCTTAATCGGATCAATTTTTCTTGATGGCAATTTGAGTGGCGAAACGTATTTGTAGTTACTAGAAGATATCGTTTACCCTCTACTAATTGACCTTGTTGAAAATGATGATCGCTATCAAGAAAATCAATTAGTGTTTCAATAAGATGGAGCTCCTCCGCATTTTGCACAACGTGTTAGTGATTTTTTGAACAGAATTTCCAGGACAATTGATTGGGCGTAGAGGTGCTATTGAGTGGCCCCTAGATCACCGGATTTAACTCCTTTAGACTTCTTTCTATGGGGCCATTTAAAGAGTAGAATTTACGCAACAGAACTGGAGTCTCTGGAAGAATTACGACGACGCATTGTTGAAGATTGCCGTCAAATAACTCCACAAATGCTCCAGAATGTCAGAGCTCGTTTTGAACAAAATTTGTACTTTTGAATGGAAGCTGGTGGTCAACAATTTGAACACTTACTTAACTGAATAAACATTTTTGAACGTTTGGTTTTGTTTTTTAGTTTTCTTTAAACGAAAAATTGACTAATTAGTGCATTTCTTATCACAATGAATCAAATACGTTCTTGCAACTCCAACTGTGAATAATTTTTAAACGAGTTGATAAAACTTCCAAAAAAAAATACTGTACTGAATTCAGAAAAGAAAAACCTTTCAAATGATGTAACACTCGACCCATGTTCTCTATTTAAAATATAGGGGTTGTTATCACCACCCTTAATGGGTTGATGTGACAAAGTTGAGTTTTATGTCCAAACATGGCCCCCTCAATATTAAAATTGACATGTTTCAGCGTTTCTTAAAAAAAGATTCTCTGGACGCAAATCGGTCTGTTTCGTTTTCAATGCGCCACCGTGTATATATATATATATATATATATATATATATATATATATATATATATATATATATATATATATATATATATATATATATAATTTTCGTAAAAAAAAAGATGTAGACCATTTTTATGGAAACTCGGCACCATAACGCACGTATGGTGCGTCCAGACTTTTTATTTGCACATTATAAGTTTGGATAAAATATTTGGTAGTGCGTGATAAAATGATTCTGGTAAAATCGACCAAGCACAAAAAATATACTATATAATTCTTATATATTTTCCTCAATAAATAATATTTTAATTATCTCAGTTTCCAGTTTCCTTTCGTCGCTGGGTTTTCCATTTATTGCGTAACTTTTTTGAACTGAAATAGAAACTAAACAGATTTTCCTTGCGGAACTTGGCTGTGTTTTCCCACGGGTACAGTTAGTTCTACATCGACGATCTTCCAGTAAAAAGACGGAAGCGTCGTTTTGTCAACAAAAAGTCTTAAGAAAAAACAGAAACGTGTTGTTGCATTTAACGCTTAGAGCGCACTTAACTAACTAAAGAGAATGACATTTCAAAATCACACAGTTAGTTGGAAAGTGTGCCTAAATTGTAATGCCTGCTTTTTTTAAATAATAAATTTTATGAGCAGCTAATTTAGATTTATTAATATAACAAATGGCATTATTTGGTTCACAATCGCAATAAATATATAGCAACGGATCCTTTGTATTACCTGGAGTTGTATTTTAGAGAAAGTTCTAGGATATCTTTGTAGTGAATTTTTATTAAAAAATTCACGAATAGACAGGTAACGATGGTGAGACTATACAAAATTTTTTTCAAATGAGCGCGAACTAGGACCCCTAGAACCCATATCCGGGGTCAGTTTCAATTATATATATATATATATATATATATATATATATATATATATATATATATATATATATATATATATATATATATATATATATATATATATATGTATCCAACCGATAACTCAAAAAATTATTAACTGATTTCGATGAAACTCGGGAAGTCGCTTTCTTTTATCAATGGCTTGGATAAGTTCGTTCGCCAGGAAAATCCGACAAGGATTTCCGGGAAAATTTTGTGATTTCTTTCAAAAAAAAATTTTTTCTCCGAAAATTACAAAGTTATTTTAATAAAATTTGATGGATATGTTACATTGCAAAAGGCCTTCGTACGTACCAAAATTCAACTTTTAAGTTTGAGTTATTCAATCTTTGAGTTTTCTTTCGAAAAATTTATTTTAGTCCGAAAATTACAAAGTTGTTTTAATGAAATGTGGTAAATACGTTGCCTGAGGAAAGATCTTACTACGTACCAAAATTCAACTTTCTAACTTCATAGAAAACTGAGTTATTCAAATTTGAAACATTTAATAAAAATTCACTACCATAACGCACTTGCTGCGTCCCAAATATTTTGAGTTATTCTAACGTAAAAAATTCCTTCTGCAATACACCGATGTCACCTTAAAAAGGTTTAGGCAAATAAATTCAATGCTAGTCTTTATCTGATGACAAGTACCAAAATCAATAAATACCTGTTAAAGGGACACTTCGGAAAATTTAAAGTGGTTTAGGTTAATCAAAAGACGAAATATCGCGCTAGTACAGCGGAGGTAAAGGGCGCAATCTGGAGCGTTCAACATGCATTTATGGCACTTGTGAAAACGAGCGAGAGGTAGTAAGTCGTTGAGGAAATAAGTCTTGCAACTTATTCCTCCGTTCTTAAAACCAGTTAAATTTTGTGAACCAGGCACGTTATCTCCTTTTTACCAACACCATCACCAGCGGTGACAGCAAATTAAGGCTCAGAAAATGGGTAGGTGATATACAGTGTGTCCCAAACTGGATGGGAATGTATTGCTATCTCCGTTATTATTAGAAATAGGGAGACCGTTAAATTAGCAATGTTTTGTAGAATTCCATGATCGTTCCAAATATGACTTGCATTTTGTACTGCCTCTTTTCGTTTTTGAGTTATTTAAAAAAATTGCCGATTTCGTTTTCCTTCAATATCTAAGTAGGCTTTAATCTGACATGTCTAAGACTTGCACGTTATCAAGACACTTTTTACAAAGTAATCTTTTTGTGCTATTCTCAAGTTAGGATTGTCATTTGTTTTTGAGCTAGAGGTATCGTTTGTTTTTATTATAACAGTCATATTGGATTTTTTGCTCATGTGATAGCCTGTGAAAAGAGGTTTTCAATGATGTACAACATGCTTGAGAAATCTTGTAATTGCACTGACAATTTTGAGAAAATCCGTGTTAAGGATAGTAGGCTATGAAATCCAATACCAGAAAACAAATGACAAAAAAAAAAGTGTTCCAAAAAGCAGTACGCCATGGAGTCTAACAATAGACTTCTACTTTTAACATAATTTTCCGTAATGATTTACGATAAAAAAATATTGATTTAATTTACAATACCTAATTAGGTAATAATGCGAGGTAATATTATGTTAAATAGTTTAATAACGAAACCCTGCAATAGCAAGTAGAAACTTAAACTCCACAAACCACACAATTAAAAACGGAACTCAACAAATAATAAAATAGAAACTTAAAAATCCACTAAATAGAAAATTGTTCAATATGGCCACCGTTTTGTTCAATGCACTTTATACACCCTTTTTGAAACATGCCTGTAAAGTATGGTGAGGCTGTTTTGGTTAATATGATTTATAGCTTCCGTGATTCTGTTTCGTAATTCATTGATATTTTGTAGTGGACCGAATTTATACACATCATTCTTCAGAGTACCCCAGAAATAAAAATCCATGGATGTTATATCGGCCCATTGTTACGAATAACACGATTATTAAAATTTTGGTACAAAAATGCTTTGAAATGCTTTGTGCGTTGGACAACTGTCTTGTTGGTACCAAATCTCGTCTAAATTATCATGAAATCTTCGAATTGTTGGAATCATACCATTTCTCAATAGATTAAGACACCTTTCCCCAGTTAAATTATTTTCCAAAAAGAACGGTCCAACAATAAAGTTACCTGAAACTTTTTAAAATTAACTGTCTAATCCACAAATAAAGATAACAGTTTTTTACCTAATAAGCCGCACCAAATATTATTACCAAACCTATCTTTCTTCCTTTAGATGGGGATTTTCATTTACCCAATAATGCCTATTATGGCGATTATATACACCACAATTTGTAAATCTGGATTCATCAGTCCATATTATTTTCAAATGAAAACTTTCATCTTGCTGACATAGTCCTTGATACCATCTGCAAAATTGAAGTCGCTTAGGGTAATCGTCAACATTTAAGCCTTGTACGATTGTAGGTTTGTATGGATTGTAATGACTTTGTTTTAATACACGATGTACCGTACTTTTTGGAACGTCAATTTGTTGACCATAAAACCAAACAAATTGCGGAGGGTTTTCGTTTGAAACCTGTAAGACGGCTTTATTTCTGTCTTCATTTCTAGGCATTGGTAGTTTCTTTGCATGGAAGCTACCGTCGATCAATAGATTGGTCAATATCCTGCGAAATATTTTGGTGTGTGGTTGCCGTCTTTCTGCGTTGTTTTGATATGAATTTGCAGCTGCCTCAGTATTTCGGTTGGAACTAATATAACATTCCAACATGTCAAAATATTTTACATTACTGAACATATTCCAGCTTCTAAATTGGGAGTCTGGTGCAGGGTAGATTGCTACGGACGTATGCGCACACGCCTCCGTGCAATCTAAAGGAAGTAAAGAGCCCATACCCCTGGAAATTAAGGTGATTCGTGGCTGTTTTGGCACTGATTTTGGTTTCGGTGAGGAAGAGGAGTTGGGGCCTATTAGCCTGGAGGAAATGAAATGGTGGAGAGAGTTGAGGTTAGAATTTAGGCCACATATATTTGAGAAGGATATGTTAAATCTCGATGCCGGCGCCATTGTACACCTCTCTCCCGGAGATCCGAATGGAGGGGTATTTTATATTAGCAATCTTTTGACATGGAGGAGCCATCATCATTTTTGTTTATAAGGGAAACCGACTCATACACCAAAATCGGAAAAATCAGTTAGGAGTTTACTTCCCTTGATGTAACGGGTGGTACCTCCTCGGGCGTGAAAAAATCCTTTACTATCACGTAAAGGAAAAGTCCACTACCACGTTTTGACTCCGATTAGTCGCGTCGTACGACAGACAGGAGTTACCTTGGGCCTATTCTTTTAGTTAGTCCCCGGACCTACAGGGGACTAACAAAAGTTGCATTCAGATGCTAATAATCCTAAATTTTCGATTTTAAAAGTCTTTTTCTGTCCACTATATATATATATATATATATATATATATATATATATATATATATATATATATATATATATATATATATATATATATATATATATTTCTGGGTATTCTCATGCATATAATAATTTTCTATGTGTGAAAAACTATAAGATAATAAATGTCAAGATCACGGTAATGGAAAATTCATAGAAATTGTCTATTAAGATAGTGAATTTATTGCATTTGGCTGTTACAGACTGTATGTGGTGGAGGATTGCCAGGTCTAAAAGGTGTGTTAGGGTGAATTCAATTAAAAGTGTACTTTTATCTTATTCTGATTTTATTAACAAAGTTTATATGTTCAGAAGAAATAATTTGCTATTTTGGGTAAAAATTTAATATTATTCTAGATATATCAGGTTTCTCAGAAAAATTATTTAAAATGTTGCTTACCTGTCTTGTTAACAGAACAATGATCAAAATGTATAAATTTAAAATGAGACCCACAACAGATACCAGCGATAAGGGTATTGTGAGGAATATAGTCATATCGCTACATATATTCCATCTACCTTACGTCTTCATGTGGTAATCCCATGATACTATGCTGCCTTCTCAACAATAATGCCATCAGTGGGTGATCTGAAATTAAAGAAGTTAGTATTTAGTATAAGAGATCACCTGCGAAAGCTTTTAACAAATGTAAGATTGCTGTTTAACTGTATTTTAGTAAATTTTCGTAGAAAAAATTAACCAATGAGGAGATCGCGACTTTTAAATTTTGACCCAATTAGGTGAGCCTTCGTTTTGCAAGTGGCTTGAGTAAGTTCGTTAACAAAAAAAACTTTGGACGCAGCAAGTGCGCTATGGTAGTGAATTTTCATTAAAATGTTTTTATTGCAAATATGTCTGTTTTCTTTTTATTTAAGAAAGCAGGCATTAATTTTGGTTACCAGTATAACCTATATAGTAAAAACAATGTGCCATGTTTCATAAAAATAACTTTATTGTGTGAAAATGTACAAAAATTGCCAAAAGTAAACTTGAAGTGTTCCCGGAAAAACTTGTTTCTTGGTCAACCTTATAGGTCAGTAGCAAATTGGGCTATTCAAATATGAAGCATTTGATAAAAATTCGCTACCATAACGCACTTGCTGCATCCAGAATTTCTTTTCTTACAAACATTCATTATATTTCGATGGAAAATGCAAAAACGCAATAACATAAGGCGTGTTTGATTAAAAAAAAAGATAATTTGTATCACCAACGACTTATAGGCGACCCTGTGATTGTAGAAATATTTTTTTAAGATGTAGCTCAAGACACCCTATAATTAATGTACAAAGATTTTTTTCATATCTTGTATAATAACGGATATATTGAGCTTTATTGATTTTTTACGAAAATTCGACAAAAATTATATACCATTAAACGATAAACTCTATAGCTAAGGCTACTGCCAAGCATCAGAGAAAGGGTCTATTTGAAATGAATTTTTTGAAAATATTTTAGTAAAATGAAGGACAATGACGGTTGAAACTAAGACTTCAGGGTTTGTAAAACATCCTTCTTGAGACATTTGATTTCCATAGCCCGTATTGGATTCAAGTTACTTACCTAACCTAACCGATTTTGACGTTTTAAATCGCAACTTTGACGTTTTGAGGAAAACCCCAATTTATTTTTCTTTAAATGCCTATCACTTTTTTGTCTTTTGACCTACATAGGTAACTTACCTATAAGGATGTTAACCCGCGTACCAAATTTGGTTGCCCTTACTTTGTTAATTTCGGAGATATAATTTTTTTTCGAAAGAAAACACAAAATTTTCCGGGAAAACCTGGGCAGATTTTTATGGCTAACGAACTTATCCAAGCCATTTGCAAAAGGAATTTTTTCACCAAATTTAATCAAAATCCGCCAAGTATTTTTTGAGTTATCGGTGTGATAGATATATATATATATATATATATATATATATATATATATATATATATATATATATATATATATATATATATATATATATATATATAAATTGAAACTGACCCCGGATATGTGTTCTGGGGGGCCTAATTTGCGCTCATTTGAAAAAATTTTTTCAAAATTCAAAAGTCGGGATCTTCTCATTAGTGATTTTTTTAAAGAAAATTCACTAAAATCGGAACAGTTTTTCCGGGAAAGTTTTGGATTTTCTTAAAAAAATAAAGCTATAGCAACGAAATTTGGTACACAGCTTTATATTATAAAAAGTACCGTACATGCCAGAATCTAGAGCCCTAAGTTGAAACAACAAAGTTGCAGGCATTAGAAGAAAAAAAATTCGTTAAAACCAAAAATATAATCGAGTTTATGTGTTCCGATATTTAATCCTGATTGTTGCCAATATGGTGAAACGCAATAAGACATTTTACATTTTCCTGAACAAGTATTTACTCCACTTCTTTTTTCAACGACTGTTTCTCCCGAAAACAGCAATGCGATACAAATCACTTCAGAAAAAGTATTTAAGAAACCCCGCCGTAAGCGGTTTTAAATATAATACTTTTTTAGGAGATAAAGACATGAGCAGTCTGTCATATTCTATTGTCATAATATTCGCACCCTTAAATGAGCTACCTATGTCACAGGAATCACGTCATCCATTTATTTGTCGTATTTTCTACTTTAGTAAAAGTTATGAAAGTTATCTTTTTTAATCTGATTACCAGAGATGTCTGTTTTATAATATGTTATCTGATACTTTCCCCATTGAAAACTTTTAAGCTAAAAGTGAGTAACCTTGAGCACAGATGTGCGGCTCCACGTTAATTATAATAATTCAGAAGTGAACTGTTTTGTTTCCTCTAAATCCGCTACATAAATTAGTAATATCAATGTCTGCACGCTTTCTTACTTTAGATGGGTGTCAAATAAAATGGCCCCTACTGTCGGCCACTTTGTTTCATTTTAAAAAAATCACTTTTGAGAAGTATTTTTTTTAGAGTCCCTCATTATTTTAGTGAATTTTTATTAAGAAAATGCACTAATGGAGACGTAGCGATGGTGGGACTTTCGGATTTTTTTTCAAATGAGCGCGGATTATTGCACCTATAACCCACGTGCGAGGTCCATTTGAATTATTATATGTTTATATACACAGGGTGGGGCGACATATACACGTCGGTATTTCTAATGTTCGAATTTTTTAATTATGTTTTTTCGTAGCATATGCAGGGTCTTTAAGCGCATTTTCTTAAAATATTTTCAATGATACAGTGTCCACAAAATAAGATAATAATAATAATAATAATAATAATAATAATAACTTTTATTCCATTTATGATACATAAGTTATATAAATTGATACATATGCACCCTATATTTTAAAACAGTACTCCTCCACCTACATATCTGGAATAGCACGCGGTTCAGTGTGCTAGCAGTGATTGCTCACACGCTGCCACTGGTCTTCCACCGCTACTACAGCCAAACTTACATTAGAAAAAACATATGCACAAACCTTTTGAACAAAAAATGAATAAATAAAATAATCTAATCTAATCTAATATCACAAACGCACCAGTAACCAACCCATACCAAACCCATTTACAAATTAACCCAACCCATATTATCACCGCATGATAGTGAATGCCTAATCTTATTCTCAAATGCCGACTGGTATTGCAACGCCAACACCCAAGGCACTACACCAGGACATTCTAAGTAACCCGTTGACAAGACAATTTCCGACGGTACCAACAACGGAATCTGTTCACAGAAAAATTTCTGGCCTCAACAGGGAGCCCATTGTAGAATCTCGCCACACCGAACTTGAACGATCCTTCAAACAACGCCGTTTTATGTAACGGAGGTGTCACCGTAAACCTATGTCTCAAATTCAGTGTGTGCACGTCTGTTCTAAAAGTGATTTTGTTGTAGAGATAGGGAGGCTTATGTGTTTTAATGATCCGATAAAAAAGACATCCTGAATGATACCCAACTCTTCCAGCTATATTTAACCACCCACTAGACCCAAAAGCAGCTGATATACTGTGATACTTTCTTATACCATAGATTAGTCTAATACAAGAGTTTTGAACCCTTTGAATTCTTGAAACATCACAGGAACGTAAACAGGGCCCATAGACAGATAGACAATGATTAAAAACTGATAGCACCAACGAATCACACAGCAAGAGCCTTCTTTTACGATTTAAATAATGCCTGCAGGAATATACTCTCCTAAGCCTTGAAAATGCTAGCATAATGCATCTTGATACTTGACTATCAAATTTCATGTCGCTATCCAGCAGCAACCCCAGACTTTTCCCACTCTCTTGAAGAGGCAATCGTAAGCCATTGATTTCTACATCCACAAGTTGGAAATAGTTGAGCCTGTCAACCTTCCTACCAAATAGAAGTAATGTGGATTTCGCAGGATTCAGTTTCAAATTATGTGCTGCTGACACTTGGGAAATAGTATTCAAATCCTCTGTTATCCGACGACACGCTACAGTCATATCCGAAGGCATAAATGAGTAGTACACCTGGGTGTCATCTGCGTATGAGTGAATTTGTGAATACTTGATGTGGCTGAACAGGTTACATGTATAAATAGCATATAATAGAGGACTCAGGATAGATCCCTGCGGCACGCCTGTTTTCAAAGGTATGTCCTCAGAAAGCTCTCCTCTCAAAAAAACCCTCTGCGATCGATCACTTAAGTAACTTTCCACTATTTTTATTGCAGAATTACCCAGTCCTATAAATTCCAAAATGGAAAGAAGGATTGCATGGTTCACCGTGTCAAAGGCCCTGCTATAGTCCAGCAGTACAAGTATTGTCATCAACCCTTTGTCACTTGCTGAAAGTATATCATCCACAATATCCAGCATGGCTGTAGCGCAGCTATACCCCGCTCGAAAACCAGACTGTCTTTGAGGTAGTATATTGTATTTATGTATATGGGACTTCAGCTGCTCGTTCATTACTTTTTCTAAAATTTTTGACAACACTGGCAAAATGCTTACAGCCCTAAGATCACAGAACTCTTTAACACGTGCTGACTTTGCAGTCGGTATCACCTTAGACTTCTTCCACTCAGTGGGAAACCAGGATGTTCTTATACAAGCATTCATCACATGCGTAACATATGGAAGAATAAACGGACAACAGTGCAAGAGAAATGTACACGAACTACCATCAGATCCAACAGCTTTTGATTTAATCGAATTTAAATAATTCAGTACCTCTATTTCTGACACCTCCCTAAATTTAAATGGGAATTCAAACTTACATTTTTTTGTGTCCCTGTATTGATTAGCAGTCTGACTCGCCTGCGCATTATCAATCTTTGGAATGGAGTCAACAAAATACTTGTTTAACTTCTCAACATCAGATAGGTTAACATATCAAAGTTATATATTTTTAAATGAAACACCCAGTATGCTATTCGGTTTTCGTAATCTATAGATAAAATAAAGGTAAGTTACGATAGGATTCCCTATACTCAAAGCCTACCGTTTTTGAGAAATATAGCAATTTTCGAAAATGGAAGCCTAAACGCAAAATGTTTCTTCTTATACTAAGCTACGTGGGAAAAATCTAACTGAAATTATTATTTAGTAGGAGGAGTCTTGCATGAAATAGAAAGAAAAAAATTATGTAATACAGGCTGGTCACTAACTTACTAGTGATATTTGACGCATAATATTAAAAATAACTCCCATATTTCAAATAGCACACCCGGTATGTAATAGGATATTCTTTGCACAATTTTATTAGCTTTCAAATGATACTAGAGTTCCCTATACCTAACTCTAACAATTTTTGAGGTATTTTGAATTGTATGTTTTCAATATTAAATGTCAATGTCCACTTGGGAGGCGAGAGGGATCAGGCATGGATATAAGGTTGTTATAAATTTATTTGAGATTTGTTGAATACTTTAACCTTATTGTGTTCTGTCAAGCGCTATGGTGTTTTTAATAAAATGGTTCAAGAATGACATAAAAATGAAAACCGAGCCTGTACATACAATAATAGATATTGTTACAAAGCACTTCAATAGATGTAGGTGCGGTGTCCAGAACTTCCCAAACATCTGGGAATTTTAGCACAATCTGGCAACACCGCCTCCCCACTTCCCTGGAGGTGCCTGGGGTGACCCCCCACAGGCGAAGTCTCAACCCTCTAGGACCAAAAATAACGAAGTTACCAACTTGTACCCCGTCGGAACGGATAACTGAGGTCTGCGCATTCCGAACACCCTGTATATAGACCCTGTATACGCAGAGACCACTTACACCCTGTCTACGCACAGAGATCTTATAGAGCGAGAAACACCTCTTGTGTAACATAGGAGTGATGACCAGATTTGGATCATCCTGTATATACATCCCCCTGTATACACACGGGGCCGATCTGTATTCACAGAACCTTCTAGCAAAAGAAGGTCCTGGAATATTCTGGAATGGAAGGCTCGCGAAACAAGGTAGAAGGTACGACGTGTATATAAAAACGAAAGCAAGCCAGGGCAGACAGTTCAGTTCAGTTCAGTTAGAGAATGTTGTAGTGACTCGAAGAAGCAGTAACTAGTGTGAAGTGTTATAGAGTAGCGACTGTAGTTTCAGTGTATTAGCGACTTTTGTACAAATTAGTGATTGTAAGGCCAGATAAACTGTTTTGTGAGAGAGACATTCTAGACCTTTATTGTATCCATATTTAGACAGTAAATTAAGTGTTTTGTGAGAGAGACATTCTAGAACTTCTATTGTATCCATATTTAGAGAGTAAATAAATTTGTTTTGTTAAAAAAATAAAATAAAAAAAAGTCTCACTTATCCAGAACCCGGAGAAAACGCAACAATATGATTCTTGTTATTGGAAGAATGTCAAGAAAATTGTATACTGGCTGCGATGGTTTATGCTAAAAAATATCCATCTCGAAATCATCCAGGCAAGAGAGTGACGCAGGGACTGTTGCAGGTATTTCGTAGAACTGGAAGTGTCGCGTACGAAAAAATGAACAGACAAAAGTATGTCACTCAAAAAGGTGAAAACGAATTTGAGGTAGGTGATTGGCGCTGTTGTTCAAAATCCCCATACAAGTCAGCTTAACATAAACCGGGAAGTAGGCATTAGCAGACGAAGTGTTGGTATAATAATCAAAAGGGAGAAATTTGATCCATATCATATTCAGTTACATCGGGAATTGATGTTGATTTATTTCGACAAATTGATTTTTGCTTGTCGGCCCTTAACAGCGTTGGTGAGAATGAAAATTTCTTTGACTTTGTGCTATTTTCAGACGAGAGTACATTTTGTAGCACGTATCTTGTAAGTAGACACAATGGTTACTATATGTACAATATGAAGGACCCAACTCATCACAATACAATTTTTAGACCTGACGATCGTTTCGCTAACAAAGAGGGATGAATAAGCTCATCAGCATCATAACTTTATTGACAAAACTATTGCCAGGTCTAAAACTGTATTGTATCTCCAAATTGTACTCATAAGTGCTCATCACAGGTTCCAGTATTCACCCATAAAACTTCTGTTGTAAATTTTAATTTAAGTTGGTTCACAGAACTTGCAGTTTTTTCACAACTGAAAATAAAATAAAAAAGACATGAATTGAAAGAACTCAAGCGGTTAAAATCCAATACCTGACAAATACTAGGTAGTTTTCTGCCATGCGTAGCCTGATACATATTACAGGGCTACCATTACAATCAACACACGTAAGACATACTACCCGAACTAGCGATCCAGAAATCTAGGCCACTAAAAGCTCGAAACCGTGTATGAATAACTCGATTTTCTATAAACCCAAAAAGTTGAATTTTGGTATGTAGTAACGCCTTTCCAAAGGCAGCATATCCACCAAATTTAACCAAAATATCTTTGTAATTAGATAAAAAAATTTGAAAGAAAACTCAAAATTTTCCCGAAAAACCTTGTCCGATTTTTCTGGCTAACGAAGTCATCCAAGCTATTAATAGAAGAAAGGTACTTGCCGAGTGTCATCAAAATCGATTAATTACTTTTTGAGTTATCGTTTGGATATATATATATATATATATATATATATATATATATATATATATATATATATATATATATATATATATATATATATTATTATTATTAATGCTTTATTGGTATATAATAATACATCATGTCCATATAAAGAAGTCAGAGACTTGTACATATATTATTTGACATAATTTAAATCGTTTTGGCCCAAATGTGTTTGACGTATGCTTTCCAAAAGTTATTAACTTCAGATTTTGACGTACGAAAATTTAATTACCTTTTTCTCCCATCTAATGTTTCAATCATTGCCTACATTCATAACAGCTCCCAACCATATCAATATTCTCTTCGGATAAAAATCTGTTCTAACCATTCCTTATTAAATACAACATTTTTAAATTTTAAACAGGAACTAAATGACAGTATCTGACTGACATAACAAATTATTTATATATATATATATATATATATATATATATATATATATATATATATATATATATATATATATATATATATATATATATATATATATATACATGACAAAATGGCAAACTAACTTTATTTAATACACCCCTGTCTGTAAATAGGCGCATTTTAGAATTCACATTATGTATTTAGGTATTATGAAAACACTTGATGAGAGTTGGAAGCCTTTTGTCATTTATTGTTTTTGAAAGCTTTGATTAAAACACTAGTTGATATTCCTTTGATGTTGCTTTTGGCATTTTAGTGACAATAAGCATATTCATAATGTGACAATCGCGACAATCGCGACAACCACAGAACAGTAGGATCTCTACTACATTCTAACGGATTTGGTTTTTGTGGTTTGAGATATCCTCGGTTTGTAACAGCCTGAAAATGTTAAGCGGGAAATTTAGCTTAATAATTTAGCATCAATCCGAGTATCATGCTGAGTCTTCCCACATAATCGGGTTTATACATCTTATGAAGTGGAGTTGGTTAATGGAAGAGCACGAAGAGTTTGGTTTAGAGAATTCAATCAAATATTGCTGTCAGTCAGTCTCACTTTCCGGTAACAATAATTACTTAGCGTTAGCTATTTAAATTCTGCCCTAGACATAAGACAAGTATTAGGTTTTTTGTCGTGCAGATTATGTAATTTTGAATCTCAATAAATAAAACAAAAAACAAACTTTTTAAGTTATTTGGATTTTTTTGTAGGAAAAGCGTAAGAAAGTACTCAGTTCTGCGAGTTCTGGAGCATACCTATCTCGCTTCACATGACCGATATAAATATACTCACGTAATGCTTTAGTACATTGTTTCATTGAAGATATGTACTATATTTTTCACGTTTTATTTTAAATAATTTTATTACTAACTTTTGCTTCTTGTAATAATGCGCTAAATCAAAATGTATTACAAAGTTGGTTTTATATTTCAACGTCAACCTAGGAGATCACTTAAACAGTATCATATATTTTTTTAATTTCAACAACACACCACGAGGGCTTACAGCCTAAATACTATCGTACCGTGGGTGTTGACAAGAAGGAAAAGAGGCAACTTGTTAATTCTTGACTTGAAGGTTTGGAGGTTCGGAGGAGAAGGAAAAACATGTGCCGGCAGGGAATTCCACAACTTGGAAGTCCTCGGGACAAAAGAGCGGGCGTAACAAGATGTTCTATGCCTGGTGACCTGGACAGTAAAAGGATGCATTCGGTCTGTTCCCCTGGTAGATCTGTTGGGGGCAGCACGTGGGGGAACTATGGAGGAAAGCTCCTCTGAGCAGTGCCCGTGCAGATATCTATGAGAGAGAGAGAGAGAGAGAGAGAGAGAGATAGGTCACCAACGGCACGTCGGTCGGCAAGCGATGGCAGCCTTTGGGTGAGGGTAGAGTCACCGATGAGACGTATAGCTCTCTTTTGAATGGGGTCCAGGATAGCGAGTGTAGAAGCGGCAGCTGCACCCCAGATGTGGGAGCAGTATTCGAGGTTTGGCCTTATTTTTGAAGTATATAAGGTATAGAGATTAGCTGGTGAAAAGTATTTGCGAGCCCGGAAGAGGAAACCTAATTTCTTAGCAGCCGCTTCTGCAATTGATGTGACATGTTGGTGCCAATTGAGATTTCGATCCACAGAAATGCCAACAAGAGAAAACGACTCATTACTTTGAATAACTTGGTTGTTCATTGTGATGGGTCTAGGGCTGGTGTATCTCTTATGAGAAAGAAAGCAAGACTGAGATTTGGTGGGGTTGAATTGAACAAGATTTCTACTTCCCCAGTCTAATATTTTTTGGAGATCCACGGAGACAGAACCCTCCATGAGTCTGCGATCCTCATCTAATTGGGCTAAAGAGACAGGCTTAGAATATTGTATATTTGAGTGGAGGGTGCTGTCGTCCGCGTAACTGTGAACTGGGTTGGATGTGCTAGAGAGGAGGTCATTGATGTGGAGAAGAAACAAAGTAGGGGCTAAAGCTGAATCTTGAGGAACTCCTGCATTAATTGGATATAGTTTAGAGGAATGACCATCTACAACAGAAAAGCTCCTGTTGTAGAGGAAATTTGCTGTCCAGGTACAAAGTTTTGGTGGTAGGCCATAGGCCGGAAGTTTATTAAGCAGGGCTGCGTGCCAGACCTGGTCGAATGCTTTGGATATGTCTAGAGCAACAATCTGGGATTCACCGTTTAATTCCATAAACTTGTTCCAAGAATGGGTGACAAAGGAAAGGTGGTCGGCAGTGGATCTGCGCTGACTGAATCCATACTGCCTGTCGTGGATTAGACTGTGTTTTTCAAGAAAATTAATAATTCGGTGTTTATATACTTTTCCATCACTTTAGAGACGACTGAAAGGAGAGAAATAGGCTTGTAGTTGCTAGGAAGCGCTTTGGATCCTTTCTTGCGGACGGGTTGTACTCGAGCAGTATTCCAGTTATTAGGGAATATGCCTTTATTGTAAGATATCTGAAACAGACGAGTCAGGACAGGAACAAGTTCTGGTGCGCATTTTTTGAGAACAATTGCTGGGATCTCGTCAAGGCCAGAAGCTTTCCTGGTATTAAGAGAAGAGAGCATCTTTTGTACCTTTTTAGTTTAGAAAATGATATCCGTCATTTTATGCGCGAGATTTGGGACTGTTGGTGGTTGAACATTTGGAGGTGGTTAAGAGTAGAATTGCCGGCGAATAACGAAGCAAAAAGTTCAGCCTTGCTCAGGGCGGTAGAAACAATTTCATCCCCTGAGACAAGAGGTGGGAACGTGCTTTTGCAGAAATTATTCCCAATAGATTTAGCAAGAGTCCAGAAGGGTTTGCGACCGTTGGAGCTTAAGAGGACTTTGTTTTTTATGTGGTTATTGAACGAGTGTTTTGCCTCAGAAAGAATGCGGACATAGCGGTATCTTGCGTCGTTAAATGCTTGACGATTTTCTTGACTGGGATTGTGTAGAAGCGTTTTGTGAGCTTTGACGTTTTCAAGTCTGACCTTGTCACAGGATTTAGAGAACCAGGGCTTTTGAGTGGCTGAAGAGGTTTTCTGTGTACGTGGAATAAACAATTCCACGCCAGCTTGGATAATTTCGGTGACGTTTTGTGATATATCAGAGGGGTCAGGATGAGAGAAGCAGACAGACGCCCATGGAAATGAGGAAAAGTAATCCCTCCTATTTCCAGGGTCGGCTAGAAAGTTTATATATATATATATATATATATATATATATATATATATATATATATATATATATGCATGTACTCAAATGATAATTTTCAAGTCTTTTAATAAAAGGAAAATAAAGTTATTCTAAGTTAATTAGAAAATAATCCTCGACATCACTTCAGATTCTGTAATACGATATCTACAATGTTGGACAATGACAGATGACGTTATCTGTACTGCTGTGCTATTTAAACAAATCGTAGATAAAAATCTAAACAATGGAAATTATTGCAAGATGTTAGAATGGAGAACATTTCGAGAGATACGACAGTGACGCCATCTCGGTGCAGGATTGGGTAGTATGTTGTCACGATAGCTATAGTTTACACAACATTTTATAGGTAGAGCTGTGTACAATGTACAATCAACTAACAATTTTGTAAATTGTCAGCCTTGGACCATTTCTTTCCTTATACCGGGACAATGTTTGCGCCCAAAAGCGCTAAATTTTAGTATGGGCATGTATACTAATAAATAAAAATTTAATGAAAGTGATTCAATTTGTTTAAAAGCAATCTAGAACTACGTTTTATTATGCATAAATATTAAGCTTCCGATTTTTCACGTCACGGTATTTAAAATTAACAACCATCTCTCTCTCTCCTAGTTTAATCTGACCACGCGTAGCTATTTGTCACAGAGAAGCGTGTAGGCTGTGCGTATCGCATAACCTCGAAATCGACTCCGCTGAGGCTAATTGCTAATGCCTTATTAGAATCTTATAATATAAAACAACTAGTACCTTTATTCTAAGGTTAATACAAATAGTGGGTAAATAATAACCCAACTTTTAATTTTAACTCCTTTAAGAAATGCCCTCGACAGTCGACTGTAGTAGTGTATTATAATTGTAACATCCAATGAAACAGATATGAAAGTGATAGGTAAACTGCATGTAGATTGTAGATATGGTACATATTACCTAGTGAACTCTATACAGAATTCACTGGTAGGTAGATGTTTAGGTTAAATTAATAAAATTTCAATTCCAAAATTCTGTATTGTTTATATTTCTTTTATTTTCAAAAGGCATGGATACAGGAATAGTAAATAAGTGCTGATAAGAGTTTGAATGCCTTATGGTACCGAATTTTCATTAAGATATTTCAAATGGTGGTAACTGAATTTCCCATTAAACTAGAATCTTCAGTTTTGACACATAGTAAAACCTATATAAAAGCAGCGTGGGTACTAAATTTAAAAAATAACACAATGAGCTTCACAGATAATTACAAATTTGTTTAAAAAAACGCTTTTTGTTATTTTGTTTGCAGAAACTGGTTCGGTTGAGTTAAAAAGCGTTCATTCAAGCGATTAATATGGAAAAATGCTTACCTGTCACCTATAATTTCATAGACGCGTTCCGATTGAAAAAATAAATAAAATATCGCTAAATTTGCAGATTAGCACATGGGGATTGTATAGAAAAATCTTCTCAGAAACATGCTTAGAACGCCTTCTGGATGCCCAAGCCACAAGAAGAATTTCTTCCAAACAGCCCACAAGAAAATTGCGGACCCAGGAGTAAATAGGGATGGGGGTGGGGGGCAAAATATAAAAAGGAAATGTGAGCGCAAAGTGTGAAAAAAACAGCTTAGTTGGACCTCTATACACACTTAATTTTCTATGACGCTATAAAATTAACATTTGGTCAATCCAGGTACTGCAAGTCTTTTTAAAAGAAACGTGTATTACAGGTTTCATTAAAGTTACAAAAGCTTCAGAAGGAAACTTAATTCATGCTCAAGAAGCCACAACTGATTATTCAAATAACTTGCCTACTTGAACAATGATCAACAAATATTAAGGTTGATATTCTTATTCTTTGATTTTCACTTTTAGAAAAATATTATACAGTTATTTACTATTTAACTTCAAAACAGAGCTGCTAGCTATGATAAATAAACAAAACACGTTATTATTCTTTGGTTTCATTTCAAAAACATAATATAGGTACAAATTGTTACATCTTTTTCAACGACAATAATTTACTACTCAACCTAAAAGTAAACTTTCAAGTCATAATAAATAAACAAAATACGTTATTATTCTTAAGTTTCCAATTTTAAAAGCAATATATTTTAATCATTTATTTAACCTCAAGACAAAACTGTCAAACCATAATAAATAAACAAAACCCACTATACCCTCTGGTTTTTACTTCAAGTAATTGATATAAAACTTCTTTATGTTCCCCTCTCACTTTTAGATTGGATATTTTGGAACATTTTACAAATCCGTGAATCCGAATATACCCGAACGCGGTCATTAGGGTGGGATCGCCATAGTTCGGGTGTGAACGCTCGTTGCACCTTAGGATATTGTGACGCCTCGCTTATCCATTGTTTCGATAAGTGGTTGAGATGACGCATAGGACTAGGGGTTCGGTCAAGTGACGTAGGGCATATTAAAGTAACCGACTAGTACCAGATTATGATGAAGTTCCGTATATATATATATATATATATATATATATATATATATATATATATATATATATAATATAAAAATTCAAACGCACCTTGGATATGGGTTTTAGGGTAAAGTGGAACCAAATTAATGGCATTATGCAGTAATCATATTCCGAGTATTCAAATTTTGGAACGATTCAGAAAATAATAAAAAATACCCAAAGTTATGTTTATATTTACTATAGAGATATACAACATTAAATAGTGGAAACACTTACGAGTAGGTAGCATGTTTTTGATAATATATGCGTATTCGAAGCATATCTAGAGGAAATTTATTGCATGTAAATGTACATATCTAACTCAGTTTTCAGTGCATATATGTATATGCCTATCAGAGCAGACGTTTCGGACAGGCGTCTCAGACCATTATTACGCAAACACCGTGCTTAAACTCAGCAGCTGGAACGTCAGTTGGAGCAATTATCAACAAATATTATATAAAGAGAGAATCCTTTTAGTACACGTTTACTATACGTACTTGAAAGATTATGCTGAATTGGTTTAAAGCGTGAAATGACACCTGTATTATTAATTTATTGACGAATTGCTTCATTTTGCTATTTTAGCTGGATTTCCAATTGTACTAATTACGAAAATATAAATACAAGACCCATAAACAAGGCAACTTTATATTCCTGGAAAGCCATATAATATTTGACCTTACAATTATTTTATATATAATTCAGCAAACACTTGTCCTATTTTTTTCATTTTGATTGTATTTTATTGGCAGTGATATCAAATCTTGTTTGGCTCAACAAGTTAAGGAAGTTGCGTTAGTTCCAGTGCTTTTAGTCCCTTGTGGCTACATTGCCGTACCCTAAGGTTAACAGGGTCATACTGTAATAAGTTGTGACTTACATAATACAGTGGAAAATCAAGGAAGATTAACTATTTCCGGGGCTGTACTTTTCCAGATAATATAGTGCATTAAATTGCGCCGTACTTTTCTTCCTTTGACTTTTAAGTCAGAATGTGTCACTTAAACAGCGTGTAAATTTTATGACACTACTAAATGACAAGTGCAATTATTTACAGAACTTATATTACAGAGAAAAAAAAACGTTCAAGCACTTTCTGAAAAGGTGTTAATATATTAATTGAAACACTAACATAAAAACATGACAAGGTTTGTTTCAATTTAAATTCAAATGAATTAGTAGCATGTTGGTATTACAAATATTTGGAACTATGTTAGAGCCTCGGTGGTTCAGAAGTATGTGCCTCTGAACCGAAGGGTACTGGGTTCGATCCCAGGGTTCTTCTTTCCTTTTTTCAGTACAAACTGTAACATTAACATCAACCGAGATTCTGGCATTGTATTTGAGCAAGTGATATGTCTGCACGTTCCGCACTTCGGAGGGGGCGTAAAACGCTCGGTCTCGTGTCCAAGCGATGTTAGGCACGTTAAAGATCCCTACCCTACCCTATCCTTACAGAAAGGCAGGGGTTCGGCAGGATGGTGAGGTGAAACTGCTCCCTGACGTCGGTGATAGGCCATAGTCGCGGAAATAGGCCGACGTTAAAGAAAAAACAAACACACACACACGAAGTATGGTGTCAAACAAAACTTTAAATGTGAAGAACAAATTACTTGCCATTATATTAGTTAGTCATAGCAGTATTTATTTAATATCAGATAAAACTGATAGGTATGGGAGAGAAAACGTCTGGACGCAACAAGTGCGTTATGGAAGTGAATTTTTATAAAAATGTTTTTAATAGCAAAAATGTTTTTTAAATGCAAACAGACTTCAAATTTGGTTATCGGTATAACCTTATATAGAAACATTGTACCATATTTTATCAAAATAACTTTATTGTTTGAAAATGTACACAAGTTTTCCGAAAATAAACCTACAATATTTCCTAGAAAACTGGTTTTCTGGACAACGTACCTTAGATTAATAATAAATTGAATTATTGGAATTTGAAGCATTTAACAAAATTCTCAACCAAACCGCACGTACTGCGTGTAGAATTTGTTTCTCACAAGCATGCATTATATTTCGAGAAAAATGCAAAAATGCAATAATATAAGGGATGTTCGGAAAAAAATGTATTACCGACGATTTAAGGGCCACCTGTGATTGTGAAAATAATTTTATAAGATGCAGCTCAAAACACCCTATATGTAACGTATACAATTTTTTATCATATCTTACATAATAACAATTATATTGAGCTTTACCGTAAAAATGCGTCACACTGTATATATGTAAACAGAAAGACCCTATAATAATAATAATAATAATAATAATAATAATAATAATAATATGTTTATTGTTCATTTCAACAAATACAGAATAATTCAAAAGTCTATTACATTACATAAAACTAATCTAAAAATAATTATAATCTATTGTTAAAATCTAATTTAGGTCTTATTCTAATTTAAATTTAAATTTAATATACTACAAAATGTTTTTAATGCGTGTACTGTAAACCCGTGCGGGTTTGTGTGTACACATTATATATTTATGTCGCGGTAATGGAAGTTCGATATTATTTAAGGCACGTTTATAAGAGAACAAACTATATCTATATAAAAAAAATAAAGAAAAATGTTAGTTTTAAAAATTATATCATATATAAGACGAGTTGAAGGGAATGAATGTAAAGAAGAGAAAAAATATATATACCAACACAAAAATAAACATTAAATAGTTTAACAATAAAATAGTGTTTGTTAAGCTTGTGAGAGTTTTTTGCGTAATTGATCCTTGTTTGTCTCGTACCACTTTTTAAAAGAACCTACGAAATTTTGAAAAGTACTTTGTGTGCAGTGTTCTGGAATCTCATTTTATATTAGTGGCCCCATGTATGAAATGTGCTGTTGTGAAAGTTTTAAGGACCTAAAGGGAACTGTTACTTTGCTTGAGCTAATTGATCTTGTTGTAATAGAATGAGAGATAGGTGAATGATAATTGGGGAATTTTTTCATGAATTTAGCAACTGAGAGTATGAAGAGGTCTGACACTGTGAATATACCGCTATCCTGAAAAACTTTTACACTAGGATATAATATTGTTCTATTAAGCATTGTCTTTATGATCAATTTTTGTGTTATGTTCAGGCATCTCTGGTGTATCTCGTATGCGTTTCCCCACGCTATGATAGCATAGCTAAGGATTGACTGAACAATACAAATATAGACGCACTTTAGCCACTTCCACGATAAAATATGCTTTAATTGCTTAAATTTATAAACTGTTTTTCTCAGTTTGTTGTTTATATAATCTGTGTGAAAATTCCATTTCAACAGCTGATCAATAATGACACTTAAATATCGTGTGTTATCTGTACGTATTATTTTGTTAACGCAGGAGCAGTTATTTTTATTATAGCAGTCATAGTCATGTATAGTAATACTGTTCATATCTGGTATTTGTGACAATCTAGAAGCAAATGTTAATAATGTTGTTTTCTTAAGATTTAAAGTCAACAGATTGGAGTCGCGCCATGACTTTACCGCCATAATACCCTGAGCTGTGGTTTCTTTTACAGTTTCCCAGTTAGATTCTTGAAAAAGTAACACCGTGTCATCCAGGAATGTTAACACTTAGCAAATCGTTTAGATATCCAAGAAACAAAATAGGACCAAGAACAGTTCCCTGAGGCACCCCACATGTGATAACGTCGTAGTTACTACACAAACCGTTAATTTTAACCCTCTGTTGGATATATAGGGTTGGAGTAAACGCAGAGAGATTCCTCTTATCCCAAGATTTTTAAGTTTTTGTATTAGAATTTCGTGCGAAATGGTATCAAATGCCTTAGCAAGGTCCAAGAATATTCCAATGCACTTATTTCCATTATCTAAATTTTTATAAATATATTCTGTTATTTCAGTAACTGTTCTTTCTGTATTAGTGCCGGGTTGAAAACCGTATTGATTAGGGTTTAGTAACTTATCTTTTTCGAGATAATTAAGAGCCTAGTTTTAATGCACTGTTCGATTAATTTACCAATTACATTTGTTAGTGAAATGGGCCGGTAGTTGGATGGTAAAGTTGTATTGCCCGATTTAAAAAGAGGGATTACTGTAGATAATTTATAGATATCTGGAAAAATTCCATTTGCTAAAGCGATATTAATTACATGTAACATAGGTGGAATAAGGAGTTTATAAAATAATTTGATTAAGGTATTAATTAACGTATAAAATGTTTTCTCGTATCTTGCATAATAACGAATATATTGAGCTATACCGTAGAAATTCGTCACTCTGTATATGTGTAAACAGATAAAAGTTCGGGACGCAGCAAGTGCGTTATGGTAGTACTAGGACTTTTTACTATTAAGGCAACAGATAGCCGTTGGAATTGCAAAGCTTAGAAGCTTCTGCTAAAGTTTCTAATTACGGTTATCACTCATTCCTTCTAAGTTTTATTTTTTCTAATCCTTATTATTTGTACTTGCTTGCTGAGCCGGGGCGTCTTTTACAGAATTTTCCATTAGATAATAATATACGAATGATAAAAAGTACGTAAATATCATGTTTCGTAATTATTTTGCCGTACTTATTATATTACATTTATTTTAACTAGTAACGCACGTTGGGATTAAAACTCAGCGGAAAGACACCTGAAACCAATATGAGAAGGAATTTAAACGATGCAAGTTTAATCAGTTTGGTACCTTCCTCGCATTTGCTTTACATTTTCCCGTTGTTTTATTTAAATAATGCTCATCATAATTAAAGAATGTATATACCTAAGTAAGGATGTGACCGTGGAAATGAATATAAAGCTAAACGGCCAACTATCTGAACAACTAGAAATGTTCACATTGTAACGCTTGTGTTTCGTTACTACTTTAATTATCCAGAATAAAACTGTAAGAGACCTAAATTAATAGCCGACAATCCAATATTTGCAAGGTAATTCATATTTGGATTTCAATATTATTTTATGAAAAGTCGCTAAATCTTCAAGTACCGTAAACACCTTTACTGCATTTCTAATTTGTACGTAAAATTTCATTATATGTTTGCCATGGAAAACTACCTCGCATTATTACTGAACAAATAATTCCAGGAAAGAAATAGGCACTTAAAATATACGTTGGAAATATTCGAGAACAAAACATTGTTTTTCCGTAATCGATGACGTAAGCCAACGACGGTTTGAAAACGTTTGCGTGCAGGCAGAAAATTGGCTGCAACGCCACCGAGGTAGGTCTCGCTTTATCTCATTCGAAAAACGGAGGCTAGAAAGAGCTAGCGCACGGCTTGTAACGGTCAGAATTCAAGTTGTTTCGTGTAGCGACTAAACATTCACCGAGCGGACTCTCTGCCTGGCGCTTGCCGAGTGAACATCGTCCTCTCCGGTGGCTACTAAATCATCTTAGAACGGGGTAGCAATGTTCTTTCTGTTATTTGTACTATTTGATAACTATTGTCAGTAATTAGTGAACATCGTCCTCTCCGGTGGCTACTAAATCATCTTAGAACGGGGTAGCAATGTTCTTTCTGTTATTTGTACTATTTGATAACTATGGTCAGTAATTATTTAAAGTAACTTAAATGATTTTCGAGTTTAAATAAACATAGAAATTAGCCTAAGTTGAAGGATCTAAGTTGTGTTTCTCTGTGTCGAATTGTAGATTTCCTGTCGTGATCAGAAAGAATTCGTAGTTATTATCGTAACTTAAGTCAATTGGTAGTGAATTTTACTGAAGTAAATTCACGTTTCAACTGCGATTCGCAAAGTTTCCATTAAGCATCGACATAGGTGTCAAATGGTCGGGTGATATGGGAATAGTAACACCCACCGGCCTGATAATCTCTGATGGGAAGTCCCAGTCGTTTTTCCCCAATTTTTTTGCACTTGTCGAAGTCTGAAATCTGTGTCAGACGCTCATAATTAGCAACATTAGCAGCGGAAGATTGGTGAGTTTGACCAAAATCTTCTCACTGAATCAGCAGACTTTGATGCCGAAATTTAATATCTGAAGTTTTTAATAACCCGAACTTTCAAAATCACGTGATCAAGTTTGAGCTTAAACACTATGTCAGAGAGGTGCTGACCACACAAGTAAACATTTCCCTGTTTAAACTCTAAGATTTTGTCAATTTTGTTGTAAATTTAAACACACAGTTTTTAGTAATTTCTTTTAAATTGTAATTAGCAAATTTTGTCTGTAAAGTGTTTAACCTATACATTCTCTTTAATATCTCTTAATTTTCATAATTAATATTGAAATTTCACGTAGGGAAATACTAATAAATTTGTCTTTCTTTGGAGCTTCACTCATGAACTGGCCAGTAAATTCACTAGAACACCTAGCAATTGATTGACAAACGTCAAGTGATTTACCTAATCATTTGTGTTTATTTTGAGCAATACTCTAAGTAATTAACAGTAACATTTTAGTAGTATGCAACTATCTTTATCTTATTGTCTTGACACATGTATGTAAATTAATAATTTCTTGCTCTTGAAATTCTTGCTGTTTATCTGGTTGTTATTTGTGTGCAATTAATGTTTATCTGAGATTTATCAACCATTTTTTTTCATTTTGTTTGTTATTTCAAATTTAATTTATATGAATAAATTTATATATTTTGTTATATTAAAGTATCTGTTTAATTGAAGATAAATTCCTCCCCAACTTCTCGTTTATTTTGCCCTCAACCTAAACAAATTATTTCTTATTAACTATTCTCTACATATCTAAATTAATATGTTACCTAGCACTAGTCTGGAGAGCCCACAAATCTAGGACTCTGGACAGTGCGAAGAAAGCAAAGGAAGAGAACGTGAGTATCCAACTATATTCAGATATGTCAGCCTCCTAAGAAGTGCTGCTAATCTTAATAAATTTGATAATCTGTTAGATAGATACTTTAGGGTAGAGTGTTATAGGCAATTGTGACCTCACCATAGAGCAGATCTATATCTACCTGAGGTCAATCACACATACCACGGTTCTCGTTCAATAAAACTTTCTCTTTGAAGGAGGTAACAATATACCTAGGGAGTTATACAACGAAATGGATTAATTTCTGTATCTCAATTGAATCTTTGGTAGCGACACCAAACTAGTCGGAACACCAAAGTGTAAGCTTGAACGTTTTTTAGAACCATATATAGATTTTGTACATATTTATACAGATGGTTCAAAAAATAACTCACAGGTCGGAGCTGCCATCTATGTACTATGTACTTAAAAACGTACAGTCTCAGCGAAAACTGCATCCCAACAGTTTGATTTATAGTGCTGAATTATCGGCAATAGAACAAGCACTTAATTGGGTTGAGACAAATGGAATACTTAAAATTATCATGATAAGCGACTCTCTCTCTCTCTCTCTATATATATATATATATATATATATATATATATATATATATATATATATATATATATATATATATATATATATGCTTATAAACATGGTAAATACAAACTTGTGTACATACATAAATACCTTTTTTTTTCGGCTTAGTCTTGTCTTTTATATTTATGATTTTTAATTTTTTTTTAAACTTATATTCCATAAGGATGTATACTGGGACACATTGCTTGCCTTGGGGCATATCAAGGCTAAGAGACACGCTAAGGGGACACGGTTAGAAGGGATATATATATATATATATATATATATATATATATATATATATATATATATATATATATATATATATATATATATATATTAAAAAAAAGAGAAAAACTATTGTTAAGTTAATATGTACCTATGTACGCATTGTAAAGACTATATCTTTTTTTATATTTCAATAACACACCACGAGGGCTTATAGCCTAAATACTATCGTAACGTGGGTGTCGACAAGGAGGAAAAAGGCAACTTGTTGATTCTGGACTTGAAGGTTTGGAGGTTCGGAGAGAAGGAAAAACATGTGCCGGCAAGGAATTCCACAATGGAAGTCCTTGGGACAAAAGAGTGGGCATAACAAGATGTTCTATGTTTGGTGCCTTGGACAGTAAAAGGCTGCATTCATTCTGTTCCCCTGGTAGATCTGTTGGGGGCAGCAGGTGGAGGAACTATGGAAGAAAGCTCCTCTGAGCAGTGCGCGTGCAGATATCTATAAAAGAGAGAGAGAGGTCACCAACGGCACGTCGGTGGGCAAGGAATGGCAGCCTTTGTGTAAGGGTAGGGTCACGGATGAGACGTATAGCCCTCTTCTGAATGTAGTCCAGAATAACGAGTGTAGAAGCGACAGCGGCACCCGAGATGTGGAAGCAGTATTCGAGGGTTGGCCTTATCTGTGAAGTACAGAAGGTATAGAGATAAGCTGGTGAAAAGTATTTGCGAGCCCGGAAGAGGAAACCTAATTTCTTAGCAGCCGCTTCTGCAATTGATGCGACATGTTGGTGCCAATTGAGATTTCGATACACAGAAATACCAAGAAGTGAAAAGGACTCATTACTTTGACTAACTTGGTTGTTCATTGTGATGGGTCTAGGGCTGATGTATCTCTTATGCGATAGAAAGCAAGACTGAAATTTGGTGGAGTTGAATTATACAAGATTTTTACTTCCCCAGTCTAATATTTTTTGGAGATCCACAGAGACAGAACCCTCCATGAGTCTGCGATCCTGATCTAATTGGGATAAAGAGACAGGCTTAGAATATTGTATATTTAAGTGGAGGGTGCTGTCGTCCGCGTAACTGTGAACTGAATTGGATGTGCTAGAGAGGAGGTCATTGATGTGGAGAAGAAACAAAGTAGGGGCTAAAGCTGAACCTTGAGGGACTCCTGCATTAATTGGATACAATTTACAGGTATGGCCATCCACGACAACAGAAATGCTCCGGTTGGAGAGAAAATTTGCTGTCCAGGTACAGAGTTTTGGTGGCCGCAAGTTTATTAAGCAGCGCTGCGTGCCATTCTTGGTCGACTGCTTTGTATATGTCTAAAGCGAAAATCTGGGATTCACCGTGTAGTTCCATAGACTTGTTCCAATAATGGGTGACAAAGAAAGGAGGTCGGCAGTTGATCTGCGCTGACGGAATCCACATTGCCTCTCGTGGATTAGACTGTGTTTTTCAAGAAATTTTAGTAATTCGTGTTGATATATTTTTTCATCACTTTAGAGACGACTGAAAGGAGAGAAATAGGCCTGTAGTTGCTAGGAAGCGCTTTGGATCCTTTCTTGAGGACGGGTTGTATTCGAGCAATTTTCCAGTTACTAGGGAATAGGTCTCTATTGTAAGATGTCTGAAACAGACGAGTCAGGGCAGGAGCAAGTTCTGGTGCGCATTTTTTGAGAAAAATTGCTGGTATCTCGTGAAGGCCAGCGGCTTTCCTGGTATTAAGAGAAGAAAGCATCTTTCGTACCTTTTTAGTTTTGAAAATGATATGTGTCATTTTATACGCGACATTGGTCACTGTTGGTGGTTGAATATTTGGAGGTGGGTTGAGAGTAGAATTGCCGGCGAAAAACGAGGCAAAAAGTTCAGCCTTGTCCAGGGCGGTAGAAACAATTTCATCCCTTGACACAAGAAGTGAGAACGTGCTCTTGAAGAAATTATTTCCAATGGATTTAGCAAGAGTCCAGAAGCGTTTGCTGCCGTTGGAGCTTGAGAGGACTTTGTTTTTGATGTAGTTATTTAACGAGTTTTTTGCCTCAAAAAGAATGCGGACATAGCGGGTTCTTGCGTCGTTAAATTCTTGACGGTTTCCTTGACTGGGATTGCGTAGAAGTGTTTTTTTGAGTTTTGACCTTTTCAAGTCTGGTCTTGTCATAGGATTTAGAGAACCAGGGCTTTTGAGTGGCTGAAGAGTTTTTCTGTGTACGTGGAATAAATAACTCCATGCCAGCTTGGATAATTTCGGTTACGTTTTGTGAGATATTGTTCCTAAACGTCAAAATGTTTGGGGTTGACATCTTTGGGTGATGAATAAAAAGGCCTTTTCTTTCCAAACAAATATTTTATTCCTTGTCCCGACGCGTTTCGACCTTCCTTAACAGGTCATCCTTAGGGGAATCTAGAATTTACAAAAGGCTTGTCAGAAAAACTGAGTTTTCCGGGAGGCTACTTCTGCGAGGGTACAACACAGGAATATAAGATAAAATGAAGCAACAACAGCTAACCCTAACACTAAGTCGAAAGGTTAAAGGTTAAAATCTCAAGCTACAAAGCTATAAAAGATCACAGGTATACAGTCATAAACTACTATATGCAATAAAACTGAAAATAACTACAAGTCAAATTGAAATACAATTTAAAAATTACAATACGTCTAATTCTAAAACTCATAAAAGCTTAAAAATTTCTCCAAAATTTAAATTCAAGCTGAAGACAACAACAGGGGTGAAAGCAAACAGCACAAAAACCAGCAAGCCATGCAGCTGAGAAGAAACTTTCAGAGAACATCAAACTCATCAAATGAATGGGAATTGAAACAGAAGCGAATTTTTTTACTGTTTTATGAAACATGAAAGCGCCAAAATGGCGAACTTACTTACTTGTTAAACAGGACTATAAAACTATACAGTTGAATGCCCAAGGAACATGCTTCATCTGTTGTTATAGGATTGATCCATTGGTATCAGAAATGCCAATAACTTGGAAAGTAACAACTCTGTTGAAATTAGGAAATAATTTTTGTTTTAAATGTAAAAGTTGAGATTTAACGTGCGTAACACGTGACGACGAACACGAGTTGACAGAACATCTCGGCGCAAGATCGGTTATTAAACTGAAAACGGAAATGACAAGTGACAGCTGACAGAAGTAACGTACCGACCACGGAAACTCAAGACGCTAAAAACGAAGGACAGGTCGGGAGTGGACCGAAATGACCAGACGTAAGATCGTTCTCTGAACCGAAAATGAAAAATGGCAACTAACAACCGACAGTCGTGACAAATCGACTCGAAAATATACGGGCATGAAAATCAAAATGGCAGGTCTGGAAACCACGGAGCAGACCATCTCACAGAGTTATCTCACGGTCAATATATCCGTTATTATATAAGATATGAGAAAAACTATATACGTTAATTATAGGGTGTTTCAAGCTTCCTGTTATAAACATATTTTGAAAATCAGATGACAAATCGTTGGTGATACACACTTTCTTTTTTAATAGAACACCCCTTATGATAGTGCATTTTTGCATTTCCCATCGAATTATAATGCATGTTTGTAAGGAAAAAAAATGTTATCGTTCGTTTTTCAGTTATTTCAATTGTTTTAGAACTTTTCAAGTTTTTGGCACGTATCACAAACACATGTCACAAATTGTGATACGGCACTTTTGCCAATAGATAGCGGAGTCCCACGAAAATGACGCATTCAGAGTTTTATGTTTGTAATGTTCGTCGAAAAAATCGAGCTGCCTTATATAGGCGCTCGCAAATAGTGTCTGAATTTGAAAAGTTTTCGCAGATCTTTTTGGTGTTTCTGTAGAAATTATTTTTTGTAAGATTTTTGTGAAATGTTGGTAATTAGTAATAAATGTTTAATAAGTTATTGTAAAAAAAGTTGTGGAATTTTTGTGGAAAATGTAATTTAGTGTAACATTACTGAAGCAAATTTCTGTAAAAAAAAATTGGGAATTCTTCTAAAAGAAATTGTTTGCAAATTTTCATATTTTTTTTTCAATTTTAGTCATAAAGCTGTTTGTGAGTTATTATATCTTGGCCGGTGTGCAAGTAGCTTGAAGAAGTTCGTTGGTCCGAAAAATCGTACCAGTTTTTTCTGGAATCTTTTAAGGTTATTTCTTGAAAATTTTTGTACTTTTTGAAGCGATAAAGCGATAATAATGAAATAGTACCTTGTTACTACTATACAGGTTACACTGTTAACCAAATTTGATGTCCTTATTTTAAAAGGAAGACATATTTGCCATTAAAAAGATTTTTACGAAAATTTACTACCATAACGCACTTGCTGCGCCCAGACTTTTATATTTATGTAGTGTTCGCTAATATTTTCGAAAGTTTAAAAAATCGACACAATCTTTAGTTTTTTTTGCAAAAAAAGTCCGTAATATCTTGACAGATGCGTGTGTGTTTTGTTTCTTTAACGTCGGCCTATTTCCGCGACTATGGCCAATCATTGACGCCAGGGAGCAGTTTTACCTCACCATCCTGGAAATTCTGCCGAACCCCTGCCTTTCTGTAAGGAGGGTAAGGATCTTTAACGTGCCCAACATCGCATGAACACGGGACCGATGGCTTTACGCTCCCTTCGAAGGGCGGAACGTGCAGACATTCAACTTGCTCAAATACAATGCCAGAACCTCGGTTGGTGTTAATTGTACAGTATGTACTAAAAAAGTGAAAGGAGTACCCTCGGATCGAACCCAGTACCCTTTGGTTTAGAGGCACACGTTCTTACCTCTGAACCACCGAGGCTCTATATTTGACAGATGCATTAATATTCGAAAGTGGCCATTACGATATAGTAGTGGACGAGTCTACGAGGACTGGTGATGACGTTCATTGTTTTTTATAACAATACAGTATTACTGAAGTATCTTTTAGTTATGTAAAACAAAATAGCCCTTCTGCATTTTTTACTGGCAATACGTTATTTGAATGTGCTATGATACAGCGTTTGAATAACAAGTGGGCAGAAATTGATGCCATAACTATCCTGTAACGATTACCGTGTACACGAAATGTCAGAATGATATGAAATATGCAACAAATACCCTCTTAATCAATAAAACGATCTGTGGTTTGTTTTTATCTTCACCTTGACCTATTGGAATTTACCAATATCTTCAGCTTATAAACCTAATGAAAAGAACATGTACTTACTACCATATATTAAAAAGTTCGGGACGCAGCAAGTAAATTATAGTAGTGAATTTTTATAAGAATTGTACACTATTAGCTAGGTATATTTTTAAAACAAATTTTTGCAATTTAAATAGATCTTGGAGATTGGTTTTAGAGGTCACAGGAAGCGATTACTTGAAGAAATGTCTATTTTCTGTGGAGCTAGAAAATAAAAACTTGGCATATATATATATATATATATATATATATATATATATATATATATATATATATATATATATATATATATATATATATATATATATATATATATATAAATGTGGTACAAATTTCATTCAAGTTACAAAAGTTTTCCAGAAAGAAATAATTATTTACAAACGGAATGTATGTGCCAAAATATAAATATGGCAGGTATTTTTCTTTACAACTTGCTTGGATGGTTGTGTTTTAGTCAACCCAATCGAACTAGTTTTTGCAAACAATCAAAAAGGTATTTTACATAGGTTTTACTATGGCTCAAGATTGAAGATTATAGTTTAATGGGAAATTGAGTTATCGGATTTGAAATCTTTTTACGAAAACCACGCCGATTGTTTATTGTGACATATTTTCGTAGCCTGTCTGTTTAAAACTTAATTTGGAGATTTTGTTTGCAACGGCAGCGGAACCCTGATTTATCTGTCTGACTTTGTCTAACATTATAGGCATCCATTCAGATGTACATTCAGATCATATCGTAAATTATTGATTTTTTGTTTTGTTATAACTCAAGATCTAGTGAACCAATTGAGTTCAAAGTTGGTAGATGGGACCACTTGTACCATTTTTACGCGCTTGTTAACTTTTAGTTTAATATTTCTAGTTATTAAAAAGATATTGCGTTTCAAGCAGTTTTTGCATCTTTTCAATCTTTTCATCTCATCAAAAGAGCAAGGAGGCTCCCCTTCCATTCCTTGCTCTCTTGTCGTTGACATTTCGCTTCTGACACTTCTTTCGCACCTGCGCCGATGCACTCTGCCCGTTTAAAGTTCACATAATGGCCGCCCTTCATCATGGTTGTTGAAAATCGCCGATCTTTTCCATTGATTTTTGTTCTTAAAGACAATTTTCTGTGATTATGCAGATGTGGTATTGCATGGCCCCTGGCACAATGGATGAAGTTGTGACCTGTTGAACCTTCCTGTATAGTTTCGAGTTCAATTTTCGTAGAATTGTTCAAGTGAGTATGGCTTATTTTGTTTCACTAAATGTTTCACAGTTTTCTTTTCCCTAATAGTTCTCATTGGGTTTCTTACTTGACTTTGCTGCCTATTATGTTGTTTAACCTGTCAGTTTCACACATGTGCTTTGCTTTGTGCTTCTACAATAAACTTGTTTACTTAGTGTCCAAAATATCAAATATTTGACTTTGGCAGTTTTGTGACTTTGAGTGCTTTTCAGTTGCTTGATGCTTTTAGTTTTGTTAATGTAATTGTATGTTTAACTTAACATATTTTAACTGTTGTTACTGTATCTGTAGTTTTTCGATTTTAACTTGACTGTTGGTTGATGTTTTACTGTGTGACTTGTGACTTCAACCTTTGACTTTTCTGTGAAGATCACCTTGTCATCATTGTGCTCTGACACGCACAATTGCCTACCGGAAAAACTAATGTTTTTCTGACAGACCTATCTTCTTATGTTTGTAGATTTATCCCCTAAAGATGACCTCTTGGAGTGTAGAAACGCGTCGGGAGTAAGAGAAATCTGAAATAAATTTTTGTGTCTGGAGAAGAAGCCGTTCATTCAACCTTTAATTATGTTTTATTGTTGTATATTTCTGTTGTTGTTGTTGTTGTTCGAATTATGGCTGTGGCTTTTTGCCATTAGCTCATTTTTCCAGTTTAGGAGGTATAGTCAAATATTTCCAGACCAGCCGATAACTGATACCGATTGATAATAAACAATAGTGTCGGATCACTTTATGTAATGATATATACATTTTTATCTTTCCCATCCATACACCCTATCATACAACATACTTCTCAATAAATGTTTGATATATAATATATACACATATATAGACACAATCATACACACATATGACATATGTACACACAAATATATACACACATTTTTTTTTTTTTTTTTTTTTTTTTTTTTTTTTTTTTTTTTTTTTTTTTTTTATTCAGGATTGCACAGGGGACACATGTCTTCGTGCCAAGGGGTCTATCATGGCAACTTTATAGACAAACAGGAAGACCTCTATAAGAATAGGAGAACATAAAGGGATTGAACACTGGGAATATCTACCTAAACTACCTTAATTCTATCCTACGTCTAAATATATTTATCATAATTTTAAAGCCAACCTGTGCACGTGGTCTATTAATACTTTATATAATGCTATATTTTTCATCTCTAGTATTTGTGTTATGCAAAATGGTTTTTGTACTATATTTAAGTTGTTAATATATTCTATAAAAATTTCAATAATGTTATATTTATTGGTACATTCCAACAAAACATGCTGCGCGTTTCCTACTTCCCCACATGCACAGGTTGGCTCATCTGAAAGGCCTATTTTATATTTATGGCTTGGGAATAAAGCATGGTTGAACCTTAACCTACATATTATCGTTACAAAATTTTTTTCGTAATAGCAATTTCTAAACCATGGTACCCTAGGTATCGTGGGCTGAATATCTCTGTAAAACTTTCCTTTTGTCTCTCTGCTGTATTGCTCCGCCCATAATCTATTACTATATTTGAGACCTTTCGACAAAAAATCTTCAAGTGGACAGAGATACTCAGTCGACTGACCCTCTTCCAAAGCTTTTTTTGCTAACCTGTCTACAATTTCATTGGGTACAATGCCACAGTGGCCCTTAATCCACATAAATCTCACCACTTTGTTGTTAAGCATTAGAATATGTAACCACTTGGCAAGTTCACCAAATAAATAGTTGTTACAAATATGACTATTGAAGTTTTCTATTTTTTGTAGTACACTTTTGCAGTCTGTAATTATTACTATATAATTGTCGTTGCTGTCGGTGGCATACTTCAGGGCTTCTATGATAGCTATCAATTCTGCTGTGTAGTTAGACATATTTTTGTTCAATTTAAAAATTTTTGAATTTTCGTCTTGGACTGCAAAATAGGCACATGCTGTTTTTTCGTCAGTTTTTGATCCATCTGTGTATATCAGACAGCTATTTGGTGGTACTAATTTACTAATGTCTTCCTGGAAGATGTTGTTTCTTAACGGCTGGGCTATGTATGAGTAATCTGGCAGGTAGTCAATTTGTACATTTTGCAATACTTCATATTTTATATTGTAAAACGGCTGCGTATCGTAGGTGTACATATCGGGCTTTACTTTGAGTGCAGACAAATATGCTTCTACTGTAAGTGGGATTGCTTTTTGACTCCAATAACGATGTCTTGCTGTGAGCTTGTGTAATTGGTCCAATTTGAGTAGGATTGGGCTGTTTTTTGCTTGTAACTTTAATATAAATCTTATTGCTATCATTTTTCTTCTGAATTGAAGAGGCATCTCACCACATTCGGCTAGCAAATTATTAACTGGAGTGCTTTTTAGTGCACCTAATGCCAACCTTAAGCATTTATTTTGGATGGTACTGATTTTATTGAGGTGGGTTTTCGCCGCTTGGTCATAGAGGAATGAGCAGTAATCTAACATGGCTCTAACAAATGATCTGTATATCATTAAGGCTACATTTGTGTCAGCGCCCCATCTTGTGTGACACACCATACGAAGTATATTTATTGCTTTCTCAGTTTTTGTCGTTAGATGTTGAAGATGATCCCTCCAGAGCAGTTTTTTATCCAAAAACACCCCTAAAAAGCACACCTTATCCTTAATGGGGTAATCAGTGTTGTTAACAGTGACCATAGTGGGCAGTGGCTGTCTCTTGCGCGTAAATATACATAGCTGAGTTTTTTTGGTTGATATGTTCATGTTGTTGTTGTTCGTCCATTGTTGTAGTTGCTCTATAGCTTTTGTAACTTCTTGGATTCCCCTATCTATTTCGCAGTTGGTGTCATAAATGCATATATCGTCGGCAAATTGTAATACTTGTATGTTGATATTGTTGCTTATGTCATGTGTATAGATCAAATATAAGAGAGGACTGATTATACTGCCCTGTGGTACTCCTCTTGACGTGCTTCTGGGAGTGATATTTTCATTTGCTGTTAGAAGATGTATTTTTCTGTTTAAATATAATTTTATAATTTTACGGGCAAAGTTTGGTTCTATTCCCAAGTATATCATCTTATCATACAATAGGCTTAAGTTTATATTATCATAAGCGTTTTCTATGTCGATAAATCCTGCCACTGTTGATTTTGTGTTGGTGAATGAAATGTTGATATCTGTGGTAAACTTTGTTAGACTTTCTGCAGTGGAATATCCCTTTCTAAAGCCAAACTGATTTGGAGATAATTTATGGTTTTTTTCCAGCCAAGTCTCTAGTCGTCGTTTGATCATTCTCTCCAACGTTTTTAGTACACAGGACGCTAACGATATTCCCCTATATGACTTGGCTAAGTTGGGATCTCTAAATGGTTTCAAAAATGCCATAACCAGATATGTTTTCCAGCTTTCTGGATATTCTTCTGATAGCCATATTTTATTTATTACGTTTAGTAATAAATCCTTAGCTATTTGGGGCAGTTGGTACAACATAGAGTAATGTATGTTATCTGCCCCTGCAGCTGTGTTGTTGTTATTCTTAAGACTAAGGTTTAGTTCTTGTATGGTGAATATTTCGATGTTAATATTGGATATTGGACCGCCTCCAAATGAGTTTTCTTCCACCCAAGCCGGTGCTTGTAGCTGCATAAACTCTATCATCCAATCGTTGTTCAAACTTCGGGGTATGTTGTCTGTTTGCACGCCATTTATACATTTTATTGTTTTCCAGATTTCCTTTATTCTAGTGTTTCTATTAAGTGTACTACAAAAGTTTTGCCAAGTTTTTCTTTTATTATCTAAAATTACTCGTTTTGCTATTGCCGCACATTTCTTATATTCTATAAAATTTTGCATTGTAGGGTTAAATTTATACGATTGTAATGCTACTTTGCGTTTATCAATTGCTATTTTACAATTTTCGTTCCACCATGCTTTATTAAATTTTGTTTTTTTAGCTTTATTCACTGGAATAGTTTCAGAAATTATTAGATTTAGATTTTGAAGAAACTCTTCATAGCCTATGTTTGTATTTATTTCTAAGGCATTTTTTGCAAATTGCTCTGTTTTTTGTTTGTATTGTTCCCAATTAGCTTTTTTAACATTCCATTTTTTGTTTGTTATTTTGTTTTCCGAGGAATCTACGCTACTATTTGTATTATCTATAAAAAACTTATACTCAATAACAAAATGATCCGACCCTAATGTTTCATTTTTTACACTCCATTCAATATTTTGAGCTAAAGCGTTTGAAGTTATTGTTATATCAACTGCAGACCTGGAAATACTATTTGGCTTAGTCATACGCGTTTCTGCACCTGTATTAAGATAAGTAAGTTGATTATCATCAATGGCTGAAATTAAGTTTTGGCCATTTAAGTCTGTACTGGTACTTCCCAACGCTGTATGGTGGATATTGAAGTCGCCCCCTAGAATAAATGGTTTTTCTAAGCTTCTAAAAAAGGTATCCCATTGAGTAACTGAAATTCTAGTTCCAGGTTTAATATATATTGAATAAAAATTAACGATCTTGTTACGATGTAGTTTAATTTTTGCACCTACGCACATTATGTTATCCACAAAATAAAACTGGTTAATTTGAGTAAAGGCAAATTTATTTGATATTAGTAGCGCTACGCCACCATATCCATCTGCCCTATCTTTTCTAAGTATACTATATCCTGACAATTTAATATTGAATGTAGATTTTAACCATGTTTCACTAAGCAGTGAAATATCAATACAGTTATCAAATAGATATCTTTCAAAGCTGCCCTTGTTTGACATTAAAGACCTACAATTCCATTGCATTATTTTCAGCGCGAATATGTATTTTGGGTTTGTACGATACGTGATATATCTAGTCTAAGTTTATCTAACAGCTCTTTGTCTAATGGGTTACCTGTGCCAATGTTTTTTAGTGTTTCTATAAAAAAAGATACCAGTTTTTCAGTTTTATCTTCGTCTTTTGGTAGATTATATCTAGGGGGTATGGGATTTATGATTGGTGTTGTTCTGAATGTTGTTGGCGCCACAATTTCTTGATGTTGTTGTCGTATGTTTTCCATTTTATTTTCGTGCAGTATATCTGTACGTTTGCGTTTTACTACAGGTTGTGGATAAAACTGAGAGTTTGCTTGTGAATGCGTAAAAGAATTTGGAAAAGTATAATTTGTTGCGGGAAGTTTGGCATCACCGTTGACTGAAAAATTATCTACGTTAGTTACATGTGATTTTGTTACTTTTGCGTAACTTTGTGAGTATTGTGTTGATGCTTCTTTATACGATTTATTTTCCGTGCTCATTATATTTTTGATGGATTTTTGTTTTTGAAATTCTGGGCAACTATTTCTGTCAGTGGCCTTATGTGGTCCCCGACATATAACACATACCGGTGTCCCTGTATGTGTGCACTGATTATTACTATGTTCTTCTCCACAGTTTCCGCACCTTTCTTTTCCTCTACATTGTGTGCTAACGTGGTTATAGCGTAAGCATTTCATGCATTGTATGACCCGTCTAATGTAAGGTTCTACCTCGAAAATGATTTTTTCTATCGACACTTTTTTTGGCAAATATTGACCTTGAAAAGTAACTAGAATTGACTGTGTTGGAACGTATAAAATCTGATCACCATTTTGAACACGCCTGTTCATTCTTCTAACACTAGAAACCTGAAAATTTTCGCCTATGCGCGGTTTTATTATGTTGCATAATTCGCTTTCTTGGATATCTAAATCTACTTTTTTAATTACCCCCTGCCTTTTTGTTAAATACTGAGGTATGTAAGCGTAATAATTTTTATTTTTAAGAATTTCTGAATTTACTAGGTTATTTGCACTTTTTCCGTTATTAAGTTCTAATCTTATTTTGTTCAGGCCTACACTAACTATCGATTTAATGTCTTGATCTATTTCAGGTACTGAATTACGTATAATTCTCGAAGTCGTTATGATATGACTTTTACCTATATTTCCATTGTTATTTTGAATATATACAATGTACGGACCGCTATGCTTGTTATCATAAAAATTATCCACAACTTTATACTGTTTATCGACCACTGTAGTCGGCTTATCGCTTATTGGATTTTTACATATATTTTCATTTACATTTTTATTTGAAGTTTCTACTAATGAATTAAAAACTTCACTTACCAAATCCTTATTGATATTATTTGAAACTTTTTTTTCGCCTATGGCTTTATTTTGATTTTCTGTTCCTACCTTATTAGTTTCGTAATTCATCTCTATATCCTGGGACATTTCTTGTGTTTTTTCATACCAATCTGTTTTTGCAGGATTAGATTCTATTCTTCCGCGATCAGGCGGTTCGCCTGTTTTATTTGTATACATTTTCACTTAAAAACACCAAAACACTTCGTATTTTAACACGATTTTCACTACGTATTCGCTTAACTACCGTTCACCTCGAACGCCGGCTGCCGAATGTTGTATATTTCTAATTATAATACTTGAAGTTTTGTGTGATTCAGGTTACATTATTTGTAGTGAAGATTCATAATACTGTGTAGTTTTTGTGAGGTTTTAAGTAAGCTGTATTTGTTTTTGTGTGTTTATGTTGGGTTAATTAGGACATAATTTAGATTTGAATTCGTGTTTTTAATATTTAGATTTTCTTCCATGTACAGCATCTTGCGTGCTCTGTGGATTGACTGTTTATTCGTTGTTTGTTACATTTGTTGTTTAGTGAATTTTTATTAAAAAATTCAGTAATAGAGAGGTATCGATGGTGAGACTTTGCAAAAATTCTTTCAAATGAGTGCGAACTAGGACCCCTAGAACCCACATCCGGGGTCAGTTTCAATTTTTATATGTTTATATATATATATATATATATATATAAATATATAATATATATATATATATATATATATATATATATATATGTATCCGTCTGATAACTCAAACAATAATTAACCGATTTCGATTAAACTTGGCAAGTGATTTTATTTTATTAATGGCTTGGATGAGTTCCTTGGCCAGAAAAATCGGACGGAGTTTTCCGGCAAAATTTTGAGTTTTCTTTCGAAAAAAATTTTTTTCTCCGAAAATAACAAAGCTGTTTTATTGAAATTTACTATATATGTTGCCTTGGGAGAGATCTTACTACGCACTGAAATTCAACTTTCTGAGTTTATAAAACATTGAGTTATTCAAATTTTAAATTTTCTTTCGAAAAATTTTTTTTCCCCGAAAATTACAAAGTTATTTCAATGAAATTTGGTAGATATCTTGCGTTAGGAGAGACCTTACTAGACACTAAAATTAAACTCTCTAAGTTTATAGAAAATTGAGTTATTCAAATTTGAAGCATTTAATATTTAACATGAAGTTTTTACCACAGAAATCGTAGAAACGACGAAACGATTTTCACGTCTCTAGTATCAGGATAGGCAGTGGCAGTGTTTAAGTTTTGTTTAGTATAGTGTAATGCATGTGGCGTCTGGCGATCGCTTCAGGTCGGTATTGGTATTGGCACATGAATAAGATCTAATATCGCTTGCGTCCAAAACAAAAATCATGGAAGTTATGCGATTACGTGCCTAATGGACAGTCAGTTTTAATCAACAATACACATCCCTTCCTTTTAAGTTAAAGGCATGAATTTTAGGGTGTTGTATTCTAATTTTAAGAATTTAAATAATGAAGGGAAATATTTATATAATTATATAGTGATAAAACAAATTATTACGATATTCACTCTATATAATTAAAATATGAACCGTTTCGTTAAATGTGGCTTCTTCAGAAACAAAAGCAAAATGCATGTAGTAATTAACTACAGATGCAAATATTCATTTGTTTTATTATTTACGTTTGAATTGCATTTACATCAGAGATTATTAGTGAATTTTTATTTTAAAAAAATCACTATTAGAGAGGGATCAATGGTGAGACTTTGCAAAAAATTTTTCAAATGAGCGCGAACTAGGACCCCTAGAACCCATATCCGGGGTCAGTTTCAATTTTTATATGTTTATATATATATATATAAATTGTTATATATATATATATATATATATATATATATATATATATATATATATATATATATATATATATATATATATATATATATATATATATATATATATATATATATATATATATATATATATATGTATGTATGTATCCGTCTAATAACTTAAAAAATAATTAACCGATTTCAATGAATAATGGCTTGGATGAGTTCGTTATCCAGGAAAATCAGATGGGGTTCTTCGGGAAAATTTTGAGTTTTCTTTCAAAAAAAAATTTTTCTCCGAAAATAACAAAGCTGTTTTAATGTAATTTACTATATATGTTGCCTTGGAGGATACCTTACTAAGTACCAAAATTCAACTTTCAAAGTTTATCGAAAATTGACTTGAATTTTAAATTTTCTTTCGAAAAAATTTTTTTCTCCAAAAATTACACACTTGTTTTAATGAAATTTGGTGAATATCTTGCCCTCTGAAAGACCTTACTACATACCAAAATTAAACTTTCTAAGTTTATATAAAATTGAGTTATTCAAATTTGAAGCATTTAATAAAAATTCACTACCATAACGCACTTGCTGCGTCCAGAGTTTTTATCCATTATTGACTGTTTTGTACTATTGGTGAATAAATTGTTATTATTATATATTACATAATTTTCGTAAAAAATGCGACTATTATTACTATGAAAATTCGCTGCCATAACCTAGATTCTGCGTCCAGCCTTTTTCACTCTCGTTTACCGAAACCAAGTATTTACGTTGTACAATAACTGCATTAATACTTTTTACTTGACGCTATAAAATGAAAAATCTGCATTTCGTTAAAGTTATGTTTAATTAAAATTTGATAAAAAAAGCGCACACACACAAACTGGCTAGCCCCTTGATAATTGTTGAAGTTTACTTTGGACAAAGAGCTTTTGCGTGTAGTTTGTAAAAGTTCTGTGTCCCCAAAGCATTGCAATAAACTGTTATAAATGGAAATGATTCCGGTTTGTCGTTATTTTTAATTTACTATAAACGTTTCTCTGGTTGGTCCCTTTGTTTAACAATCCTCAAGAGAAATTGTTTTAGAAGTAATGTTAGTCCAAAAAGTTAATATTAATGATGAAATAATAAAATAAAATTATTTTCTCAATATATAATTTATATACAGGGTGCCCGAAAATTAATTGGACATTAGCCAAAGGGTGACAGCTGGCAAAAAAATAAAGCGACTGGCCTCAACATGCCTTAGTAAAATGTTACTCGTTTTCATTTTACAGGGTGTTTAAATAATTTTTCTTAAAACAATTTTTTCAAATATCTTAAAAGTGGTTCAACCTATTATTATGGAATGTGGCATGGTATTATTAGGCATCATGCTTAATACGATGACGGTATTAATTTCTTCACTGCCGCTTGGTGGCACCACTCACAGCAACACTGGTTCATTAACATGGTCATAACTTTTGTCGACCCTGTATCCACATTTTCGAACAAAAATAAAGAGAGCCCATTTAGTTTCACACGAAAAAGTTATACTTCTTTGAAGTCAAAAAATTCTGGACGCAGCAAGTGCGTTATGGTAGTGAATTTTCATAAAAATCTTTTTAATAACAAATATGTGTGTTTTTTTAGGAAAGCAGGCATCAAATTTGGTTACCAATATAACCTATATAGTAAAAACAATGTGCCATGTTCCATTAAAATAACTTTATTGTGTGAAAATGTACAAAAATTTACAAAAGTTAACTTAAAACGAAAAAACACGTTTCTTGGTCAACCTTATAGGTTAATAGCAAATTGAGCTGTTTAAATATGAAACATTTGATCAAAATTCGCTACCATAACGCACTTGCTGCGTCCAGACTTTCTTTTCGTACAAACATGCATTATATTTCGATGTAAAATGCAAAAATGCAATAACATAAGGCGTGTTTGATTAAAAAAAAAAAGGAAATTTGTATCACCAACGACTTATGGGCCACCCTGTGATTGTAGAAATATTATTTTAAGATGTAGCTCAAGACACCCTATAATTAATATATACAAATTTTCTTCATATCTTATATAATAACGGATATATTGAACTTTATTGATTTTTTACGAAAATTCGACAAAAATTATATACCATTAAACGATAGAGTCTATAGCTAAGGCTACTGCCAAACATCAGAGAAAGAGTCTATTTGAAATGAATTTTCTGCAAATATTTTAGTAAAATGAAGGACAATGATGATTGAAACTAAGACTTTAGACTTTCTAAAACATTCTTCTTGAGACATTTTCTTTCCATAGCCCGTATTAGATTCAAGTTCTTTGCCTAAATGTTGCGACTTTTGACGTTTTAAATTGTCACTTTGACGTTTTGAGGAAAACCCTAATTTATTTTTCTTTAAATGCCCATAAGTTTTTTGTCTTTTGACCTACAGCGCTAAATTTTGGTAGGTAACTTACCTATAAGGATGTAAACCTGCATACCAAATTTGTTTGCCCTTACTTTGTTAATTCCGGAGATATAAATTTTTTTCAAAAGAAAACACAAAATTTTCCGGGAAAACCTGGGCAGATTTTCCTGGCTAACGAACCCATCCAAGCCATTTGCAAAAGGAATTTTTTCACCAAATTTGATCAAAATCGGCCCATTATTTTTTGAGTTATCGGTGTGATACATATATATATATATATATATATATATATATATATATATATATATATATATATATATATATATATATATATATATATATATATATATATATATATATATATATATATATATATATATATATATATATATATATATATATATATATATATATATATATATATAAACATATAAAAATTGAAACTGACCCCGGATATGTTTTCTGGGGGACCTAATTAGCGCTCACTTGAAGAAATTTTTTCAAAATTCAAAAGTCGGGATCTCCCCATTGGTGAATTTTTTTTAAGAAAATTAACTAAAAAGTTGACCGTTTTCAAAATAAACTTACTTTTTCAATGAAATTAAAGTAACGATTATGCGCACACGTTATGTATTCTGGAAGGCTTCGATCTTAGTGTAAATTATGTATATCTGTTTCTAACGGGGTGGTTTCACGAGCCATTTGCTTTTCTTTAATACAAAGATTTAAAAAATGACTATAACCTCTAATTATTATTATTATTATTAAAATTTAATTCATCATTTATTTAGGTGCATTTTAAAATTAACAACGCTCGTGCGACAGAACGTGTATTAAAAAATTACCCCTTCTTGGCTTGAAAACAATATTTAAGTTTAACGACCTTTAAGGGAGGTCTTGCCTGAATTTATTTGGAACACAATGACGGAGCATTTGAGATCAATTTTCCCCAACATTTTAGTGAATTTTCTTAAAAAAAATTCACTAATGAGGAGATCCCGACTTTTGCATTTTGAAAAAATTTCTTCAAATGAGCGCTAATTAGGCCCCCCAGAACACATATCCGGGGTCGGTTTAAATTTTTATATGTTTATATATATATTATATATATATATATATATATATATATATATATATATATATATATATATATATATATATATATATATATATATATATATATATATATATATATATATATATATATATATATATATATATATATATATATATATATATATATATATATATATATATATCACACCGATAACTCAAAAAACAATGGGCCGATTTTGATTAAATTTGGTGAATAAATTCCTTTTGCAAATGGCTTGGATAAGTTCGTTAGCCAGGAAAATCAGTCCAGGTTTTCCCGAAAAATTTTGTGTTTTCTTTCGAAAAAAATTTATATCTCCGGAATTAACAAAGTAAGGGCAACCAAATTTCATATACGGATTTATTTCATTATAGGCAAGTTACCTACCAAAATTTAGCTTTGTAGGTTAAAGGATAAAAAAGTTACAGGCATTCAAAGAAAAATAAATTTGGATTTTCCTCAAAATGTCAAAATTGCGATTTTAAACGTCAAAATTGGTGAGTACATTGCTTTCGCAAGTCGCTTGGATAATTTTGTTAGCCAGGAAAATCCGCCGAGGTTTTCCCGGAAAAATTTGTGTTTTCTTTCGCAAAATATTTATATCTCCAAAATTAACAAAGTAAGGGCAACCAAATTTGGTAAGCTGGTTTATATCGTTATAGGTGTGCCACCTACCAAAATTTAGCTCTGTAGGTCAAAAGACAAAAAAGTTATGGGCATTTAAAGAAAAATAAATTGGGGGTTTCCTCAAAACGTCAAACTGACAATTGAAACCGTCAAAATTCGCAACATTTAGGCAAATAACTTGAATCTAATACGATCTATGGAAACAAAATGTCTCAAGAATGTTTTACAAACCCTGAAGTCTTAGTTTCAACCGTCATTGTCCTTCATTTTACTAAAATATTTCCAGAAAATTCATTTCTAATAGACCATTTCTCTGATGCTTGGCAGTAGCCTTAGCTATAGAGTTTATTGTTTAATGGTATATAATTTTTGTCGAATTTTCGTAAAAAATCAATAAAGCTCAATATATTCGTTATTATACAAGATGAAAAAATATTGTATACATTAATTATACGGTGTTTTGAGCTACATCTTAAAAAATTATTGCGACAATCACAGGTGGCCCATAAGTCGTTGGTGATACAAATAATTTTTTTGTCGAAAACGCCTTATTTTTTTGCATTTTCCATCGAAATATAATGCATGTTTGTAAGTTAAGAAATTCTGGAGGCAGCAAGTGCGTTGTGGTTGCGAATTTTGATTAAATGCTTCATATTTGAAAAGCTCAATTTGCTATTAACCTATAAGGTTGACCAGGAAACGGATTTTTTCAGTAACACTTTTGGTTTACTTTTGGAAATTTCTGTACGTTTTCAAACAATCAAGTTATTTTGATGAAACATGGCACATTGTTTTTACTATATATGTTATACTGGTAATCAAATTTGATGCCTGCTTTTTCTATATAGGTTATACTGGTAACCAAAATTGATGTCTGCTTTCTTAAAAAGAAAACACACATATTTGCAATAAAAACATTTTTATGAAAATTCACTACCATAACGCACTTGCTGCGTCCCGAGATTTTACTATATATGCAGCCTTAGCGTATACCTAGGGACAAAACACGTCACAAACATTTTATAAGAAACTATTAAGATAAACTCTAGTTTAGGGTTTTCTTATGCTAAGAATAAAATCCAGCATCTAGTTTTAAAATTACTTTAAGACAAAGAAAAAAATTTATACAGATAAACATTTTAACGGCACAATAAATTTTAAATAATCAACTAATTCACCGGTTTCCTTAATTTAAAATGAAACTAAAACTCTCTACTCCATTAACTCAAATTCTAAGGTTTCTTCATCCTCATCATAGGGGAGGTTTCCCTAATCCAAAATAAAACTAGATCTTATGCAGAACTGATATCCGGGAAAATTAAATTGTTTCGCCCCGGCATAACATTTCATAATATGTGTTATGTTACAGCCCATGGCTCAAAAATATCTATACCAATTTTATATGAAAATTATTCCATAAGTTTAATAATTAACATCTTTCTTAGCTTCATTATAGCTTTCAATTTTACCTAACCTCCCCTTTACTTACCCAACTAAAACCTTATGGCTCCAATCCCTTTCTTGTCCTTCGTATTATAAATTTCACAAAAATTCCTCATCTACTGAAATCCCTCAAAACACATCTAAATTTTAATATACTTCCAATTCACTCTAATTATATTCTAGCGCCCTACGACTCAACCATCTATGCTAATTCTATCTTACAGCTCATGGCTCAAAAATATCTACAAATTTATATGAAAATTTTTTCACTACTCGAGACAGCTAGCATTCAAATAAGAATCACTTTAAAAAATATTAAGATATGGAACGTACTCACCGCGTAAAGTGGGAATAAAAACCAGCCCTGTACCTTCCTTTACCATCGTTCACACAGGCTGTTCACCCACACTTGTCCGCGGGTAATCGCCCTTTTAAAAAACCTAATTCACTCCCCCGTGAATTACACTCAACTCCTAAATTTACTCTGAAATTATCTAAAAGAAACCCTTGACATTACCGCTGCTGCGGGTACTGCCAGCCCGAGGCCGGCTGCGTGACCACTAACTCCCGACACGTAGTTTTTCTACCGTTTTCATATCAAATTCCGAGTTTGTATTTTTGTCTCTGTTGAAACCAAATGACCTTCTTGTAGAGGCCGTAGAACCTCAAACTTGCGAATCTAGCATTCCTCTATCCACTATGTTTCAAGTGACCCGGCGTGAACTGCAACTTGAGCAATTGATTGTTTATAATTTCAACATGCCCAGCCTAGATAATTATGCATATTATGATTATGTAAACGAGCGTTTAAAATATTTGTTGGTGGCGATTTTTCATAAACTTGTTGAGATGTAACCCAATTATCCTTTTACATTCGACACTATTACTCAAAGCTAATATATGATGCTCTCTACTTCGAGATGAACCAAAAAAACCTTCTCGAACATTTTATCCAAACGAAAATCGTCCCTATTTTCTTCCTGTTTTTCAAGCCATGGCAAACTGCTTTGGAAAATTTCACTTTATTCCTTATCTGGGTTTTCCAAGTTAACCAGTATCAAATGTGGAAATTATCGTTAATCTTCAATCTGACAGGTAGGTGAAATTTGATGCCCGCCAAGTTCAAATCCTGCACGTAACGTCAATTACAAACCGAAAATTCCTATAGCTAAATATGACATTTGGATAACCTATTAATACTTACAGGTAAACAATAACTTTTTTACTTAACTAAAAACACTTTTAAACATTGTTTCTTGCTTTTGGAAGTCTGTTTAAACTATAAAAACCACTGTTTTCATTGTAAACGTTCGTTTCACTTCTTACAAATATACAGCGTGTTTTTAATACATTTGTTGCCTTTTTAAACTGTACGTAACAAAAAATTCTTTGACAATATGAATCATTCTACCTGTTTTTGAGCATCAGACTATACATACATAATTAAGTGTGTATTTTATTGCTTTATATTGATATTTCTCCATATTATATGGGTTATATTTTAATTTCCAACAATGATCTAAACGAAACATTTATTTTTAGCGTATGGATATTCTCATGCAAACTGTGAGTATCATTTGAAATATTTTCCCACTTCTATATATATATATATATATATATATATATATATATATATATATATATATATATATATATATATATATATATATACAGAGTGAGTCAGTTTATGGTAACCAAACTCAAACATCTATTTTATGCGCCATGAATGGTAGTTTGTTAGATGAACGACTATCGGTAATGGCCTCGTTTGGAATATACAGGGAGACTAAGTAAAAAAAAATAGTAAAAATATACTATAGTTCCAAAACGGCTTAAACTATTTTGATGAAAATTGGCACAGTTTCACAACTATACAGACGACAATTTTTCAGGGGAAATAAAAAATTATTTCATCCAGTGTCGGAGGGGCGTCCATGACTATTTATCAATGGAAAATGATACGCCTCTGTCTATGCTGGAATTAAAAAACAAATCGATCCATGTGCCTGGGAAATTCGTGTTGAGCCAATTTTGAACGTTTGAACATAATGAGCCGGGCAAGCATTTAACTCAAACCAAGCTAGTTGTCTCCGAATTAATAACATCATCCCATACATCAGCGTGGTGTGTTTCTAAAAACTCCAAAAAATTAGCTGCATTTACTCGATTGGGCAAGAAAAAGGGTCCCCACAAATTGTTATGAATAACTGCAATTCAAATGATAACCTAAAATTAATGTTGGAAATTTCTAGGCCTGGTGGGACTTTCGTGCGCCCAAACATGCTGATTATGGAAGTTAAGCACTTTACGCCGCGTAAAGCACGATTCATCTGTCCATAGAATGTGAGACAAGAAGTTTTGATTGGTATCTAAGCAGTACAGAATCCAGCGACAAAACTTCACTCTACGTAATTAATCACCAGCTTGTAATCCCTGGAGCGGTTGCAAATGGCAAGCACGTCTAAAGTCTCGTCTTAGTAATCTTACAACTTATGATTGGGAAGTACCGGTAGCAATTGACACTCTTCGAGTACCTGTTGTTGGGTTCCTATCAAATTCATTCAATACTTGTCTCGTAACTCTGCGTTGCTAAATATTGTTCGATAGGCCCCTACTTACAGCTTTAAATCCTTGCCGCGCAAAACGATTATGAAACACAGAACGATGGGGATGTCTTCGGTTTGGAAATCGTCTCCTGTATTCTGTAGCCGCTGGCATTGAATTACCATTGGCAAATCCATATACAAAATGCATGTCTGCTTCTTCTTGATTGGCGTAACAAAATGGAATTCTTTTAATTCAAAACATTAAGTTAATACCGTAGTAGTGTTTCCAGAGAGAGAATACAACAACTGTAACTCAGGAATTGTCATCACTTATGACAGCTGCAACTTGTTTGTTTTCCACAGGCTACTATTAAAATCGAGCTTAGAAAGTATTAATTGCCATGCATATACAAAATGCATTTCTGCTTCTTTTTGGTTGGCGTAATAAAATTGCATTTTTTTAATTCAAAATATTAAGTTAATACCGCTGTAGTGTTTCCAGAGCGAGAATACAACAACTGTGACTCAGGAATTGTCATCACTTATGACAGCTTCAACTTGTTTTCCACAGCCTACTATTAATATCGAGATTGGAGGTTATTCATTGCCATGCATTGACATTGATTTTATTCTTTTTCTCGGAAACCATGCACGATATCGATGTAAACCAAGAGGTGTGTTTTTCTTCCAAATTGTTGCAGATTAAAAACATATTTTTTAGTCCAGAATAAACAGTGGCGTATCATTTTTCCATTGATAAATAGTCATGGACGCCCCTGTAACCCCGGCACTGGATAAAATATATTTTTTTGTTTTCCATGAAAAAAATGTGCTGTGTATAGCTGTCTAAGTGTGCCAATTTTCATCAAAATAGTTTAAGCCGTTTTGGAACAATAATATATTTTTACTATTTTTTTTATAAAACTTTGTCTCCCTGTATATTCCAAACGAAGCCGTTATCGATGGTGGTTCATCTAGTAAACTACCATTACCTTGACGCATAGAATACGATGTTTGAGTGTGGTTATTACAAACTGACTCACCCTGTATATTGGTTGCTGTGCAGATCTATTTAAAATCTCATTAAGATATTCGTCTTTTGATGTTTATTTAACGATTTATCAGATATAGAATAAGTAATATCGTTGTAATGGCTACAATCTTCCGCTTGAAATGTCAAAAACGTAATTAAAATAGGGGCGAACCTGTAAAATTAATTGCTGAACGTAATTTGCTTGTCGCGTTTTACAGATTAAAATATAATTTTGTGTGGTAGTACCGCCAGAGACTGTTCTTTATTTTAAGCAACCTGTTTCTCTGTCAAAATTATGAAAATGAATTATTATTATAAGTATATTAGCATACATCGTACAACATGTCAATACAATATATCTGAGATTTGTGTGTATAATTGCATAGTTTTATAAGGTTCTACCAAAAACTGTTTTAAAATTTCAGTCCAAATTTATCACACATTCAATTTTGACATACCAAATTTCTTCTCGCTATTATTTATCACATCGCATATTTCAATCCTTGACTTTATTTGCCGTAAATGTTGATACCTCCACAATACCATCTGAAGGAAAATCTTTCTTTAATAGCCAATATTTGTATTTAATTTTTTTATTTTGTACCAAACAGTAGCGGCTCGTACCTTAATGCATTGAGGGTGCGCAAGAAAAAAAAATTCGGGACGCAGCAAGTGCGATATGGTAGTGAATTTTTATTAAATGTTTCAAATTTGAATAACTCAAGTTTCTACCAACTTAGAAAGTTCAATTTCGGTGAATAGTAAGGTCTTACCCAGGGCAACACGTCCACCAAATTTCCTCAAAAGAACTTTGTAATTTTCGGAGAAAAATTTTTTTTCAAAAGAAAACTCAAAATTTGAATAACTCAATTTTCTAAAAATATAGAAAGTTGAATTTTAGTGTGTAGTAAGGTCTTCTGCAAGGCAACCTATCCACCAAATTTCATTAAAAGAGCTTTGTAATTTTCGGAGAAAAAAATATTTTTTTAAACAAAACTCAAAATTTTTCCGGAAAACCTTATCCGATTTTCCTGACTAACGAACTTGTTAATAAAAGAAAGGCACTTGCCGAGTTTCATCGAATTCAGTGGCTTATTTTTTGAGTTATCGGTTTGATACATACATACATACATATATATATATATATATATATATATATATATATATATATATATATATATATATATATATATATATATATATATATATATATATATATATATATATATATATATATATATATATATATATATATATATATATATATATATACTTACCAAGTTTTTCTCTAATTAGTTATAGGTTATAGTAGTTAAAAAGTCCCTTAAAAAGTTAACCATTAAAATATTCACAATTATTTTGTCCACTTATTAAGCAACCCGAAGTAGTAGCCATAATAATAATAATTGTCTTGTTAGAACATGTACGCAACAACGAAATTATCTAATTAAAATCAATCCGACGCCAAGCACACACGAAAATTACTACACGCGCTCTACAAAAAGTGTACTGCAAACTACAAGCGTGGAATTTGAATGCGCACAACCAGATTGCTTATTCGGTCGTTTTCGACGAAGATAGTCGATCATTTCGCATTGGAGTATCGCATTTCCTTAGAGCGCCGAGAAATACACACCGACGCGCGACTATTAAGACTATACTTCTTCTGATTCTGTATTAATGGCTGCCGACTCTGCGATCCTCGATCCTCGATATACTTATTTTGTTTGTTGAATGCAGAAGGTAAAGAAGTAAATAAAAATTTATAAAAATATAGCATAGCAAAAATGTTATTTTTTACACGGCAGGCGGCAGTGTGTGCGCACGGGCGCACTTATTGAGGAGCCGCTACTGGTACCAAATAAAATGATGTTACATTGGTTACAATTACCAAATACTAATTGCTTGAGTAAAAAAGTGCGTTATAGTATCAAATTTTCATAAGTTTTGTAATACATATCGCAACATATCTTATCTGCTAAGCATTATTGGACCTGTTTACACTTATTTATCTTAAATTTAGTCTGTGGATGATGGATAACCTTCGAATGTCATTCCTTTCTCTGAACACACACACAAACGCACCCACGCAAGCACGCGCGAAATTCTAATTAATTCAGGAACCATATAGATTTTACATATATCAAACCTATAAGAAGACTGTTTTAGAATTACACGTAAAGTTAAAAATTCTGGGCGCTGCAAGTGCGTTATGGTAGTGAAGAATTTTCATAAAAATGTTTTTAATAGCAAATATATGTGTGTTTTTTTTAGAAAGCAGGCATCAAATTTGGTTACAAGTATAACCTATATAGTAGAAACAATGTGCCACGTTTCATCAAAATGAGTTTATTGTTTGAAAATGTACAAAAATTTCCGAAAGTAAACTTAAAGTGTTCTCGAAAAAACCGGTTTCTTGGTCAACTTTATAGGTTAATAGCAAATTGAGATAATCAAATTTAAAGCATTTAATGAAAATTCGCTACCATAACGCACTTGCTGCATCACAATTTTTTTTCTTACAAACCTGCATTATATTTCGATGGTAAATGCAATAACATAAGACGTGTTCGATTAAAAAAAAGTAATGTGTATCACCAACGACTTATGGGCCATCCTGTGATTGTAGATTTTTTCTTAAGATGTAGCTCAAAACACCATATAATTAATGTATACAATTTTTTTCGTGTCCTGTCTAATAACGGATATATTGAGCTTTATTGATTTTTTACGAAAATTCGACAAAAATGATATACCATTAAACGATAAACTCTATAGCTAAGACTACTGCCAAAGCATCAGAGAAAGGGTCTATTTGAAATTAATTTTCTGGAATTAGTAAAACGAAGGGCAATGACGATTTGTTGACAGCACTCGTCACTATTTACCGGTTCATATGGCGGAGAGGATGACATTTATTTTATGAGACATAACCTACTAAGTGCGGTTTTGGTTTGTTTTACTTTTAATATCTCGTACTATAAAAACATAGTGTTCGCTAGATCTATTTTTGTCGAAAACGGATCGAGATATCGAAATGAAACATCAATAGATAATTAATTGAAAAATGATCGCTCTTTCAGGTTTTGTCAACGTCGGTGAAATTGGTCGTAAGTGGCGCCCTCTATGAGCAACGTAATATTTGCAACACGTATCTTATTCGTAGCGTCAAAAAACATACTCCACAAATTTTCAAATTCTTAACCTAGATATTTTCAGGATAATGACCTAAAACCAATTAAAATTTTAACTTTCAACACCCTGTATTTCCGAAACTATCACTTTTTAGATAAGGCATGTTTGCGCCAATGGTAACAAATTGACGAGTAGTATCTCCACGTTTCATATCTTCCATTGTTAATGAATCAACCTGTGTACATTTTATTTAAAAAGTTTACTCATTACTACAGTGATGATAAATAATTGTTTATATTTAAATACTGCAGAGCAAGGTTGTTATATACCTGCTATTTGTGACACATAAGCATTAAATTATGAGTATTTGTTATTATAAGCATTATCGTTTTTACCGACATAATTATGTTTTAAATGCAAATTACACATGGAGACGTCTAACCAATGCACTTATTTTAGTCCATAATAACCTACATAATTTTACCTTTTCTTGCTCCTATCAAATCTGCTATTTACATGGTATAATGTTGCTGTAATTATACAACTTTAAGTAGTAAACTTTATCTTATCTCGGGTTTGTTTGTAAATGAACTGTAGTAGGTGTTTTTCAATCGGTTTTATGAACCTGGTGTACCTACATTAAAAATTTTACCACGTTGTTCATGACAGCAGCATATGTATTATTGTAGTGTTGTTTAGTTTTGTTATATGTGTATTGTGATTAATCAAAAAAAAAAGGCTGATAGTTTATTATGTTTTCTTCAGAGATCTCCAGTGAAGTTAGGCAGCTCATTGAAGATATTTCGCCGCATTTTGGTGAGAGTCTTAAACGGGTAAGTTCCAAAACATAAAGCCTTATATAAATATACATATATATATATATATATATATATATATATATATATATATATATATATATATATACAGGGTGGCGTATTGAAAACGAAGCAGACCGATTTGCGTCCAGAGAATTTTTTTTAAGAAATGCTGAAAGACGTAAATTTTAATATTGAGGAGGACATGTTTTGACATAAAAGTCAACTTTGTCACATCAACCCCTTAAGGGTGGTGATAACAACACTTATATTTTGAATAGGGAACATGGGTCGAGTGTTACATCATTTGAAAGCTGTTATGTAAATAATTACATAATTTGATCGAATCATGGTACGCGATTGTAAATGTAAATATTTCCAAAACTAGACTCTGTAGGTATGGAAAGTGTTATAGAATTAAAGCAAAAGGCATGCCCATCACTCCTGAAACACAAAATACAGGCTGTTCCATTAAAAAAAAAAGAGTTACAGCAATTTCACCTTAACCTCAAATTTCAATCTAGTATCATGACTATACTACATACAGACTTGGATACTACTTCCTTGGCTTCACAATGAAGCCAAAGAAGTAGTCTCCAAGTCTGTATGTAGTATGGACCAGTTTAACCCAGTAAAGGCAACAACACTCAATGAATTAGAACATTGTGAGATGTAGGACAGGGTCGCCATCTCGGTGCGGAACCAGGTAGTGTGTTGTGACGACAGCCCCAAATAACACAAAATGTTATAAAATACAGACTGTGTACAACCAATTACAATTTTGTAAATTGTCAGCCGTGGCCCTTTTTATTCCCTAATATACAGAGAATAGGGAACATGGGTCGAGTGTTACATCATTTGAAAGCTGTTTCCTTTCTGAATTCAGCACACAAATTTTTTTGGAAGTTTTATCAACTTGTTTAAAAATTATTCACAGTTGGAGTTGCAAGAACGTATTTCATTAATTGTGATAATAAATGCACTAACTAGTAAATTTTCCGTTAAAAAAAAACCAAAATACCAAACCAAACGTTTAAAAATGTTTATTCAGTTAAGTAAGTGTTCAAATTGTTGACCACCACCTTCCATAAAAAAGTACAATTTTGTTCAAAACGAGCTCTGACATTCTGGAGCATTTGTGGGGTTATTAGACGGCATTCCTCAACAATGCGTCGTCGTAATTATTCCAGAGACTCCGGTTCTGTTGCGAAAATTCTACTCTTCAAATGGCCCCATAGAATGAAGTCCAAAGGAGTTAAATCCAGTGATCTAGGGGGCCACTCAATAGCACCTCTACGCCCAATCCATTGCTCTAGAAACTCTGTTCAAAAACTCCATAACACGTTGTGAAAAATGCGGAGGAGCTCCATCTTGTTGAAATACTAATTGATTTTTTTGATAGCGATTATCATTTTCAAAAATGTCAATTAGTAGAGGGTAAACGATATCTTCTAGTAACTCCAAATATGTTTCGCTACTCAAATTTCCATCAAGAAAAATTGGTCTAATTTAACACTCAATAGCACTTTTACGCCCAATGCATTGCTCTGGAAACTCTCTGTTCAAAAACTCCCTTACACGTTGAAAAAAATGCGGAGGAGCTCCATCTTGTTGAAACACACACATACATTGATTTTCCTGATAGCGATAATAATATTTAACAAGGTCAATTAGTAGAGGGTAAACGATATATTCTAGTAACTCCAAATACGTTTCGCTACTCAAATTTCCATCAAGAAAAATTGGTCTAATTTAACAGTCTCCAAACAGACATTCAATTTCTGTGGAATTTGAGTGTCGACTCCGTGAAAATTTCTTGGATTATTGTCTGCCCAATAACGACAATTATGACGATTGACTGCAGAGTTTAATAAAAACGTACACTCGTCTGACAAACAGATATTGAACAAAAAGTTCCTGTTATCAGCTATTCGTGCAGTCATAACTTCACAAAACATCAGCCGCGATCAAAACCATTTTCATTCAGTTGTTGTACAAGATGAATTTTATAAGGGTGAAATTTATTATGCTTCAATATTCGTTGAATAGTTCTTCTTTTGATGTTTGAAACACTGGCCAATTTTCTCGTGCTCAAAGTTGGGTCTACAGCAATTTGTCCTAAAACTTCAATCTCAGTAGCCTCATTTCTAACAGGAAATTCACGTTCAGGATCCCGTTTTTTTGTTGGTTACTTAACCACTTTGTCAAAACTTTGCAACTAACTTCAAAACGTATTTTCTGTTAACATGTCTGTTCGGATGTCGTTCATTAAACAAATTTGCGGTACGGTTGGCACAGTCATCGTTTTTGAAAAAAAGAGTAATTATTTAAACTATTTCTTCTACAGAATATACCATTGTGAAATTAATTTTCGGTAGTACGATCAAGTATCAAACCGACCGATAAACTGAAATAATAAACCGCATTTCTCTCATTCCGATAAGAAATGTTCTGATAGTCAATTTTTTGTTTACAAACCAACAAAACATTGACTATCAGCACATTTCTTATCGGAAGAGTGAAATGCGTTTTTTCATCTTCAAGGGCGAATAATTTTTAAACGAGTTAATAAAACTTCCAAAAAAATTAATGTGCTGAATTCAGAAAAGAAAGGGCTTTCAAATGATGTAACACTCGATCTATGTTCCCTATTTAAAATATAAGGGTTCTCGTCATCACTCTTAAGGGGTTGATGTGACAAAGTTGAGTTTTTCGTCAAAACATGTCCCCTTCAATATTAAAATTGACCTTTTTCAACGTTTCTAAAAAAAAAAATTTCTCTGGACGCAAATCGGTCTGTTTCGTTTTCAATGCGCCGCCTTATATATATATATATATATATATATATATATATATATATATATATATATATATATATATATATATATATATATATATATAATTAAAAATAACTGGATTTGTATTTTTGATGGTCGTATTGATAATTATAAACAAAATCGCTGTTTTGGTGAAATCGTACAGATAGCTACATATCGACTGCTGACGTTATACAGTGTGTCCCAGATTGGTGTCTTGCTATCTCGGTTATTATAAGAGATAGAAAGTCGGTTATTTGGGTAATGTTAACTAGGATTCTATTACCATTTCAGAACTGCCTTCGCATTTTATGAATTGTTTTAGTGAATTTTCATTAAGAAAATTCAACAATAGAGAGGTATCGATGGTAAGACTTTTGGAAAAAAAATTCAAATGAGCGCGAATTAGGGCCTCTAGAACCCATATCCGGGGTCAGTTTCAATTTTAAATGTAAAGAAAATTTTGAAAACGCAATATTTTTGAAATATTGAAGTGTTTCGAATAAATATTTGCACATATATAGGAGACGTTACAATATAACTGCTAACCAAATTTCAAATTAAACGGCATACGAGGACAGGAGTTACTAAAAAATAAAAATAATAAATGAATGAACAGTCTAAGATATCAGTTCAAATTTCATACAGCATCTCCCAGGTTCAATGTTGATACGGATGGTTAGACTGTGAATGCGTAATTTTGAAGAAATAATTCAAATAGAGACCACAGGCACCTGACAATTAAATATAAAGGAGCCGGGTTGTCAGATTTAATAAAATTTCATTTAAATCTTAAAATGTAAAGCATATGGTAATAACACGTATTTGTACTTATTAATGACAAATAAAAGTTCGTTAAAAAATTAATCCATCTAATAAATGTGGCTTAATATTAATAAATGTTGAGTTACCAATAATTTCTCATTTGATTTATCATAAATTCTAATTTACTCAATCTGATACCGCTGCATGGTAGGCCAACTGTCATCGCGAAACGAGAGTCACCGACTGCCGACGCTGAAACGTTAGACACTCGACGTGTTATTTACATTTATTAAAACTGAAATGTTTTGTTATATTACAAAATATACCACATAGAAGTTTCACTTCAATGAAATGGTTTAAAACTATAAGCTCAGTACTAATTTTCGATGCTTCAGCGCCAGTAGCATTATAATCCAGAAATATATTTAATTTTCAATATCAATCTAACCTCAAAACATTCGAAGATTCGTTATTCTTGTTTATGGTTTTATTTTGCGAGGCATCCTTACATGATGTAGTAGCCACTATCCACGTTTGTTGTTATAAAGCTCTGTATATTATATCTCTACATGTTATGTTAGAGTTGTTATTAAAAAGTGTTCTTTTGATTTGGGACTAAAGTTTCTGGCACAATACTTGTTGATCAAATGTAAGTAGCACATGCTTATCGTTATTTGTGTTCTTCAATATTTTTAATTATCTGGCAAGTGAAACAAATACTAACTTATACTTATTGGTTCCAGTATCACAAAAAACTCTAGACGCAGCAAGTACGTTATGGTAGTGAATTTTCATAAGAATTGTACACTATTAAAACTAATTCTTTAAATTTAAATGGTTAGCGATTATTTGAAAAAAATTATATTTATATGGAGCTACTAAATTGAAATTTGGTCTTAGATATAATATGTAAATACTGCAAGTGTCTTTAAAAAAATTGTGTTACAAATTTCATTAAAGTTACAAAAGTTTTTCAGAAAACAATTAATTATTTACAAATGGAATGTACCTGTCAAATTATAAATATGACAGGTATTTTTCCTTATTAATTGTTTGGATGGTTTTGTTTTAGTCAACCCATCCAGTTTTTGTAAACAATAAACAACAAAAAAGGTTATTTAAAACAAAACGAAGCTCAATATTTTATTTTTCTTTAATTTATTACCCACGTGTGTTTACATAGGTGTTACTAAGGTTCATGATTGAAGATTCTGGCTTAATGGGAAATTTATTGAGCTTTCGGATTTGAAATATTTTTACGATAATTTTCTACCATAACATAAAATAACATTTTTTGTTGTTTATTGTTTGCAAGAACTTGATGGGTTGACTAAAACTAAACCATCCAAGCAATTAATATGGATAAATATCTGTCATATTTATAATTCGACAGATACATTCACTCTGTAAATAATTATGGTTTTCTGAAAAGCGTTTGTAACTTTAATGAAATTTGTTACACAATTTTTTTAAGACAATTGCTGTACTTACATATTTTTATAATCCTACAGGTACATTCCCTTTGTAAATCATTTATTGTTTCTAAAAAACGTTTGCAACTTTAATTAAATTTGTAACACAATTTTTTTAAAGGAACTTGCAGTACTTACATATTATATCTAAGACCAATTTTTAATTTTTTAGCTCCAGCTAAAATATAAATTTTTTCAAATAATCGCTAACTGGGACTCTAAAACCGATCTCCAAGGTCCATTTAAATTTAAAGAATTAGTTTTAATAATATATCTTACTAATAGTGTACAATTCTTATGAAAATTCACTACCATAACATACTTGCTGCGTCTAGAGTTTTTTGTGTTAGAAATAATTGCAAAAAACCAAAATGCTGCCTTTTTGACAAACTTCGGTATCTCAGTTATGTGAGAATATATTTTATTTTGGCTTAGATATTTTATGGGCGCTTTTTTAGGGTCTTTGCAATAAAAAGAATATAACAAAATAATATCTTGAACAGTTTTTGGGATATTAATTATAACTTTGTTTTCTCCTATGGAAACGATACTTGATTTTTATTGCATTAAATAGCATTTTTATCCCCTTTTCAAAAATTTTTCACAACATGGTATTTTCTTTAGAATAAATATTGAAATAAACAAATCTAAAAATTTCCTAATGGATTTTGCTGATGTGTTCGATACGGTGTAGTAGGCGAGCCACCAATTTGTTTATCTTATAACTGTCAAATTAAGTTTAATATAAAGTGTTCTGTATTATTTTTATTGCATTTCATTCATTCAATTTAAATTAGCTTTTCAAGTCCACGGGACATCGACTGTTTTTTCTAAAGTATATGAGCAGTAACAAAAAATTTTGTGTTTCTCAGAAGCATAACGATTTGCTATCGATTGATATCATTCACACCTTATTTGCAAACAATCATGCGTCAATTTGGCCCCCCTTCAGTTTTTCTGGCAAGGCTCATTTTGTATTAGAGCACTAACGAAAATTTTTATTTTTCTCGAAAGCACTAACGAAGCTCTAACCAACGAGTCATACAAAAAATGTGTATTTCATGAACTAAAAAAGATAGTCTTCACCATGTCGGAAAAATGTTTGTTTTTTTCTAAAGTATTTAAGCACTAACAAAAAATGTTGTGTTTCTGCGAAGCACTAACGATTTGCTATTGAATGGTACCACTCACAGTCAATTTGCAAAAAATCATGCGTCAAGTTACCCCCCCCCCACGGTTTTTTGCTGTATCTCCGTTTGTATTAAAGCAGTAACGAAATTTTTTTGTGCACTAAAGAGTACTAACGATGCACTAACTAGCTTCTCTTTGGTTTAATGTAATTTCCATTACCCTGATATTATTTTCAAATACCTGACCATTAGACATGACACTATGACACTTAATTATATCAATGAAGAAAAATTAAAGATGTTAGGAACCTACTTCGTAGCCCACAGAAACTCTACAACGGCTCCCGAAATTTTCCAAAATCAATTTTTAGAATGGCATCAACCAAACGTAAGACATTTTAGGGATCTGGTACAAAATTTGCTTAATTATGGGAGTTTTGCAAAGCCCCGAAATCGTAAATATGCTGTGGAAAATCAGGAGAGAATTGATACTGTTGTATGACACCACATCATCGGTTAGAAAAATTGATAATGAAACATATATACCTAAGTCATCCGTCCATCAAATACTGGACGTTAATTAATAAAATCCATACAAACTAATGCTAGTAAAAGATTTTTCGTCAAATGGTTTTCACTGAAGAGGAAGATTTTGTGAATGGTACATTCAAAATATGCGAGAAAATTTCAATTTTTCCATGAAAATATTATGGACTGACGAAAGAGGATTTACCAACTGCGAAGTTTTCAACAGGCATAATACCCATCACTGGGTTATAGAAAACACACAGATCTCCTCAACAAGAGGATTTCAAACAAAATTTGGATATAACGTTTGATGCGGTGTAATAGGTGACTACAAAATGCGATCTGAATTTAAACATGAAATTAATAAAATTATCACTTTCAGGAAATCAATTAATTTGGCAATTCATTTTTAATTTTGATTTAAATGCAGGACGATATCTTCAGCTCTTGCAAGATCAAATAATACCAGCTGTAACGGCAGCTGTGGGGAACTTGGAACAAACTTGGTTGTCCAGCTCATAAAGCCGCCATCGCAAAGAATTACTTATAAGAAAGATCTCCCAATAGATTAGTTGCGAATAATGGCGATATTTTGTGACCTGCCAGATCACCTGATATAAATCACTTTGACTTATTTTTATGGGGACACATTAAGAACGAAACTTACACACCCGAAGCTTCCCAAAATGTTGCAATTTCAGAGGAAAGAGTCCGAAAGCTATGTGTGTACCAAATATAAATACATTATTCAGAGCAATAAACTTTCTGTAAAATCGTTGGCAACTGTGTATTGATCAAGTTGGTTACCACACAGAACAATTTATTTAAATGGAACGGTTCATATCTAAACTTCGTTTATATATGTTATCTATTGTCATATCAAGTAAAATGTCAAAATTATAGTAGTGAGAATTTCAATATTAGCTAAGAAATTTGGTGTTATATTGGAATGAGTTTTCTTATAATGGTAGTCGAATACCAGTGGCAGCTGCAGGAGTGTTATTGATAGAAATGCAGAAGGAAGAAACATACGTTGAACAAAATTTTTAAAGTGACATTTTATAAGAATATTTTGATAGTTTAGTTTAGAACATGAAATGAAATTGTGTTAACTGCAAGCACAAGCTTATGCTTATTTGTGGAACATACTGTAAAATTTGAATCAATAAAACATACTATACTATACTATACTATACTACTATAAGCTAGTATTGTAGATTGCCTTAAAATTACCCAAAAATGCCTGTTTTTACATTCGTTCAATAAATTTAATCGATAATGACACAAGAATAATTTCCTAATTGCCCATCAAGTGTATAGTGAAGCATTCAATCGCCCACTGACGAGTGAGCGAATGAAAAATTAGACGTTATCTTGAACCAGAACCTAACTAGATTAACGATTTTTGTTGCGAGTTACAGGTAACTGTTATTTTTTTCTTATTTCTGTAATAGAAAATACCATATTGCAATACATTTTTGAAAAAGGGACAAGAAATACCATTAAAATCAATAAAAATCCAATATGGCATTTATAAGAAAAAACAAAGTTACAAATCATTATCTCGAAAACGGTAAAATATGAGCTTTTCTTTTATTTTCTACTCTAAATACCTTGAAAAAGTGCTCATAAAATGTCTAAACCAAAACACCGTATGCTCTCAGATAACCGAGATACGGGGGTTTGTCCAAAATGCACCATTTTGGTTTTTCGCGATTATTTCGAAAACGAAAAACAAAAAAACAAATGTTAAAATGTGATGACAGCTCTGAAATGGTAATAGAATTCTGAGAAACATTACCTATGTAACAGAATTATAATAACCGAGATAGCAATACATGCAACAGCAATCTGGGACATAATCTATATACAAGTGGTCTGTAATGAATGGGCCATAGGGCAACTGTAGATTCTAGACTTGAAAATAATTAAAGTATGGAAACGTCTGAACATCTCACAAACGGAAAAGGATAAAAACAAGATTGTAACATGTGTTGCAAGGTTGTCATAGGTACATATTTTCACTTTACGAAAAAACATACAGGGTGGTCCTGAAAAGCGTTGTGGTTGCAATGATTGATGTTTTAAATAGAACATCCTGTATATTATATCATTTTATGAATTCTTTCTACTTCTAGATTAACTTTGTTTTAAGGTACGCTATGCCCAAATTCTATGGTTACGCAGATATCGACAATTACATAAAAGTTACTTATTGTGACAAAGCTGGCTATGCTTTGGAAATAAATATTAGTGAGGTGTCAAAGTTAGTTAATGTCAATCACTTTAAAAAATGGCATCTCTCAGCGATAGAGAATGCATACAAATCCAAATTTTACGAGGCTTTGGCGACAAGGAGAGAACGTATGAAGAAGTTACACACATACTTAATGGATTGAATCCTCAACACGTTATTAACAGATCAACCGTTTTTAGTGAAACCATTTTTAGTGAATTTTTATTTTAAAAAAATCACTAATAGAGAGATATCGATGGTGAGACTTTTCAAAAACTTTTTCAAATGAGCGCGACTTAGGACCCCTAAAACCCATATCCGGGGTCAGTTTCAATTTTAATATGTTTATATATATATATATATATATATATATATATATATATATATATATATATATATATATATATATATATATATATATATATATATATATATATATATATATATATGAATATATATATATATATATATATATATATATACGTATCCAACCGATAACTCTTTTTTTTCTCCGAAAATTACAAAGCTATTTTAATAAAATTTGGTGGATATATTGCGTTCAGCAAGACTTTATTACATACCAAAATTAAACTTTCTAAGTTTATATAAAATTGAGTTTTTCAAATTTTCAATTTTCTTTCGGAAAAAAATTTTTTCTCTAAAAAATACAAAGTTATTTTAATGGCGCTAAGTGGATATGTTGCCTTAGGAAGAACCTGACTACACAACAAAATTTAACTTTTTAAGTTTATTCAAAAATGAGTTATTTCAGTTTGAAGCATTTAATAAAAATTCACTATCATAAAGCACTTGCTGCGTCCCGAAATTTTTTTAAACTATCAAGAGATATAGAGAGACTGTAAATATTAAAACTTGTCCTAAACCTGGCAGGACGAAAACTGCTACATATGATGAAACAAAACTAAATGTGCTACTGCAATTTGAGGAAAGGCCTCAAATATCTTCTTACTAGTTGGCGCTAGACAACAATATCCCTCAGACGTCCGTGATAAGAATTTTAAAGTCAGAAAAAATGAAACCTTATTAAATTCACGACAATGAAGAACTTACAGAAGATTACCCGTACCACGTTGATCTTAATTTTGAAAAAAATAATTGTATTTTCTAATGAGGCAACGTTTTGCCTCAACGGAGAAGTAAATAGACACAATTGCCGGATTTGATCTAGACGTAATCCCCGCTGGATGAGGGGGTGACACACGCAGTGGTCGCAGAAAATAAATGGGCGTGGATTATTAATAATCACATAATCGGAACCTTTTCATAGAAGGTAATTTAAATGGTGACAGATATCTGGACCTGTTAAGAAATAATATTGTGCCAGCTATAGCAGCCATATTTCTCAATCCAAACAATCCCATGTTACCTTCTGATGACATATCGTATCAACAAGATGGTGGTTTCTCTCATTACACCCGGGTTGTATGTACCTTTCTGGGTAGTGTTTCCACAGAGATGGATAGGACGCCGAGGAACGATAGACCGGATAGAGGACCGGACTTGATCCATTAGATTTTTTCTTGCGAGAATACCTTAAAAACAAATTTACAAAAATACACCAGTTGATTTACAAACTTTACAGGTTCGTATTTTGGAAGAGATACATCTGATACCAGAAATATTTTCACGTGATTCAATTGGACAATTTTGTAAAAGACTTTGATACTGTCAAATTGTAAGTGATTTGCACTTTGAACATTTACTTTAGAATTTGTTTGGTTATTTCTCTTTATTTCTTTAAATGTTGATAATTTTTATTGATAGGATTAAATTTAGTAAGTAATACTAGAATAAAAATTTTGAGGCTTACTGGCTACGCTTTTTATTACCACCCCGTGTATTTTATATTTCCGTGGTAACCCTACAATACCTGTAACATGATTTTTATTTGTTGTTTTCCCTGCATAAGATATTTGTGTTACTATTAGTTCTATCAATACATGTATCAATACAATGTATCAATACATACCTCTTAGAACCCTATTTAACCTGTCGCTGCGCACACATTGCTTCCCTGAGGTTTGGAAGGTTGCTCGGATCTGTCCTGTTTTTAAGTCTGGGGACCGTTCGAGGGTCAGCAACTACAGGCCTATAGCTATCCTATGTAATTTTGCTAAAATTTTTGAGGCAGTTCTGTATGGTTGTATCTATCCTGCCGTGAAGTGTCGCTTGTCACAATACCAGCATGGGTTTATGGAGGGGCGCTCAACACTGACGAATTTATTCCTGTTCACACAGTATGTAAGTGAAGCTTTGGATCGACGGTGTCAGGTGGATGTCATTTATACAGACTTCTCAAGAGCGTTCGATCGTGTTGACCACCCAACACTTTTGTACAAGCTGCATTTGGCGGGCCTTGATGGGTGGCTGATAGAATTCTTTCGATCCTACTTGACTAACCGTGTGCAATATGTTTTTTATAATGGATTTAAGTCTGAACCCTTTACTGCTGGCACCGGCGTTCCACAGGGTTCCAATCTTGGCCCGCTCCTCTTTTTATTAGTTATCAACGACATAAGCTCTGTAATTTCTGGTAATCATCTATTATTTGCTGATGATCTCAAATTATACTCCAGTGTTCACGATACTGGTGGCTGTTCAAGACTCCAGGTTGACCTTGACAACTTAGAGCTGTGGTGTGTTGAGTACAGACTTGAATTAAATGTCTCGAAGTGCAAAGTGATGATATACACTAGAAAAACCAGCCGTATAGCTTTTCCCTACAAAGTGGGTGGTGTACCATTGGCTAGGACTGAAACGCACAAGGAACTTGGCATTTTATACGATGAACATTTAAGTTTCACTGGACATATTCAAACAATCACAGCATCCTGTTTGAAGTTGATGGGTTTCATTATGAGGAATAGCAGATCATTTTCCAATTTGGATAGCTTGAAAATTCTCTATTTTGCCTATATTCGATCGAGGCTTGAATATTGTAGCTTGGTTTTTGATCCCTTTTATAGTGTTCATATTGGTGCTCTGGAAGATGTTCAGCGTAAGTTTTTAAAACACCTTGTATATAGGGCATCTGGTACCTACCCACAGAGGGAATACGACCATGGGCAATTGCTGATGCAAGCTGGCATACCCAGTTTGTATTCGCGTAGAAAAGTTGCATCGGTGATGTTCCTGTATAACTTGTTTCATGGTAAAGTTGATTGCCCAGACTTATTGATAGAATTAAATTTCTCAGTTCCACGGGCTGCGTCTATAGTGATGAGAGTGTTTAAGCCTCCAATACCAAGGACTAACTCGTATATGAAATCACCTGTGTACACAATGATCTCTGACTGTAATGATATTGCAAACTTGTGCGACTTCTATTCGGATAAGGCTGCAGTTATTCGTACGGTGGCTATATCTTATTTTGTCAGTTATTAAGACCATTATATGTACTGTTTTGTGGAATTTCTGCCTTGTGATGTTTTGCACAGTATTTTAGTTTTGTTTTGTCAGTATTTTTTGTTCATATTGCTACATATTGTTCTTTTTGTTTGGTGCCCTAGGAATGGGATTATCCTGCTGGGCATGTATTCAATAAATAAATAAATAAATAAATAAATAAATAAATAAATAAATAAATAAATAAATAAATAAATAAATAAATAAATAAATAAATAAATAAATAAATAAATAAATAAATAAATAAATGTAATGCAAAAATCAAAGTGCCGATATCTGGGTAACCATAGAACTTGGGCATAGGGTACCTTATAAAAAAAGTTAATCTAGAGTTCGAAAGGATTCATAAAATTATATAATATATTGGGTGTTCCATTTAAAAATCAACCATTGCAACCACTAACGTTTTTCAGGCCCACCCTGTATGTTTTGTCGTAATGTGCAAATATACACCTATGGCAACCTTGCAACACATGTTAAAGTCTTGTTTTTATCGTTTTCCGTTTGTGAGATATTTAGATGCTTCCATACTTTAAACTACCGCTGTATATATATATATATATATATATATATATATATATATATATATATATATATATATATATACATATATATATATATATATATATATATATATATATATATATATATATATATATATATATAAACATATAAAGATATAAAAATTGAGACTGACCCCGGATATGGGTTTTAGGGGTCCTAGTTCGCGCTTATTTTAAGAAATTTTTTCAAAATTCAAAAGTCGGAATCTCTTCATTAGTGAATTTTTTCTAAGAAAATTCACTAACAATGTAGGAAACAAATAATATGTAACGGAATACCAAATGCACGCTTTAACTACTCTAATATTGGGTAGAAGGCGAAGAATGCATAATTTCAGAAAGAAGGCCTTGGGACACATGAATAAATATAAGAACCCGATGACAGCGATATGTGTAGTGTATAAAAAACGATCTGGTACTGGTACACTCGTGGTAATAGAGTTATACAGCCCAAACTGCTGGGTCTGAAATATTCCTGTAAATCCCCCAATTCTATCATTGTATTGTTAAGGTTACGTCAAAGGTTATTGTATTGGAGGGGAAGGGGTGTCGCGGAACAGACCCGTCGTACTGGGAAAGTGTTCAAAAGGGTGTAATGTCAATAACTCGGCAAATAATAGAGAACAACAGACAAGAATAGTGTCAGCATGCATGTAAGATACCAAACTTTTTCTCTCAGCAGTCGTTTTATCTAAACCTGTTCGGGGGGGTTGTCTGCAAATTCATCAAGTAGTGTATATAAATGATAATAATAATAATAATAACAAAAGATAATAAATGATTGGTTGATTAGAAAATATAATTTGGTATACCCTTTTAAAGCAGAAACGGCGATACAAGTTTTTATGCAATATATTTTTTCCTCTCTTTTATGCATAGATTTCAAGATAGCGCTTTGTGTTTCCAGGCATTTCGTAACAAAAGTTGCAGAGGCCAGTGTTTAAAGTTACACAAACTAGATGACGTTCTTTTAAGGGAAGGTGATAACATAATGTAAGTATAGAGGGTTAATTAAATTTTGTTTTCTAAACTAACCATAACTCATTGTACCAATAATCCTTGATGCATTGTTTTTAATAAGAAACTTAAAACAGATGCTAAGTTATGAGTATGCGATTCAACAACAAAATCTAAATCATAACAACAGTCTAAAGCCTGTATCGTCTTGTAATAGTAAATCAAGAAGAAAAGTCTATTATTTACGAACCTACAATAAATTAGTATAAATCAAAATTTAATGTTCGAAATTTTTTATCAGTAATAGGTCTCCTGTTTGGTGCAAGGGCTATGTCATCCAACAATTACATTAATTTTAGGAAAAAAAATGGATTGCTTAAGTCGTTGAAGATCATGAAATTGTTTTAAAATTTTTGAAATTGTCAGTGTGTATTCTTAGAAATAATTTATATCGTAACTCTAACAGATGAGTTAATGTTTATCTTTTCAGTAGATTAAGATTACGTAGTTAATATTTTGTATTCTAATACTTCATTTTACATCTTATGTTTAAGTTATTTACTGTGTCTTATGGCAAGTCATAATGTATGGCCAATATGTTCATAATAAAGAACTTTATATATATATATATATATATATATATATATATATATATATATATATATATATATATATATATATATATATATATATATATATATGAGAAACTCGGTGGTTCAGGGGTAAGAACGTGTGCCTCTGAACCGAAGGGTACTGGGTTCGATCCCAGGGTACTCCTTTCACTTTTTTCAGTACAAACTGTAAAATTAACATCAACCGAGGTTCTGGCATTGTATTTGAGCAAGTTGAATAATGTCTGCACGTTCCGCCCTTCGTAGGGGGCGTAAAGCCGTTGGTCCCGTGTCCATGCAATGTTGAGCACGTTAAAGATCACTACCCTCCTTACAGAAAGGGAGGGGTTCGGCAAAATTTCCAGGATAGTGAGGTGAAACTGCTCCCTGGCGTCGGTGATTGGCCATAGTCGCGGAATAGGCCGACGTTAAAGAAACAAAACACACACACACACACACACACACACACATATATATATATATATATATATATATATATATATATATATATATATATATATATATATATATATATATATATATATATATATATATATATATATATATATATATATATAGGAATTACCTACTGTCTTTCCTTGTGTATAATACCATTCCGTTAGTGGCCCTCTTGTGTGTAGTCAAGTTGTCTTGATAGGCCCCAAGACATGAAGATATGTGTCCCCGTACCTTCCCAATAAATTAAAATAATAATAATAGTAATAATCATAAAAAGGAAAAAAAAATTATGTGTGTATATATGTTTATATTAAATGAATAAGGTATTATGTTTACTTATAAATCAGAAAACATTATGTAAGTGTAGTGATCTGACGAACTAACTAATGAATCATCATTTGAACATAGATGGAGATTAAAAAAAAAAAAAAAAAAAAATATTAGAAAATGAGCGGATGGCCAGAGTAGCCGCAGCCAAGACATGACCGCACACACACACACATATATATATATATATATATATATATATATATATATATATATATATATATATATATATATATATATATATATATATATATATATATATATATATAGAGGGTGGCGCATTGAAAACAAAACAGACCGATGTGCGTCCAGAGAATTTTTTTAAGAAACGCTGAAAGAGGTCAATTTTAATATTGAGGAGGACCTATTTTGACATAAAACTCAACTTTGTCACATCAACCCCTTAAGGGTGGTGATAACAACCCTTATATTTTAAATAGGGAACATGGGTCGAGTGTTACATCATTATTTTCTGAATTCAGCACAATAATTTTTCTGGAAGTTTTATCAACTCGTTTAAAAATTACTCACAGTTGAAGATGCAAAAACGCATTACACTCATTCCGATAAGAAATGTGCTGATAGTCAATGTTTTGTTGGTTTGTAAACAAAAAATTGACTATCAGAACATTTCTTATTGGAATGAGAGAAATGCGGTTTATTATTTCAGTTTATCGGTCGGTGTTATACTTGATAGTACTACCGAAAATTAATTTCACAATGGTGTATTCTGTAGAAGAAATAGTTAAAATAATTACTCTTTTTTTTCAAAAACGATGACTGTGCCAACCGTACCACAAATTTGTATAATGAACGACATCCGAACAGACATGTTAACAGAAAATACATTTTGGAGTTAGTTGCAAAGTTTCGACAAAGTGGTTCAGTAGCCAACAAAAAAACAACGGGAGCCTGAACGTGAATTTCCGGTTAGAAATGAGACTACTGAGGTTGAAGTTTTAGGACAAATTGCTGCAGACCCAACTTTGAGCACGAGAAAATTGGCTACTGTTTCAAACATCAAAAGAAGAACTATTCAGCAAATATTGAAGCATAATAAATTTCACCCGTATAAAATTCATCTTGTACAACAACTGAATGAAGATGATTTTGATCGGCGGCTGGAGTTTTGTGAAGTTATGACTGCACTAATAGCTAATAACGGGAAATTTCTGTTCAATATCTGTTTTTCAGACCAGTGTACGTTTTAATTCAATTATACAGTCAATCGTCATAATTGTCGTTATTGGGTAGATAATAATTCAAGAAATTTTCACGAAGTCCACACTCAACCTCCACAGAAATTGAATGTCTGGACTGGCATTTTTGGAGACCGTTTAATCGGACCAATTTTTCTTGATGGCAATTTGAGTGGCGAAACGTATTTGGAGTTACTAGAAGATGTAGTTTACCCTCTACTAATTGACATTGTTGAAAGTGATAATCGCTATCAAGAAAGTCAATTAGCGTTTCAACAACATGGAGCTCCTCCGCATTTTTCACAACGTGTTATGGAGTTTTTGAACAGAAAGTTTCCGGGGCAATGGATTGGGCGTAGAGGTGCTATTGAGTGGCCCCCTAGAGCACCGGATTTAACTCCTTTAGACTTCTTTCTATGGGGCCATTTAAAGAGTAGAATTTTCTCAACAGAACCGGTGTCTTTGGAAGAACTCCGATGACGCATTGTTGAAGAATGCCGTCTAATAACTCCACAAATGCTTCAGAATGTCAAAGCTCGTTTTGAACATAATTTGTACTTTTGTATGGAAGCTGGTGGTCAACAATTTGAACACTTACTTAACTGAATAAACATTTTTGAACGTAAGGTTTTGTTTTTTAGTTTTTTTTTTTGAACGAAAAATTGACTAATTAGTGCATTTCTTATCACAATGAATGAAATACGTTCTTGCAACTCCAACTGTGAATAATTTTTAAACGAGTTGATAAAACTTCCAAAGGAATTAGTGTGCTGAAATAATAAAAGAAAGAGCGTTCAAATGATGTTACACTCGACCCATGGTCCCTATTTAAAATATAAGGGTTGTTATCACCACCCTTCAGGGGTTGATGTGATAAAGTTGACTTTAATGTCAAAAAATGTCCCCCTCAATATTAAAATTGACGTGTTTCAGCGTTTCTTAAAAAAATTCTCTGGGCGCAAATCGGTCTGTTTCGTTTTCAATGCCCCCCCCCCATATATATATATATATATATATATATATATATATATATATATATATATATATATATATATATATATATATATATATATATAATATTATAGACTCAATAATAAAAGCCGTTATTTTAGAAATCTAGTATTAATAGAATTAAAACTTTAGTTTGCGTTTTGCTGCTGCGTAGTTTTTAGTTCAGTTTAGTATTTCTATTAAGCTTTGAAACGTGAAGTCTTGACGTATATGCTGGGAATACATTGTTAAGGATTAGGTACCCTGAAAAGCTCGCGAAATTGCTTTTCAATTTTACTAATTGTCGCTTGAGGTATACACGGATAACCGTAAATTTTTTCTTCAACCTGGCGACCAACTTCGATCTGTGATTCTGTTGTATCTTTCGTATTAAAGCATCTGTAGAGTTGTAATTTTATGCATTTCTGTTAAAGAAACCACGTTTCGGAATTGCAGTTAACAACTGAAAACTACTGTCATGTGGTTATAATCATAGAGTAAATGTGCTAGGGCGTTTTAAATAAAATTAACATTGCGAACTATGAAGCATATTGATAACTTTTTATGTCTTCTTTTTCATTGCTTCCGTCCAAAAGAGACACTGAAATTGTTTTGCTTGCTTTCTTATTATCAAGAAAAGTCATGTCGCAGCAAGTGCGTTATGGAAGTGAATTTTCATAAAAATGTTTTTAATAGCAAATATGTCTCTCTAAATGTTTTTAATAGCAAATATGTCTCTCTAATGCAAGGAGGAGTGAGAGAGCCACAGAACTCTCACTCTGTACGGCAAAAACATCCCAATAGCCAGGAAGGTAAAATATCTTGGGGTCGTATTGGATTCTAAGCCAATATGTAATGTTCACGTTTAAAAATTACTGCGTAAGGCAGTTATGACTAAGACCTAGTATGGCTCACTGGCTGTACACAATGGTCGTCAGACCATTGTTAACATACGCGGCACTGGTCTGGTGGCCTAAGGTGACACAATCCACTGCCAAACAAAAACTAGGTAATATCCAAAGGATTAATTGCCTCGGCATCACAGGGGCCATGACTTTAACCCCAACAGCCACCATGGAGGTGTTGCTGGATCTGCGCCCCCTACACTTAGTTATCATGGGGGAGGCCAGGATAGAATTATACAGACTAGCCTGCTTAAAAGGAGCTAGACCACTAGCTTTTTTTGATAATAGATAGATATCGATGGTAACACTTTAAAAAAATTCTTTAAATGCGCGCGTATGAGGACCTCTAAAACCGATCTTCAATATCTCTTTAAATTTTAAGTTCTAATTCTAGCAATATAGCGTATCAATAGTGTACAATTCTTATGAAATTTCACTACTATAACGCACTTGCCGCGTCCCAAAATTTTTATTTTTTTAATGCTACCCAAAAAAACTAAGATTTCAATGGGGTTATATGTCCAAGCGACGTCAACAACAAAAAACTCGGGACGCAGCAAGTGCGTTATGGTAGTGAATTTTCATAAGATTAAGATGTTTGATTTATAAAAAGAAAGGTACTACCAAAGGGACAAATAAAATACAAGATCTCTAGATAAATCTTTATAGTGGGTTAATTTAATAAACTAAACAAAATAAGTGACAATCGGGAATTTAATTTGTCTAAACAGCACAAAATGAAATATATATATATATATATATATATATATATATATATATATATATATATATATATATATAAAATAAATTTGGTAAATTAGCAGTTTACCTCATGGAGGGTTTTGAGAATTGTTTTCCGAAACATGCTTAGGATTCTCCTAGGTGCATAACCCACAACAAACATTTCTTATAAACAACCTCTAAAAAAGTTACAGGACCAGGAGTTGATAAGGGTGTAGGGCGAAGAAAAGGAACTGTAAATATGAGTGGAAAAGCGAAAAAAATAATAATTAAACCTAGTACCCTTTGGTTCTGAGGCACACGTTCTTACCCCTGGATCAACGAGGCTCTATAAAATTCTTATCTCTTAAACATTTTTACTTTCGAAAAATATGTTAATATTTATAAAATGAAATAGGGACCATTGGAAAACTTTATGCTAATCTTTATTCTAAATATGTAGTTTATGGATATTAACTTTTTTTCTTCAGTTTACATTTTTTCCTGTACAAAAATTTTAAGTTTAATATTTGCAATACTGTTTTCTTACTCAATGATGTAGAGTACACTCAAAATGGACATGCAAATGATATTACCCTTTATAGCAGCTAAACAGTTTATTTGTGACACTAAACAAGCAACCAAAGTATTTTAAAATGCTTGAAATTATTTACTTGTATCTTTTTTTAACAACATGGATTTTTATTTTTTATTATAGAAGAATATATAAACATATAAAATATTACACGAACAATTTTTAGTGAATTTTTATAGATTACATATGCATTATATGGATTGTGTTACTTTGCCTACTACGTCTAAAAAATTTTTTATGGCCTCAGCAGTCAATTATGCACAATATTCATCAGCAATTATACCACATGTTGTAATGAAATAAACAAAATATTGACATCCATAGAAAACAAATATAATGTATAAATTAAATATTTTTGAATTAAGAAAACAGATAGATCATTGCTACTAAATATTAAAAATGTTACCACATGATTTTCAGTTTTCTGTGGCATTATGTTTTTCAGAATAGGAAATATTTTTGATTTAAGAAAACAGATCATTGTTACTAACTATATAAAAGTGTCACCACATGATTTTCAGTTTTCTGTGGCAATATGGTTTTCAAATTAGGAAAATATATGTTAAGATATAATTTATATTAAAGTCTGAATTTTGTATTTTCAAACCCTTGTCAAATGCACTACGTTGTATATGTATTTTTTTCTCCCTTAGGGGTCGTCTGCGTCATAGCACCGCAGCCTTTGGTTTATTGTGCATGCCCATTGTCTTTTCTACTTTACACATTCCAAAAATCACTTCGCCTTGAACTAGTCTGCACAGTAATTGGCAAGCTGAATTTTTATATTGCCCTGTCTCCGGTCTAGACTCATCGTAGAGCAGTCTTTTGCGGTCCTGAGCTTTACACTCGCATAAGATGTGCTGGGCTGGTTCCTTCCCCTAGCGGGGGTGTCTGCACGCCAGGTCCCCCTGGAAGCGCCCCATTTTATGCAAGTGTTTCTTGACGGCCATGTGTACCGTCAAGAGTCTTGTGGTGTTTCTGAGCTGTCCTCTGCTAAGATTTAGCAGCTCCACAGCTCTCTTTAAATTGGATTTCTCAATTACTGACTTCCCGTGTGTGAGCCCTGGTCTGCCCCGTACACCTGATGTTCGTTTCTGATCCAGGACTTAATGGACCCCTTGGCAAAGCTGTTTGTCACGCCTAGAAACTGTTCTGGTACCATATGTGTATGTATGAGGAAATATTTTTCTGTGATCACTGTCGTATAATTTATCATATTAGCTATAACAGAAGCATTTGTAAGTTAGAAAATATTTTGAAACAGGTAGAAAAGTAAAACATTGGTACTAATTATGAAGAAACACTATAATCGGACTTCTAGTATTTTGTCATTTAATGCCTTTCAAAATTGAAACAGTTTTATTAAGCTTTGGGTTATATTCAGAGATATGATATATAGTGGTAAATCATTGCTAGCCATTGTATACTTTGCAAAGTAGATTTAATTTCTATGTAATCATGGTTATCTGTGTAATCAGATATGTTAGAAGAGAAGCATTTATAAATTACTGCAAATACAATTGGTTTTATAACATATGCTATAAAGGAATGCAAAAGTAAGTTCGGAAAAGGAAATTGGATTTCATCAGTAAATGTAAACATATTTTACAAGACAGAGGTAAACAAACTAGAGAAATGTTTCACTTCGAACTCCACAGAAACGATTTGTTTGAGATGGAATAGAAGATATCAATGAAGAAAATAGTTTGAACTAGGTAGAAAAACAAAATATTTGAGGTAATTATGGAACAAAAATATAACCTGATTTCTAGTGTTTTATCGATTAACACTTTTCAAAGTGTGAACATCTTATTAACTTTGAGTTACATTCAGAGACATTCCTCATAGCGCAAAATAATTTCCAGCCATTGCATACTTTGTGACCGCCCAAATTGTTTATATAATCCCTCTCGGCTATAACCTACCTATTAAACTTCAAACACAACCAACGTTATAATCTATTGGAAATATAGAGTAAAGTTACCGGTATTCTAGGTGGCCGGCAGCCTTTAGACAGTGGAGTAGGCCGTGGGTTCCTTAAACACGATGTTAAGATAAAGGGGGCGCCACTTGATTGTTTTACACCCAGTACCGGATATTAAAGTAAGATGTTATCACACAATACCTCTCCTTAATCACCTGCAATCCAACTATAATCAAGAACTCGCTGAACTGCACTGGTAGCTGTACCTAAAACCAACCTGGGAGATACGTCGGACGTCAAACCCATGACAAAAACTCTGCAGGACTGGATATTAAAATGTTGTAACTTACATTAACCTAAAAGAGGAAAGTACCCGTGGGTGCATGTAAGTGGCATAAATATGCAACCATTAGATCCTCCTAAATAATATATGACACATACACATAAACTTATGCTCGCTTGTCCGATATCCCAGGGCTAATATAGCAGCAAATACACACTAGTTAAAACAGTATCACTGATTCGGGGATGAGAGAGTAAATGCAGACTAAATATAACACAAAGTACAAAAAAGAAATATAATAACATTCTGGTGTATTAAAAACACAATCAGATACTATAATAGGTCACACAATGAGTCAACGATGAATATATACACCTTCAAATATTAGGGCAAGCAAATTGAGAGTCATCTAAGCTACCGTAACCAATCTGGTTAACAAAATATCCTACGCTGTAACTAATTGTATGGTTTCCAGTTATAAAAAACTACTATCAATTATATGGATATCAATGACAAGACAAGCTGTATAATTAGTTAGCAAAAAGTATCACTACATTAAAATCAAGAAGCTACCACAAAACGTGTATATGTGTAGTTCACATACGCTTTAAAAATATCAGTATTAAGATCCTATATCTAGCTCAAATAATATTATCACTCTGTATAGTATGTGAAGCAAGCTGTACACCTTGGTAAAAATATCCTAATAATTACTGAGTCACCTACGCAAAATTCTGACCAATTATATCAATGTAAGCTTCAGACAGCTCAAATAATAAACATGAAGCATTGCAAACTCTCAAGATACCTTTATCTGTCTGTTAATAGCAACGTAATCTACTAATCACCCTAATGACCAGTCAAAAGGAAGCTATTATATTCATAAATGCCGTTAAAAGGGTCAAAAGTAATATGTCTTTTATAAGCATACAGGCTACAACTTATCTGAACCATAAACTCTATATCCTGCCTTGGATCTCTCGGTTGACATTCGACTGTCTGGAAGTACAACTATGACAATCGATTACCACTACGACCTGCAAATGAATCCAAAGATGGTCTCCTTACCATACCATGCTTGTGACTCTGTACCATACGTAATTGGACCATTAATTTAAAACCAGAAACAATGAAATACACACCATAAAACATCCAGAGGCTACCCAACAATAGAAATTGCCTCTATTTACACAACACTAGATATTGCCAAACACCACGCCGCTTTAGGTGAAAGCAAGGACTTCAATTGCCTAACACTACATCCCTGTAAAATGCGGAACATCGGATATGGAGATATAAAAAAATAAATTCGCAAGTCTACATTACCTCTTGTTGAGGGTTATCGTGCCTCGATTTAATTAGACACTACTGATGTCGAGTGAGTCCTGTATAGGTTACCTGTTAACTCAACCTATTGTAGTCCAGCAAAGCGGCTATTCCATGCAATCTATGTAGGATATCTCTCAATTTCTTACAGTTATCTCAATTATGCGAATAAAAGCAATGAAATGAATTTTCTTGTACGGCAACAGGTTGAATTTTAAACATCGCAAGTGACAAGTGACAGCATGATCGTACCTTGTTGCCAGACATCAATTGAACGTGATTCTTACGATTCTATCTACGGACCTCGAGCCTATGCAACCAACCACATATCAACGAATACCATGCCGTTCGAAACTCTCCCAGCATGCGTATACTATTCCAGCCCAGGCCACTAACAGAGAAAATTATTGCCCAGTTTCACAAAGCTCGATTAAATATTTAACGGTCCGTTAAGGCTTAATCGACTGATTAAAATGTATTTTCTATTTCACAAAGCCCGATTAGTGATAACAAAAGTTAACTAACCAGTCGATTAACTAATCGGTCGTTAAATATGCAAAATCCCCCGTTAAGTGTTTCACAAAGGTCGATTAAGGCTTAATCGACCGTTAAACTTGCTTAACGGTCGATTAACTTTAATCGATGGTTAAGTATCGATTAGCAGTTGTTCTATGGCAATGTCATTTGCTATTTGACATTTGAGGTTTGCTGTTTTCAACATAAATATCAATTTTATTGCAATTTTAACAGATTTTTAAGAAATAAGGTAAGTAATTGCTTAAATTATATCACATTATGTTCATAATGAATAATTATACCAAGATAATTGCAAAAGTAAACACTTTTGACAAACACTTTTGACTCAATTTTGACAGATTCTTTTTACAAAATTTCATGTCTGTTTCTAAGCAAAATTCGATAAATATATACATAAAAATGAAACAAAACATGATTAGAAATATATATTTAACTAAAATATATGCATTTTCTTACAATTATTTATATATTTTTATATTTTAGAATGCCTGATACATCTTTGTCATCACTTTCTGATGGAGAATCGCCAAGAAGGATTCGTTTTATAAGGGAAAGAACTAATCCCTTTGAAATATATAATGATATTGAGTTTAAGCAACGTTTTCGCTTTTCTAAAGAAGCCACTATGGAGCTGCTTCACATTTTTGGACCTGACATAGAACCAGCAACTAACAGGAATAAGGCATTGACAGCAATGAATCAAATGCTGATTACATTGCGGTTTTATGCTACAGGGAGCTTCCAGCAGGTGATTGGTGACATTTTTAATGTGTCGAAGGCCACAGTATGCAGAATAGTTAATAAAGTTACTATTAAAATTTCTTCTATGAGTGAAAGATTTATAAAGATGCCACAAGGAGAAGAAATTCAAAAAACAGTGCTGGATTTCTTTACAATAGCGGGATTTCCCTGTGTAATAGGTGCAGTTGACTGTACTCACATTAAGATACAATCACCTGGGGGAGACATTTCAGAAATGTTCAGAAACCGAAAAGGCTTTTTTTCTATAAATACACAAATAATAATAAATAAAAATTTACAGATAATGCATGTCATTGCTAGGTGGCCTGGATCAGTGCATGACAGCACTATATTTAACGATTCTCCACTGCCATCTGATTTTGAGAGGGGTTTATATGGGAGCAACTTCCTGCTCGGAGATAGTGGATACCCATGTAGGAGATATTTATTAACACCCATATTGCGACCACAGACCCATGCCGAGATAGCATATAATGCAGCTCACATCAAAACAAGGAATACCATCGAACGGTGTTTTGGAGTACTGAAACGTCGCTTTCCTTGCCTTCAGCATGGTATGGCTTTACAGACAGAAAAGGTGTTACGAGTTATAGTGGCCTGCTGTATTTTCCATAACTTGGCAATTGATTTTGATGACGAAGAACTGCCTGAGGATGTCTTTGGTAAAGCTGTGTCTGCTCAAGATGTCTTCAATCAAGGCATGGAGAGTACAACAACAACACACCAAAATGATTCTGTAAGAAGAACACTTGTAAACACCGTGTTTCAAAATAATTAGTTATATGGTATATAATATTATATAATAGCAAGGTACTTACAGGGTTAGGTATGACAAGTAAAAATAATGGAAACACGATGAAATTTCATAGGATATACTGAACTTTTAAGCTCAGTCTCAGTATTTCAAGTCTCCTAGCTATTTTTTGGTTATTTTAAAGATGAACAAATGTATCTGTATTTAAGTTGGAGATTTCAGTGCATAATAATTCAGTATGCACTTCATTTCAGTGAATTTTTGTATAAAAAATCTACAAATGGGAAGATCACGACCTTTGAGTTTTGATACATGTATATATATATATATATATATATATATATATATATATATATATATATATATATATATATATATATATATATATATATATATATATATATATATATATATATCACGCCAATAACTCAAAAAAATATGGGCCCATTTTGAAAGAATTTGGCAGGTACCTTCCTTTCTTCCTTTTGTAAATGGCGTGGATAAGTTTGTTAGCCAGAAAAATTGGACCAGGTTTTCTGAGAAAATTTTGGGTTTTCTTTCAGAAAAAATTCGTATCTCCGAAAGAAAAAAGCTATGTCAACCAATTTTGGTACTAAGGTTAAGATATAAAAAGTTAACTATACACCAACATTTAGATCTTTATGTTACAAGAACAAAAGTTATAAGCTTTAAATTAAAAAAAATGTTTACTGTCAGATCATGTTGCTGTGTCTAGACTTTTTAATATATAGGTATCTTACGTTCATCAATAATAACTGTGAGACTGAAACACTGTGTTTCAACCTAACAAAGTATACTTGCGTGAAGTTATACCAAGCGTTTTGGTTATTTTTATTAAACGTTTGTCATCTCCCAAGGGAAAGATCGCTTTTCTTTATTACGTAAGGTAAATTAGTCGATTGGGCAAATTAGGCTAATAAATTGAGTTCATAAAATAATATACTCCAACATGATGTGCTAGTTTTTCAATTTCTTCAAATCAAGTGAAACAATCAATTTCTAGGGTCCTCTGCCTAATACATACTGGAAATATAAGATTTATTTTCTAGATAAAACAATGTGTTGCTATTCTATAGGTTTTGCTTTCAGTGCTTAATTTTTACTGCTTTTGTGAGACCATGCTCTTTTTTCTTTAATATGTTGTAATTTAATCTAATTTAGTTGCAATTTAATCTAATATAGTTGTAGTTACTTTATATATAATTTTTTTATCTTCAGAAGTGTTCTCTGATTAAAACATATAATGTAATATGATAATACCATACATAACTAAGGTGGCATACAGGAGTTGTTGGATTTATGTGTCATCATATCAATGTTAAATTAAATTGTTATACACATTATTGTAAGTTAAATGTATAAATGGAAATTAAAAATAAATATCAACAATCTTTCAAGAAAACAAATATTTAAAACTAAGCAGACTTTATTGCTTTAATTTTTGTAACTGTAGCCTATAAATGTTCATTTGTATTTTATGCTGCTGCAGCATTTGCTTTCTTTGCAAGTCAGCATTTTGAATTTTTTTACGAAAATAAATTTTTTTTAGCTCTTCAGCCGGGTGTTTTCTTTTTAGTATCTTTTTTGGAGCCTTTTTTCTGGGTACAGAAGTTTCAGGAGTACTGATATCAGGAATAGTATAAGGTTCGGGAGTGGGTTCAATAAATAGTGGAAGATCAATATATGAAAAAAAAAAGGTGTATTTAAAACAAATGTGTAAACTTAAAGAAAATGTGCTTTCTGAAAGCCTGCTTTGTCAAAATATTATAGACATATCATGTAATGATATCTACAGCAGCTGGGCAAGTGTAGTGTCCAGTTTATTATGTACTGTAGCAATGGTGAGGTTGATAATGTAGAGTAAAATTTGAATAACTCAATTTTCTATAAACTTACACAGTTGAATTTTGGTATGTAGTAAGGTATTTTCCAAGGCAAGATATTAACGAAATTTCATTAAAAGAGCTTTGTAATTATCACTTGGATATATATAAACATATAAAAATGGAAACTGACCCCAGATATGGGTTCTAATTCGCGCCCATTAGAAAATTTTTTGCAAAATCACACCATCGATACCCCTCTATTGAGGAATTTTTTAAAATAAAAATTTACTAAAAAGCCGACCTTAAAAGTGGTTTTGATATTTTAAAACAAAGGTACCTTCCATTTTACATATTAGCAAAAATACATTGGCTTTTAGCTATTGTTGATTCATTGTAAAAAAAACATATTCTTGCCCATAATATGCTGTTTTTTTAAGTTTTGTATTATGATGATAAATTACAATTTTGTTAAAAACTATAAAATCAACAACTATTGACGAAACTAGGTAAGGACCTGTCTTGCTAGTAAAATAATTAGAACAGTAGAAAAACTGTATGTAATCATTAAAGTATGGAAATCTCACAGTACATTTCTAAGGTATATTAGGTATATATGATTATTATTTTAGAAAAAACAATAAAACTTCAAGCTTTTATCCCACATCGGTTTTTATCAAAATATAATTTACTTACTAACAACTTATATTACATTTGAATACAAATGATCTTACCAAAATATATTGCAGCACTATCAGCAGGATTTGTTAAAGGCTTTACTTGGTCCCCAAGCAAACCCAATACTTGACTGCCAACATCCGGTAGAGTGGTAGAACAGGTACCACCACCAGTTTCTTGCCGTTCTTTCTACAAGTAAATTATAAATTAGTTATGGCTTATCTATAACCATAAGCACACGTGTGTTATGTAAGTGGGTATATGTCACCTATGTGTTTATCTAAGAAATATAGGCATGATTATAAAAAATAATGAAATATGGTTGAACATAAAATTATATTCGAACAATGATCGAATGCCACAGTATAAGCAAAAATAACTCTAACTACTACATAGTTACTATACTTTTTTATTCAAAAAGGTTATATAATTACCTTCTCCAATGCAGCTTGCTTTTTGATAATTTCCCACTTCTTCTCTTGACACACCTAGGTCCTCATAGCGCTGTCTCTGTTAGTAAAAAAATTGTAATTAATAAATATGTTGATAACTGTACCGAAAATAGACTTACATTTTCTGTAGCCATTTGCTTTCGAGCATTCCTTTTCAAGTTGTCATATAAGTTCCTTAGCTGCTGTTGAGAACGGCTATCGCTTCTCACCTGGGCATTAAACTGGACAGTGATGTGCTGCCAGGCATCACTTTTTTCTTTGCAGGTTCCAAGGTCTGTCCTCTTATTACTAATTAATTAAACACACAAATATCACACAATTCCAAAACACCGTTACCGCAAACGATAACAAATAATGCTGTCATGCTGTCTTTCAACTGTCAAACACCGAAGCAGTGACGTATTTGCATTGTTGCCAAGTTGGATCAACTGCTAATCGCCGGGAGTTAAAAATGCTTTGTGAAACGCTCGCCAATATTTAATCATTGATTAACGTTAACGGAGGATTAACTAACCGGCACTTTAACCAGCGTTTGTGAAACCGGGCATATATCTTACATCCCCGTCTTCAATTATACTTAAGAAAATAAAAAAAAAGTTGTAAATTACAAATACGTTTTAATTTAAAATATGATACGGATTTGGTAACAAATACGTTTTAATTTAAAATATGATACGGATTTGGTAATTCAAAATGTTTGGTTATTGTACCGCGATTATTGTTTGAATTATGTCATTAATAATTTTAAAAAAAATATGTTAGGTCCATATGTTTTCATACTAACATAATTTTTATTATATCTGACAACCCTGCTTATTTATATTTAACTACCGTTGTCTGGCTTCCACGATTTACATTTTTCGGGTCTAAAGTAATAAAAAACACATTAATACTCTAACTATCCTTGTCAACGTTGCATGTGCGAAATGCCTATGCAATTCAAACTGATGTCGTAGATTATTTATTCCTTACACATTATTTATTTCTTACACATTTTTTATTTTCGAACAACTTCTTTCCTCGTGGACCATTTAAGTTGAAATTTGTTTGACATCTCCCTTATATGTGCAAATTTTCATTTGAATCACTGCAGTACTTCAAACAAAAAAAATATTGCGTTTTAAAAATTTCCTTTACATTTTTTATACAAAAAATTAAACCTACGGTGCTCATCTTCGAACTCATCCAAGCCATTAACAAAATCAAGGTAATCCCCAAATTTAGTGAAGATCGGTCAAGTATTTTTTGAGTTATCAGTTGGATACATATATATATATATATATATATATATATATATATATATATATATATATATATATATATATATATATATATATATATATATATATATATATATATATATATATATATATATATATATATATATATATATATATATATATATATATATATATATATATATATATATATATATATATATAAGCATATAAAAATCAAAACCGACCTTGGATATGGGTTCTAGAGGACCAAATTCGCGCTCATTTGAAGAAATTTTTCAAAAGTCTCACCATCGATACCTCTCTATTAGTGAATTTTCTTAATGAAAATTCACTAAAAAGTAGTTGGTGACCAAGCATTTCATGCTACACAAACATCATCATAGGTCTGAACAGAAACAAAAAAGTCTGCAACATTTTCCGTCGTACTCATTTATCTCTAGTGGCTTAGCTTCATCATTTCTGACTGGATAGTTTTATAAAACATAATGAAATATTTTACGTTACAGAGAACTGCGTAACCTGAAATTTCCATGGATACCGGACTTTAGAATAAATGAGATGTCCGCAAATCTCAGCATGCTGTGCCTGGATGTAAGCTTTAAGTTAGGCAGCCTGAGGATTGAAGGGGACTACGAAGCTTACTGCCTTTCCCTTCAAAGACTGCTTCCAGTATCAAACAGTGGTAAAATAAAGTAAGTGAATCCCCTATTTAGATTGACCAACGCTCTTTTAAAGCCTGTTCATCAGGTGAAAGCATTGTAGGTTTTTAAAAGATTCCCAATCAATTTGGGGCTAGTTTATGACAATGTTAAATAACGAAACACGTTTAGTGGTGCACCGTGGTACCTTTAACTTGATAAACCCAATGAATATTCATAAAGTGTGATACACTATATAGCTAAGGGGCCAATATTAGAAGTTTGCCGATTAAATTTATGCGTTTTAATTCAGTTAGTTAAAACACTCATGGCTATATACTACTGCCTAATATACAGTGTATGACGAATAAGCGGTAACATTTTCCTGCGCCTTTATTAGTAAATTTTCTTTAAAAAAATTCACTAATGAGGAGATCCCGACTTTTAAATTTTGAAAAAAATTCTTTCAATGAGCGCTATTTAGGACCCCTGGAACCCAAATCCGAGGGCGGTGTCAGACTTTATATATATATATATATATATATATATATATATATATATATATATATATATATATATATGTGTGTGTGTCACATATATAACTAAAAAAATAATAGACCGATTTTGATAAAATATATAATAATATAATGATATATATATATATATATATATATATATATATATATATATATATATATATATATATATATATATATATATATATATATATATAAGTCGTACCGATAACTAAAAAAATAATAGACCGATCTGGATCAAATTTGGTGAGTACCTTCCTTTTGCAAGTGGCTTGGATAGGTTCGTTAGCCAGGAAAATGGAACCAGGTGTTCCCGGAAAATTTTGTGTTTTATTTCTAAAAAAAAAAACTCTGGACGCAGCAAGTGCGTTATGGTAGTGAATTTTCATAAAAATGTTTTTAATAACAAATATGTGTTTTTTTTCTTCTTCAGAAAGCAGGCATCAAATTTGGTTACCAGTATAACCTATATAGTAAAAACAATGTGCCATGTTTCATCAAAATAACTTTATTGTTTGAAAACGTACAGAAATTTCCGAAAGTAAACTTAAAATGTAACCGAAAAAATCCGTTTCTTGGTCAACCTTATAGGTTAATAGCAAATTGAGCTTTTCAAATATGAAGCATTTAATCAAAATTCGATACTATAACGCACTTGCTGCGTCCAGAATTTCATAACTTACAAACATGCATTATATTTTGATGGAAAATGCAAAAACATAAGGCGTTTTCCACTAAAAAAAATATTATTTGTATCACCAACGACTTATGGGCCACCCTGTGATGGTAGCAATAATTTTTTAAGGTGTAGCTCAAGACACCGTATAATTAATGTATACAATGTTTTTTCATATCTTGTATAATAACGGAGATATTGAGCTTTATTGATTTTTTACGAAAATTCTACAAAAATTATATACCATTAAACGATAAATTATATAGCTAAGGCTACTGCCAAGCATCAGAGAAAGGGTCTATTTCAAATGAATTTTCTGGAAATATTTTAGTAAAATAAAGGACGATGACGGTTGAAACTAAGACTTCAGGTTTTGTAAAACATTCTTCTTAAGACATTTTCTTTCCAGAGCCCGTATTAGATTCAAGTTCTTTGCCTAAATGTTGCGAATTTCGACGTTTTAAATTGTCACTTTGACGTTTTGAGGAAACCCCCAATTTATTTTTCTTTAAATGCCCACAACTTTTTTGTCTTTTGACCTACAAAGCTAAATTTTGGTACGCGCCTCACCTATAATGACATAAACCAGCGTACCAAATTTGGTTGCCCTTACTTTGTTAATTCCGGAGATATAAATTTTTTTTGAAGAAAAACCCAAAATTTTCCGGGAAAACCTGCGCCGATTTTCCTGACTAACGAACTTATCCAAGCCATTTGCAAAAAGAAGGTATTCACCAAATTTAATCAAAATCGGCCCATTATTTTTTGAGTTATCGGTGTGATACATATATATATATATATATATATATATATATATATATATATATATATATATATATATATATATATATATATATATATATATATATATATATATATATATATATATATATATATATATATATATATATATATATATATATATATATATATAACATATAAAAATTGAAACTGACCCCGGATATGTGTTCTGGGGGGCCTAATTAGCGCTAATTTGAAGAAATTTTTTCAAAATTCCAAAGTCGGGATCTCCTCATTAGTGAATTTTTTTTAAAGAAAATTCACTAAAAAGATCATATCCGGAAATAACAAAGTGAGGGCAACCAAATTTGGTACGCGTATTTGTATTATAAAGAGTGAACCATGTACCAAAATTTACGTATTAATTTAAGGACAAAAAAGTTAGGGGCAGCTAAATAAACAGATTTTGGAGTTTTACTCAAAACGTCAAACTCGCAATTTAAAACGTCAAAATTGGCAATGTTTAGGCAAAGAACGTGAAACAAATAGCGATTGTAAAAAGAAAATGTTGCAAAAAGAGCGTTCTGTGAACCCTTAAGTTTCAGATTCAACTGTCACTGCCTATCATTTTACTAAAATTTTTAAAGAAAATTCATTTCAAATAGACCCTTTCTCTGATGCTTGGGCTGTCAGTTTAGTTAAGTTGATGCTTTCGCTGTAGGTTTAGTGAAGTTTATGGTTTAACGGTCTATAATTTTTTTTAGCTAATTTTCGTAGAACAAATTCGTTTAATGCATTTTTGCGTTTCTATCGAAATATGATGCGTTTGTAAAAAAAAAAATCTGGACGCAGTAAGTGCGTTTTGGTAGCGAATTTTCGGTAAATTTGCAGTTTAGCTCCCGAACGCTTTTCAAAAAGCTGTTTTCAGAAACCTGCCTAGGGCCCTCCTTGGATCCACAAACCCCAAGAAACATTTCTTGTTCACACCCCCCAAGGAAGTTACGGCACCAGGAGTGAGTAGGGGTGCTGGGCGGGGTAGGAAGTAAAAAAGAAATATGAGCAGAAAATGCGAATAAAACGAGCTTGAAAGCTGTCTTTTTCACATCTTGAAGCCATATTACCTTTAACCCCTGCCTACTCCGCACAGCACCCCTATCCCCCCAGGTGCCATAACTGCCTTGGCGGGTAGGAACAAGACATTTTTCTTGTGGTTTATGCAGCGAGGGTAGTTGTATGCACGCGAGGGGGGGAGGAAAATCCCCACGACGAAGCCAGTCGAACGGGGGTGGGGGGTGGCTCGTCTGCTTCGTCGTAGGAATTTTCCTTCCCTCCTCGAGTGCATACAACCATCCTCGTTGCATAAATCATACCCCCGAAGGAAGTTACGTGACCTAGGGAAAATAGGGCTGCTGTGCGGGGTAGGCAGGATTTAATGGGGATATGGCTTCAAATAGACAGCTTTCAAGCAGTTTTCTTCGCATTTTCTGCTCACATTTTCTTTTTACTACCTACCCCGGCCAGCACCCCCATTCACTCCCACTCCCGTAACTTCCTTGGGGGGTGTGAACAAGAAATTTTTTTTTTAATTTGTGTATCCAGGTGGAGTTCTATTAATGTTTCTGAAAACAATTTTTTGAAAAGCGTTCAGGAGCTAATCTGCAAATATACCGAATTTTCATTAAATCTTTCAAATTTCAATAACTCAATTTGCTTATTAACGTAAGCTTTGTTGGTTAGAACAAGATTTAAGTTTATTTTCATAAAAATTTTTAATATTTCTAAACCATAAGTAATTTTAATAAAATATAGTACATTGTTTCTATTACATAGGCTATACCGGTAACCGGATTGATGCCTGCTCGCATTTGCTATTAAAAACATTTTTATGGTTATTCACTTCCATAACACACTTGCTGCATCCAGACTTTTGAAATTTTTTGATATATTTTCAAACAATAAATTTATTTCGATGAAATATGGTACATTGTTTCTACTATATAGGCAACCAAGTTTGATGCCTGCTTTCATCAAAGAAAGACATTTGCTATTAAACATATTTTAAAGAAAATTCGCTACCATAACGCACTTGCTGCGTCCAGACTTTTTTTATTCTCGAAAACACATAAAGAACATTTTTCTCAATAGCATCGCCATTTCTTGCTCTACGCGGTATTAAATATCCAACAATTTTATAGGAGGTCTCCGCAATTAGTAAATTTAGCAAAGAGTTATTTAGCAGCCATGGGCTTAATTTTATGGTGTAGGCATAATTAAAAAAAACTCTGGACGCAGCAAGTGCGTTATGGTAGTGAATTTTCATAAAAATGTTTTTAATTGCAAATATGTGTGTTTCCTTTTTAAGAAAGCAGGCATCAATTTTGGTTACCAGTATAACCTATATAGTAAAAATAATGTGCCATGTTTCATAAAAATAACTTTATTGTGTGAAAATGTACAAAAATTTCCAAAAGCAAACTTAAAGTGTTCCCGGAAAAACTCGTTTGTTGGTCAACCTTATAGGTTAATAGCAAATTGAGCTATTCAAATTTGAAGCATTTAATGAAAATTCGCTACCATAACGCACTTGCTGCGTCCCGAATTTCTTTTCTTACAAACATGCATCTCTGAAAAATTCAAAAATGCAATAACATAAGGCGTGTTTAATTTAAAAAAAAGAAGAAAATTTGTGTCACCAACGACTTATGGGCCAGCCTGTGATTGTAGAAATATTTTTTTAACATGTAGCTCAAGACACCCTATAATTAATATATACAAATTTTCTTCATATCTTGTATAATAACGGATATATTGAGCTTTATTGATTTTTGACGAAAATTCGACAAAAATTATATACCATTAAACGATAAACTCTAAAGCTAAGGCTACTGCCAAGCATCAGAGAAAGGGTCTATTTGAAATGAATTTTCTGGAAACATTTTAGTAAAATGAAGGACAATGACGGTTGAAACTAAGACTTCAGAGTTTGTAAAACATCCTTCTTGAGACATTTGATTTCCATAGTCCGTATTAGATTCAAGTTCTTTGCCTAAATGTTGCCGATTTTGACGTTTTAAATCGCAACTTTGACGTTTTGAGGAAAACCCCAATTTATTTTTCTTTAAATGCCTATAACTTTTTTGTCTTTTGACCTACATAGCTAAATTTTGGTAGGTACATTACCTATAAGGATATTAACTAGCGTACCAAATTTGGTTGCCCTTACTTTGTTAATTCCGGAGATATAAATTTTTTTTGAAAGAAAACACAAAATTTTCCGGGAAAACCTGGTCAGATTTTCATGGCTAACGAACTTATCCAAGCCATTTGCAAAAGGAATTTTTCCACCAAATTTAGTCAAAATCGGCCTATTATTTTTTGAGTTATCGGTGTGATACATATATATATATATATATATATATATATATATATATATATATATATATATATATATATATATATATATATATATATATATATATATATATATATATATATATATATATATATATATATATATATATATATATATATATATATATATATATATATATATATATATATATATAAACATATATAAATATATAAAAATTGAAACTGACCCCGGATATGTGTTCTAGGGGGCGTAGTTCGCGGTCATTTGAAGAAATTTTTTCAAAATTCAAAAGTCGAGATCTCCTCATTAGTGAATTTTTTTTAAGAAAATTCACTAATAAAGTCTGGACGCAGCAAATGCGTTATGGTAGTGAATTTTAATAAAAATGTGTAATAACGAATGTATCTTTTTTTAATGAAAGCAGGCATAAAATTGGTTACCATTATAGCCTATATAGTAGAAACAATGTACCATATTTCATGAAAATAATTTTATTGTTTGAAAAAGTAAAAAAAATATCTGAAAATAAACTTTAAATGTTCACGAATTTTTTTTTTAAATCAAACAGGCCTCATTGCATTTTTGCATTTTCCATCGAAATATAATGCATGTTTGTAAGAAAAGAAATTCTGGACGCAGCAAGTGCGTTATGGTAGCGAATTTTGATCAAATGCTTCATATTTGAATAGTTCAATTAGCTATTAACCTGTAAGGTTGACCAAGAAACGAGTTTTTTCGGTAACACTTTAAGTTTACTTTCGTAAATTTTTGTCAATTTTTAAGCAATAAAGTTATTTTGATGAAACGTGGCACATTGTTTTTACTATATAGGTTATACTGGTAACCAAATTTGATGCCTGCTTTCTTAAAAAAAAAACACATATTTGGTATTAAAAACATTTTTATGAAAATTCACTACCATAACGCACTTGCTGCGTACAGACTTTTTTTACTTCCACATCGTCACAACGGGTGGAAATATCGCATCGGCGACAAAAATTCCAAAAATTGTTTTTCGCTTAAAAACATGATTTGATAACGAATTTTGTTGTGTCTGTCGGCCCTTCGGTCTGTCGGGCTATATGTCTGTCTGTTTGTAGCCACTATAACTCGAGAACGAATTGAGATATCGTCTACAAATGGTACACAATTGGCACTCGACAAACGAACGGTTCGGATTATTTTTGTGTAAAATCGCTTTAGCGGGTAGGGGATGAATGGGGGTGGTTTGGTGAAAATTGATATTTTTTCGTTAAACCTCGAGTAATATGACAGAGTTTATTTATGAGAAAACTTTTAATTTCATCAAACATCTGGTATTCTATGCTGAAATTAAATTAGGAGTTGAATATGTGGTAGCGGAATATCGTTGACAAAAATTCTCTAAATTTTTCTTTGCGGAAACGGCGTAAAATCTCTCAAAACATAGAGAAACTTTATTCTGGAACGAAATTTTTTTTGTCTGTCCGTCGGTCAGTCTGTCTGTATGTCGGCTGAACGTCTGTCTGTTAATAGGCACAATAACTTTCGAACGAATTGAGATATTATCTTCAAATCTGGTATCCAGTTAGCACCCGACAAAGGAACGCATCAATTTGTTTATTTGGTCGTTTTCGACGATGATCGGTAATCATTTCGCACTGAAGTATCGCATTTCCTAGAGAGCGCCGAAAAATACACACCGCCGCCTGACTGCTTTATATGGATATGGATGTATATAACGTCTGCAACGATTAACACTATACTTATTCTGTATTCTGTATTATTGGCTGCGGACTCTGCGATCCTCAATATACTAATTTTGTTTTTGTCGAATGCAAGAGGTAAAAAAGTAAATAAAAATTTATTAAAATATAGCATAGCAAAAATATTATTTTTTCCACGCAGGCGGCAGTGCGCGCGCACGGGCGCACTTATTGAGGAGCCGCCTTTGGTTTCTGGCAATCTTTAAAATCGGATTTAATAATTTCTAAAACAATTCGTTCTTTGTTTTTTATTTTTCCTGGTTTAAACAATCTTTAGGAAAATTTGCGTCCAGACTCTTAAGGTTTCACCATGCTCACAGCATAAAATAATGAAATAATCCTTGTAGGTGTGTTAAGTTTTGTTTTTACTAGCACGATTATGTAAAAATAAAGAAACCCTATAAATATTCTCAAGACGCAATCAAACATTTGAGACCTACAAAGATGATCATTTTTCTTTTATTCTGTCGAAGGGCTCAGAAAAATAAAGAACATTAAGAAACCCCATTAACGTAAAAATAAAACAGCAAAACAAACGTTTCAGTTATTACGACAGGCTGCGTAGCTTTGTCGATTCCAGGCACGTTCATGTAGTAAAGCATGCTCTAAATAAGGCCGGCAACAGACAGAAAAGGATGGAAATATCCCGAGGAAGCCTAACATAAATTTTGATCCAAACGAGATATCCTTTCGCACATTCAAGGCAGTTGATGAACTTTGAAAACTGCTTATTACGTTAGTTGTATATCGAGCGGTCGAATTACAGTTCGGTAAGTTATTTTAAAAGATAACATAAATCTTAAAAGTCTAGGTGACTGTATTAGAATTTTTTTAAATAGTTATGTTTTTAAACTTTTATGGTGAAACTTTCATATTTTTTTTTCAAACTAGGACCCCTAGAACCCACATCCAAGGTCCGTTTGAATTTCAAATGGTTTATATATATATATATATATATATATATATATATATATATATATATATATATATATATATATATATATACAAGGTGGGGCATAATAAAGGGGCGTTTTTAGACCGGTTAGTACACGCGAACGGGTGGGTGCAGAGGCGCTTTCGTAGACGCTTTAATATCGGTCGTAACGGTTCAGTTCCTAAACGTGACGCAATCAACAGGTGGGTACAGAATTTTAGAACGACGGTGTCAGCAGTTAATCCAAAACCTAAAGGCCGTCCCCGAAGTGTAAGGACACCAGCTGCCGTAGAAAGGGTGAGACAAGCAGTCCACAGCGTTCTGTCCGAAAACGGGCTGCAGCAGTTCGAATGAGTAGTCGAACACTTCGCAGGATTTTACACAAAGACCTTAACTTTCACCCCTATAAGCTAATGGTTGTCCAACAACTGAATGAAGTAGATTTTGCTCAACGCCAGCTATTCGCTGAAAGAATGCAAATGATTTTTGCGGATGAAAATGAACCTGTAATAATGATGAGCGATGAGGCTCATTTTTATTTGAGCGGTTCTGTTAACAAGCAGAACTGCCGATATTGGGCAGCAGAAAATCCCCGTGAACTGCATCAACGCCCACTTCACAGTGAAAAAGTCACCGTTTGATGTGCCGTGAGCCGTCTTGGAGTAATCGGCCCTTATTTCTTCGAGGATGCACAAGGAGCAACCGCAACTGTAAACTCCGTGCGGTACATTGCTATGTTAGAAAACTTTTTCATCCCAGAATTGCGACGACGAGGAATAGATACAAGAAATGTTTGGTTCCAACAAGACGGGTGCCACGGCACATACAGCCAGAGCCTCCATGGAAGTTGTGCATCGCATTTTCCCTGGACACGTAGTCTCCCGCTTCGGTGATGTGCCATTGCCCCCTCGTTCCCCTGATCTCAGCTGCTGATTGATTTTTATGGGGATACCTAAAAGCAAAAGTTTATGCCGATAAGCCTCGAAATCTGCAAGACTTGAAAGAAGCAATCACAGCACAAATCAGGACAATTGACATCGACTTGTGTGCGAGGGTGATGCGGAACTTTGAGGAACGACTACAGCAGTGCATTGCCGAAAACGGTCGTCATCTGCCTGACATTATTTTCAAAACATAATTTCACATTTTAGTTGTTAAATGGTAATATGTATACTTCAAATTTTTTTAAATACATTTTTTTTAAATCAAAACAGCGGAGTTATTGTTATTTTAAAAACGCCCCTCCATTATGCCCCACCCTGTATATATATATATATATATATATATATATATATATATATATATATATATATATATATATATATATATATATATATATATATATATATATAAAGGCTAAAATTGTCTTTCGACCTCTAAATGAAATGACAATTAACGAATTTAAAACTCGTTTTGCGAGCACATACGATTTCAATTTAAGTGAAATTGAGGATGTAGACATGACATTTAAAAAAAACTTCCACACTTTTATCTGGTGCTTTGGGGTAGCTTGTCCGAAAACTCAAAAAGTTGTAAATTCCGGTTTTAACGTAAAATATCGAATAAAGTTTTCACCAAATCTGCAACAAGAACTTAATGACCTAAGGCTTTTAAATTCAATGCGAAAACAACCCGGAGAGAGGGTGACTAAAGCTATGTATAAAGTAATGAAAGCCGAGGTAAATAGCCTAATTAAACAGGAAAAACAAAACTACACAGCATCTTATATTTGTAACGCCCCAAATAAAACTGAAGCACTATGGCAACTTGTTAATCTTAAGAAAAACAAACCTAGTGAAGAGCACTGCATTTCGAATTTACTATACGAAAACAAAAATATAAGTAGTAGGGTAGAAATTGCTGAGGTACTTGCCGGATATTTTTCATGTGTTGCTAAGACGAAGCTCATGTTGCATTTCGGGGGCCAGATGTCTGACAGCTGCATGGCCGAACAATATAAGCCCAAAACACTTTTTATAACACCTGTAACTGAATGTGAAGTTATTGAGATTATCAACGAACTTCCTAATACAAAGTCAAGCGGCTTTGTTGATGTTCCAATAAAAATTATCAAGCAATGTGCTACAGAGCTTGCCGCGCCACTTACAAAGATTATAAATTCCTGTATATGTCTGTGAAAACTCCCTGACATATTGAAACTGGCTGTGGTTGTTGCTGTGTTGAAGGCGGGAGACAGTACCAATTTGGAGAACTATCGTCCCATCTCTATATTAAGCATTTTTTCAAAGATCATAGAAGGGGCAGTACATAGAAGGATGTTCAAGTTTTTAAACGCTAATAATATAATATCACCATCACAGCACGGATTTAGAACTGATCATTCTACAGAAACTGCCCTTATCGAATACATTCAATATGCAAACGAAAGAATGGACCTCAATTACATTGTGGTGACCTTATTTTTTGACCTGTCTCGTGCCTTTGACACAGTAAATCCTTTTTTTTTGTTAAGGAGAAGATGTGGGCGTTGGGGATAAGAGGCACTTGCAACGACCTTCTACTTTCGTATCTCACGAACAGACAGTTACTTGTAACAGCAAATTATATTAATTACTAAAGATATAGTGTAAGTATGGGCACACCCCAGGGAAGTGTCATTGGCCCACTTCTGTTTACACTCTATGTAAACGATCTGCCGCAATTTATACAAGACGGAAAAGTCTTCATGTACGCCGATGACACTTCTATTGTTGTCTCTGGCAAGACGGTGGAGGAAACTGAATTAAAATTAAAATCAGTGGTACAATCTTTTGATGAATGGTGTTATATAAATCGACTAATTTTAAACTATGACAAGAGTTTTTCTCTTGAAATGCATAACTGCCATCGAAGAGAGAGGATGTGCGACAGCAGTATTTTGGTAAACGGAAATGCGGTGCAATTCAAAAAGGTGACAAAATTTTTGGGTGTTAGAATTGACAGGAGCCTGTTATATATAGACCAGATTGATCATGTGTGCAAAAATTAAATTCCGCGTTTTATGCAATTTTGATGCTTAAAGATTCCTTAAGTTCGGAACATCTGCTGAAAATCTATTACGCGGCTGTCTATTCACATCTGAGTTACGGTATCGTTATCTGGGGCCAATCTTCGGACTGCCATAGAATATTTGTGCTACAGAAACGAATCCTGAGATTAATATACAATCTACCTTATGGGCACTCTTGTCGTGACATTTTTACGAAAAATACCATTATTACGTCAACATCAGTTTATTTGTTCCATCTGTTAACTTACATTCATAGAAACAAGAAAAAATTTGTTATCAACTCGGATGTTCATGGATACAACACTCGTTGAAAAAATACTTTTCACCTGAATAAATATCACTATTTTTTTTAAGAAGTCTCCATGTTATGCGGGTTGCTTTTTGTACAACCAGCTGCCTTGTTCTCTGAAGGACACAAATTGTACAAAAAAAATTAGAAAGCAACTGAAGGTTGCTTTAATTACTCATAGTTTTTATAGTTTGAGTGAATTTTGTGAAGCTGTACTGTGAACGTATGTTTTTTGTTGTAATGTGAAGCTTGTTAGATTTTATATTTTTGGGCACGTACCCTTGTGATAAGTTGTGATACGTTTTTTATCTTTTTTATCTTGACTTGTCCGATCTACAATAATTGTAACTAAAGGACCAAATAAATATTATATATATATATATATATATATATATATATATATATATATATATATATATATATATATATATATATATATATATAGGGTGTTCCACGAAGAACGCCCGCGATCGATTTCTCGGAACCTAGACTTTGGAAAATTTTGAAAATTTAACCGCTTACTCAAGTAGATAGGGGTAGCTCGGCTAAAATATTTTGAAGATGGTAGCACTTCCGGTTATGCAAAGTGTTGATGTTAACTTGCTTATTTTAACTAGGACACCCTATATATTATTGCATTTATACATCGCACGCGAAATTTTAGACACATTTTATGCATAATTGCCTATACCTAAGTCCAGCCGTTTTTGACATATCCCAATTTTTATGTCAAAAATGACGTTTGCAGGCCTAAACATTACTGTCAATGCCTCCTAATAAAAGCCTTTATCATTTAATTCGATATTTAATGCGTAACATTGCCTGCAGGGGGCGCCCCGTAAGCAACAGCCATACATGATTATTATAGTATTTATTCAAACCAAAAAATGTCTCGTTATAAAATTTGAAACATACCTGACTAAAACTGTAGAAATAATTAAGGAAACACCATTTTTTATTTGTCACTTTGACACCCTGTGTCTCTTTTATTATGCGACCTGGGATATAAGTATGTTAGGTTACATCAAGTTGTTTTCACCTAAGGAATCTCTGGTTTGATTTGTGCTCCTTCTTTCGAATACACCCTGTATATTATGCTTACCTTTTTTATAGATTGTTAACAGAGTTCAAACCAAAAGTTCAACTGAAATTATGATATCGTTACAAATAGCATAGCCATAGAATATACCCTTATTCGGCATAGCACAATCCTATAGCCCTACACAATCCCAGTCAAGAAAACCGCCAATCATTTAACGACGCAAGAAACCGCTATGCCCGCATTCTTTCTGAGGCAAAAAACTCGTTTAGTAACCACATCAAAAACAAAGTCCTCTTAAGCTCCAACGGCAGCAAACCCTTCTGGACTCTTGCTAAACCTATTGGGAATAATTTCTGCAAGAGCACGTTCCCACCTCTTGTCTCAGGGGACGAAATTGTTTTACCGCCCTGGGCAAGGCTGAACTTTTTGCTTCGTTGTTCGCCGGCAATTTTACTCTCAACCCACCTCCAAATGTTCAACCACCAACAGTCCCCAATGTTGCGCATAAAATGACTGATATCATTTTCAAAACTAAAAAGGTACGAAAGATTCTTTCTTCTCTTAATACCAGGAAAGCCTCTGGCCTTGACGAGATCCCAGCAATTGCTCTCAAACAATGCACACCAGAACTTGCTCGTGTCCTGACTTCTCTGTTTTAGACATCTTACAATAGAGGCATATTCCCTAGTAACTGGAAAACTGCTCGAGTACAACCCGTCCCCAAGAAAGGTTCCAAAGCGCTTCCTAGCAACTTCAGACCTATTTCTCTCCTTTCAGTCGTCTCTAAAGTGATGGAAAAGTATATAAAGACCGAATTACTAAAATTTCTTGAAAAACACAGTCTAATCCACGACTGGCAGTATGGATTCCGTCAGCGCAGATCAACTGCCGACCTCCTTTTCTTTGTCACCCATTCTTCGAACAAGTCTATGGAACTACACGGTGAATCCCAGATTGTCGCTCTAGACATACCCAGAGCATTCGACCAGGTCTGGCACGCAGCGCTGCTTAATAAACTACCGGGCTATGGCCTAACACCAAAACTCTGTACGTGGGCAGCAAATTTCCTCTCCAACCGGAGCATTTGTGTTGTCGTGGATGGCCATTCCTCTAAACTGTATCTAATTAATGCAGGAGTTCCTCAAGGTTCAGCTTTAGCCCCTACGTTGTTTTTTCTCCACATCAATGACCTCCTCTCTAGCACATTCAACCCAGTTCACATTTGCGCGGACGACAGCACCCTCCACTCAAATATACAATATTTTAAGCCTGTCTCTTTAGCCCAATTAGATGAGGATCGCAGACTCATGGAGGGTTCTATCTCCGTGGATCTCCAAAAAATATTAGACTGGGGAAGTAGAAATCTTGTACAATTCAACCCCACCAAATCACAGTCTTGCATTCTTTCTCATAAGAGATACACCAGCCCTAGACCCATCACAATAAACAACAAAGTTATTCAAAGTAATGAGTCCTTTCTCCTTGTTGGCATTTCTGTGGATCGAAATCTCAAATGGAACCAACGTGTCACATCAATTGCAGAAGCGGCTGCTAAGAAATTAGGTTTTCTCTTCCGGGCTCGCAAATACTTCCACCAGCTAATCTCTATACCTTATATACTTCACAAATAAGACCAAACCTCGAATACTGCTCCCACATCTGGGGTGCTGCTGCCGCTTCTACACTCGCTATCCTGGACTCCATTCAGAAGAGAGCTATACGTCTTATCGGTGACCCTACCCTCACCCAAAGGCTGCCATCCCTTGCCCACCGACGTGCCGTTGGTGACCTCTCTTTCTCTTTTATAGATATCTGCACATGCACTGCTCAGAGGAGCTTTCTTCCATAGTTCCTCCACCTGCTGCCCCCAACAGATCTACCAGGGGAACAGAGCGAATGCACCCTTTTACTGTCCAGGTAACCAGACATAGAACATCTTGTTATGCCCGCTCTTTTGTCCCGAAGACTTCCAAGTTGTGGAATGCGTTGCCGGCACATGTTTTGCCTTCTCCCCCGAACCTCCAAACCTTCAAGTCCAAAATTAACAAGTTGCCTCATTCCTCCTTGTCGACACCCACGGTACGATAGTATTTGGGCTGTAAGCCCTCGTGGTGTGTTGTTGAAATTAAAAAAAAATAACACGACTGATTAAATATAGTAGGGTAGAAAAATAGAAAAAGGCACACATGCAGTAATTTCAGTGGTATGTCAACACAGGTGGATTTCCCTCATATTAAATTTTATAACAAATGCAAAATTACTAACAAGAATGACTAACGTGAACATTTCAAGCACTTGATAATCAGACAATAATTTGAAGGATAATCGTACGATTGGAGATTGAAGTATATTGGATATCACGCGGTCTCATTAAAATAAGTAGGTTCTGCTATAAATATTTGCGATTTTTATATTCGCTATTGTGAAATGGCTAAATTATTTATTAACCTTTGAATTTTTAAAAACAAACATTACTTTATAGACCATTTTATGGGATTTTTTATTTGTTCATGTCTATGATATACGACACTGGCTTTTTTCCAAAATGACAATGATTTTTTATCTCTCAAATTTGTCCTATAATCCTGAATATAATAATTTATCTTCAACCAGGTGCAGTATACGATTTATTTTACAAAATTTTGAAGTTCAAGTTTGAAGGACACAATAAAGTTTTGTACTAAAACAATGTGGTATTCTAAAACTATGCACTACAAACGACCAACTTTCGATTATCTAACACGTATTGTTCTTGAAAAATATTTTAACCATAATCTTAGAACTACTGACGTAAATATTCTATTTTTTCAGCTTTTGTTTCTAATTATGTCCTCTATATATTTATTGAAATATAATTTTTATTTCCGGAATAATTTCTCTATGGCTTTTAGTGAATTTTCTTTAAAAAAATTCACTAATGAGGAGATCCCGACTTTTGAATTAAAAAAAAATTCTTTAAATGACCGCGAACTAAGCCCCCTAGAACCCATATCTAGGGTCAGTTTCAGTTTTTTATGTTTATATGTTGCGTCTAGTTCCTATAATAGTTTTTAGAAAACTCAAAAATAACGGAGTTATAGGGTGTCAAAAAAATATTTTTTTCAAATTTTTGTCGATAACTTTTTTTATCGTGAATCGATTCTTTTCAAATTTGGTGCACACGTATATAATATCACTCTATATTTATGTTGCAAATTTGACATGGATCTATCTAAATTTAAAGGCCTAAGCTACCCTTGACCAGCATATAAGGACTAATAACTTTTTTGCTTGAATTTTTATCTCAAATCGAACAATACACGATTAAAGGGAATTATAAAATCTTAAAAAAAAGTCATCTTGTTGCATCACGATAAAACTAACCGTTTTCGAGAAAAACGTTCTTAAAAATTTACTAGTATGATTGAATACGAAATCACCTAATCTCATTTTCAATATTAACGGAGCGTGCTTTGAAAACATTATCTGTCAACAAGATCATGTGGCGTTAGTTTTGGCAGATAATAGTTTGTTGTCATTTTACTTGCGGAATAGTTGAGATTAATTATAAAATACGATGAATAATAATTATTATTCTTACGTTGAACTACGTGACATGCATTATTATTATGGTATAGCTGGCGGCAATGCCCTGCTGCCAGACGTTTGTATCCTGAAGCATTTCCAAATAGAAGGGTACCACAATCCCAAATGTTCAGTAATATCCATCGAAGACTGGAAGAATTTGGATCATTTAGAAGTACATTTCAAGATGTTGGCCGTCAGCGAAGTACTCGAACTCCTGGAGCAGAAGTCCGTGTATTAAATGCAATCGAGAATAATCATAACTTAAATGTACGGTTAGTCTCTACTCAGGAGAGTATCCCGAAAAGTTCTGTGCATGAAATTCTCAAGGAGCAGCTTTTTCATCCTTACCATTACCAGAAAGTTCAAGCTTTATCTCCTGAAGATCCGGAAGCTCGCGTGAATTTGTGCAATATAATTCTAAATCTACATAACACCTATCACAATTTTATATCATCGCTTCTCTTCACAGATGAAGCTGGATTTGGACATGACGATTTGATCAACCTTCATAATGAGCATTATTGGTCTAATGAAAATCCTCACTTGGCGATAGAACGCGGTTTCCAGAATAAGTTTTCTGTTAATGTGTGGACGGGAATTTTAGGGGACCGCTTAATTGGGCCACATTTCTTCCCTCAAAGACTCAACGGTGAGATATACTTAAAGTTTTTAAGAAACCAGTTATCCACTCTATTGGATGATGTACCCCTCCAATCAAGAAATACAATGTGGCTGCGGCAGGACGGCGCGCCGCCACATTTTAGTACAGCGGTGAGGGAATTTCTTAATGAAACATTTCCTGAGAGATGGATAGGACGCGTTGGGTTGGCGCAGTGGGCTCCTAGATCGGCTGATTTGAACCCAATGGATTTTTTCTTTTGGGGTTACTTAAAATCTCTTGTATACAGGAGTCCAATTCAAAACGTTGAAGATCTCAGGCAAATAATTATTGATAACTGTGAGGTAATCAGGCAAAAAGACGGAATATTCGCTAGAGTTCGTCGGAGTTTCTTAAGAAGAATTGATTTATGTGTTCAGACGGAGGGACATCACATTGTAACTTTGTTATAATATTTAATTGTTATGATTTTTAATAAATTATTGTTATGTTTAAATGTTGCAAGTTTTAGTAAGTAATAAAAAAATGAGGCCCTGTAAAATCGTTATTGCTGATAATTTTATAGTAGTAATAATAATAAAAATATAACACTTTATTTGTCAAAACATGTGACATAATTTTTTTTCCGAGGCAATTACCGCGACTGTTTTCAAAGCACACGCTATTAACATTGACATTTGGATGAAGTGATTTCGTATTCAATCAATACCAGCAAAAATTTTGAAGAACATTTTTCTCGAAAACGGTTAGTTTTATCGTGATGCAACAATATGACCCTTTTTTAAGATTTTATAATTTCTTTCAATCGTGTATTGTTAGATTTGAGATAAAGATTCAAGAAAAAAAGTTATGAGTCCTTATCTGCTGGTCAATGGTAGCTTCGGCCTTTAAATTTAGATAGATTCATGTCAAACGCAACATAAATACAGAGTGATATTATATACGTGTGCACCAAATTTGAAAAGAATCGATTCACGATAAAAAAAGTTATCGACAAAAATTTGAAAAAAAAATATTTTTTTTTGATACCCTATAACTCCGTTATTTTTGAGTTTTCGAAAAACTATTATAGGAACTAGACGCATTAATCATTTGATAATTATTTGTATCATACCGATAAATCAAAAAATAATAGTCCGATTTTGATCAAATTTGGCAAATACCTTCCCTTTGCAAGTGGCTTGGACAAGTTAGTTAGTCAGGAAAATCGGCCCAGGTTTTCCCGGAAATTTTTGTGTTTTAATTCGAAATAAAATTATATCTCTGGAAATATCAAAGATAGGGCAACCAAATTTGGTACGCTGGTTTATGTCATAAAGTATCCTATGTACCCAAATTTAGATCTCTATCTTAAAAGACAAAAAAGTTAGAGGTAAATTGATTTTTAATTAATTAAATCTGATTCAAGACAGTTAAAAACGTAAAAAATTATTGATCAGAATGTGAGTGAAAAATACTACAAGAAATGGCTAGCAAGCGCCTAGATATGTATCTAAGTCGTTATTTTTCTTGATTTCGTTAAAATATAAGCAAAAAATTCAGTATAAAACAAAATGGTTTTATGTAAATTGTAAAACCTTGAACGATAGGATATTCCTGCGTAAATGCATATAGTCCGTAGCTCAGTGGGCTAGGTGTACAGTGGTCACTTTAAATCATATAATCGACTCCCAGGTGACGAGTTCTAATCCTGGTTAGCAACTTTGCTTTTTATCATTTTTTTAGTCTTATTTCACTTTACAGTTATCTAATCTGATTGTTATTATTCCGATGCATTTTTTAGCTGTTTTTTGTATCAAAAATAATTTGATAAAAAGGATAGGAAGTTTTAAGACTAAATTCAATTTGAATAGCATATCTGGTTGTTGCTCCTTGCCCTAACTGCGTGACCCGTGGCTTTACAAGTGCTTGTTTTAGTGAATTTTCTTTAAAAAAAAATTCACTAACGAGAAGGACATAGATACCACATTTGGGTTAATACTTACAAATTTCCTGTCTCGATTACAGAAAGATGCTGCATGAAATTTTGTCAAAGTATTGCTTTTCATCTATTGTCCTCAGAATACCAAAGAGAAACTGCTTAAAACAGGAAGGCAGGAACATCACAAGACTTTTTGAGAATAAATCAGTTTGTCTGGTAGTAAAAGCCTTTAATGTTTTTTAACCATTTAAACTTTATTTTCAGAACATTGTACTTTTTAAAACAATACCTATATAGTTATTTTTAGAAAATATGATACATTGTTTCTACTATAGAGGTTATACTGGTAATTTGACGCCCTTTACTAAAAAATGACATATTTGCAATTAAAAAGATTTTTATAAAAATTCACTACAATAACGCACTTGCTGGGCCAGCTTTTTGTTATTTACCTTTGTATGCTATTTAGACAAACCATTTTCTATTGGTTTGTTGATGCTCTTTTGTTTAAATTGCTAACTTGTAGTAGTCATACATCGACATGCTTGTATTATTCAGCCAGCATTTGCCTGTTTCACACATTATACATTATCAACAAATAACTTAGGTCTCGCAATATCCATTAGCGAATTTTGTAAGATAATTTGTCGAAGCACCGTAGCAAACATGAAATCTCTAAATAATATTATGCAAATATTTCAGTAACGTGTCAAAGTATTTGTAATGACATAATTTTAGATGTTGTACGGTCTGGTAGGGACGTAGTGTGAAGTGGCCCTCGATATGTGTGAACATCCCCATTAATTAGAACATTTCTTGCTTTCAGCATAACGTTTCATAACGTGACGGCATGCGGTAGGGTCGGCCTCTTGATAATTGAGGATTCGTTCGTCCCAGAAAATTACGATGTGGAATACGAACCCACAGAAGTTACTATACAGGTGAATCTAAATGCAAGAATTTTACTTTTTCTACTTGTTTTGTGAAATATACAAAGTGTTTCTTGAAAAATTTACAATACTTTATAGGGTGATTTCTCAAGTAATTCTTAATTATATCGACTTTCCAAAAATCCCCAGTAAGAGTCCACTAATTGCCATGAAATTTTCTCTATTACCCTGTTTTGTCTCTTACAAGAAACTATAACGATATGGACAAACATTTTATCAAGTGTCAACTTTTAAAATTTTCTTTTATCAAAGAATTTTTGCCCTAAATTTAAATTACCTTCAGTTTAAAGTAATCGATTGGACCTTAGTTTATTAAGCCATTAAGTCTTTTTGCCCAGGCGCCATTTACGGAACAGTTACAATCATTTAAGTGAATAATTCTAAATGGGGCGTATTGTTGGTATGCTGGAAGTCGATTTTTCAATCAGGCAAATGTCCGACCGCATAGAACGCAGTGTGTGAATTATGTTAGAGTTTAACGAAATCGACTCCATAGAACCGGGCGAGACGGAAGAAAAAATCAAAGTCCAGGCTTTTGCGGACGACCAGCTCATCACTATAACGGCGCCGTCAAGAAGGAAACTCGAAGAAGCTTGGCAGCATACCTGGGTGGCTTGCCAGAAGTGGGCGTCGGCTCACAAACTGGAATATGCCCCCGAGAAGACGCAGGCTCTCTACAGGGGTGCGAGGAAAGGTACCAAAGCGCGGACACAAAGGCACCCGGTGATTAAAATGGGAGACGTAACCATAAGGCCAGAAGCCAAAATAAAATGTCTGGGAGTGATGCTCGACTCGGGTCTACTTTGGGTGGAGCATACCAAATACGTAGCGGGCAAGATAGCGGGGGCGGCGCATAGGGTACGAGCGGTAGCGGGAAAGACGTGGGGGACGGATCCAAAGACCCTTAGGGTCATATATGAGGGCGCAGTGAAATCATCTCTTCTGTACGGCGCCTAAATCTGGGGTGAACAAGCGAGGGATTCTAGGGTTACTAGAAAACTTCAGTCGACCCAAAGACCATTTCTGTTGGGCATAACGACGGCCTACAGGACGACTTCCAACGCAGCACTTGCGGGGTGCCCACCTTTGTGGCTGGAAGCAGAGGAGCGGCATATAAGATAGGAACACTCGAAGGCGGCAAATTTTGAGGGAAAACCGACGTACAGAGAAGGATCGCACCCGGCGGAGCAGAGGAAAATCTGGGCGATAATAGAAGGAGCGGAAAAGACAACAGGGCGGTGGATATACACAGACGCGTCCAGAGCCGAAGTCGCGGTTTGAATAGGCCTGGTGGCCTACGAAAACAATGCAGTGGTCGAAAGCAAAGGGCTAAAGCTCCAGGACGGGTACCCGGTGCACATGGAATTGTACGCGGTCGGTACGGCAGTGGAAAAGCCCGCCACTCTGCTGGCTGGAACTGCCAACATCGTTTCCGATAGCAGAGTTCCCCGGACATGCTCACCAGGAGGAAAGGGGGAACGGCCGACAGAATCAACAGGAAGATGCAAGAGGTGGAGCGCGCGGGGACAAAAATAAATCTGTGGTGGGGTAGCGACCAGTTAGAAGGCATCGCAAAGGCCGCAGCGAAAGCAAAAGCTGCCAGAAGTGACCCTCTAGGCCACGAGGGGATAGAGGCTCCGGTAACGAGTAGAATGTTCAAAAGAAGTGCCATGGAGAACACTGAAGTAGAGTGGCAGAAGCACTGGGACGATGAGACAAAAGGTAGGACTACTTATTGATACATAGAGAGCGTGGGTGAGGGCCTCAAGTGCTGGAGTCACAGGGCGGTGAGCTTGCTGACTGGCCACGGGTCCTTCAAGGGCTACCTTAGTATGTTTAACCTAAGGCCTGGAACGGGAGAATGTGCGTGCGGAAACGGAGAGCAGGAGACAGCAAGACATGTGCTGGAAGACTGCCAGATGGAAAATCGTAAGGCGGCAAGAGAACACTTTGCGAGAAACCAGAAGAGAGTTGAGGGTTCCTACCCGTTCAAGTTAACTAGGTCCACCAAGAACGAGGAAATCAGGGATTTCAATGAATGGGCCGCAGAAACAGAGCTGGAAGAGGAAGCGCGAAGTGCGATTGAGCCAAACCGCGGAAAAAGAGAGATGATATTTCGGGAAAAGCGAGCGTGGCGTGAATGGTCTTATGAATGTGAGAGGTTGTAGGGGTTCCTTTGAGGGTGGCTTCGACCTGACAGTGTAGGAGGATACCATAGGCTAAAGTCTTCGGACGGTAAGGCAGGGGTTTCGGCCTCAAAATCGTAAACTGTTGGTCCAGGTGCAGGACAAAGTAGTGATCGCGGTAAAATCAAAATATAACCCGATTGAGTTGGCGCAGTTGAGTGATGGCACGGTCAGAGTGGTTGGTATAGGCATTGGTAAAGCAGAAGTGGTGCTCGTCAACGCATATGTGCGTCCGGGGCGTCTCTCAAAAATAGAGTTTTTTGAGAGGCCAGATAAAACCGACAATCGTGTGCGGTGATTTTATCGCCAAGCACGAGGCATTCGGTGGTGACATCACTGACGACAGGGGTTCCCAGCTGGTGAACCTTGTTGGAGCGCCTAACTCAGTAATTGAGAATGACAGAGAGTCCCCACCCACTTTTCACACCGTTACCGGAAGGAGGTGAGTAGACATCACACTAAATCGGCATGCGACGGTAGAGAACTGGATGGTACGAGAAGACGAGGTAGTTAGTGATCACAGGTCCATTACATTCACGGTAAATCGTCAAAGAGGAGCGCGAGCGCCGGTTGGTAAAAAAAGAAGAGCCGTCGGGTTAGCAAACTGGACAGTGTTCCGAGAAGAAATAAAAACAGCTCTATCAGGGTGGTGAGGACAGGAAATATCTGCAGAGAACAGGGCTCTCCGATTTCAGAAATCTGCAATAAGTGCATGCGACGCAAGTATCCCTTGGAAAAGGAAAAAGGGACAAAAAAATGTGTGGTGGAACCAGGAGCTCCGTAGAAAGAAACGAGAAATAGGAAGAGCGAGAGCGGACGCGCAATGGGAGCAGGACCAGGAGCGTCGCTGTGAGCTCTTTCAACGCTTCAAGCAGGTCCGGCTGGAATAAAAAAAGCAAATAAAGAAGCAAAGCTAGAATCGCTAAGGCAAATGCTCTCTGAAGGACGCGACGACGACCGCTGGGGGATGGCTCACAAAATCGTTTCGGCAACAGAGAAAAGAGCACCGACAGCGTGGACCACGGTGCGAAACGCGACGGGAAATTGGACGCACGATAGATGCGAAACAGCGGAGGCACTGATTGATAAATACTTCCCGGCAGACGACGCCGGGAGTGATTCCGAAGAAAATAGAGTGAGGCGTGCGGAAACCGTAATCTGGAGCGGAAACATGGACCTCGACTTCTCAAAACCAGAACTGGAGGAAACCGTCAGATTAAGACCCAAACGTAATGCCCAGGGCATCGACGGGTTTTCGTTAGCGGGTCTGCAGCATTTACTGGAGGTGGCAGAGAAAGAACTGTTAGAAGTATCTAATTCCTGCCTGAGAGAGGGAATTTTTCCGAGGATTTGGAAGCAGGCACAGATTGCGTGACTACCCAAACCAGCGAGCGAAGGGCAAAGACAGATGTGCTTGTTACCCGTCCTCGGAAAAGTGTATGACAAGCTGTTTGCGACAAGACTGTCATACCACTCCCTTACGGAAGCCGTACTGTTTGTCAGACAGCCTTCCGTAAGGGACGCGGGACAATGGATGCGCTGGCTAAGACAGTGAGCGGAATCAAAAAGGCGGACCAGGCTGGGCATCATGTCCTGTTGGTAATTAAAATACCTTCATGTCGGCCTGGTACCCCATCCTCAGGAAACTACTGGCAGAATCTGGACGTTCGGGAAGCCTGGCCAGAGCGGTAGCCAATTTCCTGGAGGACAGAAGCGTCACTTCTGAAGGGGTTACGAAAAACACAAATAAAGGCTGCATACAACGGAGGACTGGTTTAATAAAATCCACTCTATAGAACCGGGCGAGACGGAAGCAAAAAATCGAGGTCCAGGCTTTTGCGGACGACCAGCTCATCACTATAACGGCGCAGTCAAGAAGGAAACTTGAGGCAGCTTGGCAGCATACCTAGGAGGCTTGCCAGAAGTGGGCGTCGGCTCACAAACTGGAATATGCCACCAAGCAGACGCAGGCTCTCTACAGGGTGCGAGGAAAGGTACCAAAGCGCGGACATAACGGCACCCGGTGATAAAGCTGGGAGACGTAACGATAAGACCGAAAGCCAAAATAAAATATCTGGGTGTGACGCTCGACTCAGTTCTACTTTGGGTGAGCATACCAAATACGTAGCAGGCAAGGTGGCGGGAGGGGCGCATAGTGTACGGGCGGTAGCGGGAAAGACGTGGGGGATGGATCGAAAGAACCTTAGGGTCATATATGAGGGATCAGTGACACCAGCTCTCCTGTACAGCGCGGAAATCTGGGGTGAACGAGCGACATATTCTAGAGTAACTAGAAAACTTCTATCGGCCCAAAGAGCATTTCTGTTGGGTATAACGAAGGCCTACAGAACGACTTCCAACGCAGCACTGGCGGTGCTAGCGGGGTGTCCACCTTTGTGGCTGGAAGCAGAGGAGCGGCATATAAGATGGGGACACTCGAAGGCGGCAAATTTTGAGCGAAAACCGACGTACGGAGAAGGATCGCGCCCGGTGGAGCACAGGAAAAGCTGGGCGATAATAAAATGAGCAGAAAAAACAACAGGGCGGTGGATAAATACAGACGCGTCCAGAGCCGGAGTCGCGGTTGGAATATGCCTGGTGGCATACGAAAACAACGCAGTGATCGAAAACAAAGGGCTAAAGCTCCAGGACGGGTACCCGGTGCACATAGCGGAATTGTTCGCGGTGGATACGGCAGTGGAAAAGGCCGCAACTCTACAGTGTGGAACCGTCAACATCGTTTCTGATAGCAGAGTTGCCCTGGACATGCTCACTAGGAGGAAGGGTGGAACGGCCGACAGAATCAAGAGGATGATGCAAGAGGTGAAGCGTGCGGGAACAAAAATAAATCTGTGGTGGGGTAGCGACCAGTTAGAAGGCATCGCCAAGGACGATGCGAGAGCAAAAGCCGCCAGAAGTGACTTCCTAGGTCACATGAGGGTAGAGGCTCCGGTGACGAGTAGAATGCTCAAACGAAGTGCCAAGGAGAACACTGGGGTAGAGTGGTAGAAGCACTGGGACGATGAGACAAAGTGTAGGACTACTTATCGATACATAGAGAACGTGGGTGTGGGCCTCAAGTGCTGGAGTCACAGGGCAGCGAGCTTGCTGACTGGCCACGGGCCCTTCAAGGGCTACTTTAGTAGGTTTAGCCAAGGCCTGGAACGGGAGAATGTGCGTGCGGAAACGGAGAGCAGGAGACAGCAAGACATGTGCTGAAAGACTGACAGATGTAAATTCGTAGAGCGGCAAGAGAACACTTTGCAAGAAACCAAAACAGGGTTGAGGCTTCCTACCCGTTCACGGTAACTAGGTCCACCAAGAACGGGGGAATCAGGAATTTCAATGAATGGGCCGCAGAAATAGAGCTGGAAGAGGAAGCGCGAAGTGCGATTGAGCCAAACTGCGGAGAAAAAGAGGGCGCTGGATAGAGAAATGGATGATATTTCGGGAAAAGCGAGCGTGGAGTTAATGGTCGTATGAATGTGAGAGGTTGTAGGGGTTCCTTTGAGGGTGGCTTTGACCTGATAGCGTAGGAGGATACCATGGCCTAAAGTCTTCGGACGAGAAAGCAGGGACTTCGGCCCCAAAATCGTAAAAACTCGTAAACTGTTGGTCCAGGTGGTCTGAAGAAGGGAGCTATAACCATCGTCCTGGATGTGGACGACCTTATGGAACATCAGCACTGGAAGATCGTCATTTGAAGATTACGGCTTTACATTACAGAGGTTCCACAACACGGTTAATTGGAAATGACTAGTTAAGAAATGTACAACAAAGAGTCTCGATGGCAACGATATATCATAGAACACACGCTTTTGGGCTTCGTTCGTATAGACTATTTTTATGTCTCGGACTGACACCTCGACATTGTGTTACTCTGCTTGAGTAGTCTGACGGTAAATCAAATTGTGACGGAGAATGGAATTGCGTTATGTTCTCTGACAAATCCCGATTCTTTTTTTTTGTCCCGATGGTCGGAGAAAAGTAAGACCATTACGTGGAGAATGCTGAAATTTAGAATTATCTGTGGTACGGCATACTTCCCTTACGCGGGGGGTGAAGGTATGGGGTGCGACAACATATAGAGAAGCAGACCACCTCTAGTTTGTGTTGACAGAATTTGAATGCAATACATACCAAATGTACCGCACGCTGTTGCACTGCCATACCTAGAAGGGTTAACTCAACCAATTTTCCAACAAAACAATGGTCGTCGACATAGGCGCACCCAGAACTATGTTTCGCCCCGACATGCTTCCAAGATGGCGAGTAACAGAGCCAGATAGATTGTACAGGGTAAATGCAGCCCGTGGTGATCGAATCCAGGTATTTGGGAAAACTGACCTTGAGCTGCAAATTGGGACATGGGTGGCAAATCAGAGAGCCATAATCGCCGCCATATCAGATCCGATTATAATTGACTTGGACATACTTCAAGGTCAGTGCGCTAAAATTGATCTAGGCACTAACATCCTGGCTAGCGGCGGTGAAAAAATAATAATGTCGCCTGGCAGTAACCTGGTAGTGCGAAAAATCACCATATAGGAAAATAGCAACGTCTGCCGTGAAAGTGACATTCCAGAAAAGATAGCTGTGAGAGGAAGAGGCGGCCCAGTTACTTAGCTAGAAACAAGTAGAAAGGAAATTCTAGGAGAAGTACAAGACGAAGGGTGTAAAGAGCATGTAAGTGCGAAGCCAACCCAGAAAAAGGTCAGCGGACACATTTGTTGGAACAGAGCCAACGTCGGCAGGAAGAATAGGGCCTGCAGAGATATGTATGCAAGTAGAAACACCAGAGCAAGAGTAATGATGCGGAAGAATCAGTGCAACGTAAGAACTTCGCTTGAAGGGAGCTCCAACATATTGACGAAAAGGAAAGCCACCCACTTTGCAGTCAGAATGCACATACGAGTAGAAAACGATTTCATGAAGACCCGTTATGACATGCGAGCTAATTTGGCTGATTTTAAAGAATAAGATCGGGTATGGTTCTGCAATCCAGTACGACGCAAGGGACGGTCACCAGAAATTATGGGAAGGTCCGTATAAATTGGCAAAAAGGGTCAATGGTCTATCGCATTCAGAGGAGCCCGAAGAGCCAGATGAAGGTGCTCCATATGCACAGACTTACGCCATACCAAGAAATGTGAGAATTCGACCGGGACGGTCGAATGTAAAAAGGGCGCAGTGTCACATCCGTCTACGAGAATCATGTTTAGGGACTTTGTCATAGGTCGGTTGTAAGGTGTCTTGGTAACAGCGAACACTCTGGAATGATATTTCTAGTTGGGACCAGAAGTTACAGGTATAGAACAGTGTAAAAGGTCTAGAATCTATATAGACAGTATAAATAGACGAAAGGCATATATAGTGAGTTAGTTGAGTATTGAGTTAATGTTGGAGCAGAATAAGTGACCATAGAGTATTAAGCGTAGTGTGAATTAATATGGGTGAGAATAAAGAATAAACTATAGACATTTAATAATATAGAGAAGTATTTTAGTGGTGTTGGAAAATAGTTGGTTTTGGTTATAATACATTAGTAGTTTGAAAAGCGGTGTGCTGTTAGTCCACAAATCCAGAACGCCGAAGAACGTAATAATATAAACAGAATAATAAATGTAACTAGCACTAAATCGGGGTTCTAAGAGTTATAAATTCATGCTCACCTGGAGAACATTTCCGAATGTTTTACCATCGTCACCTCTCTAGTAGTGAATTTTCTTAATTAAAATAAACTAAAAAATATAAACAAGTTGTTTAACTTTTGTCTGCATCGTGACAGGTTTCTGTATAATCGAAGCCACATTAGTTTTCTGCTCAAGCTGTTGGCTTACTGATACATACCCTGTTGCACCCTTTAAAGGTGTATATTTTAGAATACCCCCTAACTAGATATCTAACGAAATCGTTTTCTACTGTAAACTTTTGAAAACAATGAATTGTTAAATGATCTGAAACGCTATGTAAGTCAAGTAGTTTTCATCCAATTATCTTTAAGTATCTTCCCATAACAATGATGATAAAATGTGTAGGAGCTATTAACTTTATTTTCCAGGTAAACTACCATGTTGATGGGGAGAATGAAATTGAAAATGAAATTACCAAGTCAAATATTGGTGAGTAGAAAATTTTCCTTTTGTTTCTATGTTAGATTCCTTAATTATACAGATATTGCGAGAAAATCTTACCCGATACACAGGCAAGGCCGATTCTCAGTTACTCTAAAGTAATAGGATTTCCTCAATGTATTCTATCGGATTGACTGAGAATTAGCATTGGAGCTTCTAAGAATAGAAGGGTCTCTTTTTTGTTAGATTAGAAAGGTCCGAATGCAACTGTTTGAGAAGTGAGTTTTTGAGATATCTGGTTTGAAAACAGCTTATAATAAATTAAACATCTCGTGAAAGATTTGGTCACTACAGTCCCACATAACAAAATAAAAATGCTTTGACCCAGCAAGAACCTCAGAGTAGCGAATTTTTAGCTGAATAATCTACTCCCTTGGTAGTAGACGAGCTCATATAAAACGGGATAAAAACATGTTATATAAATCTGTACGGAAGTTTCCACATCGAAATATATTGAACCATACACGCTGATTGATCGAATTCGTCTCTTAAAATGATTAGTAGTTCGGGTCATAATATTTTTCTGAAATTTCGGCATGCGGATAACGATCCATGACTTATTCAAAGAAAATATTTTCAAGATGGCGGTGATTCTAGAAATACCGGAAGTAGACATCAACTTTCTTATTTCAAGCAGAATGACATAGCTCTTTTGCATTTTTGAATCGTGAACGTTATTTTACAGGGAATTTTCGTAACGTTCCCTTCACAACACTAAGTGAGTGGTAAGACACGAAGCAGCGTGTCGCCACCTAGTTGCGGAACTAAATAGTATGTTGTCAAGCCAGCTTCAAATAACACAAAGTGTTAAAAAATAGAGACCGTATACAACCATCTAACAATTTAGTAAAGTGTCAGCCCTGTCCCATTTCTACCCTAATATAGGGACAAAGTATGTAAGGCTAGATGTATTCTCGCCACAATTAAAACCGTAGACCGGTTTCGCTCTAATTAGAGCTCTTCAGCACGACATACTAATTGTAGCGAAAATACACCTATAAAATAATACGGCTATGGTAGCCAACCTTCCAACACTGAGTGGTAAGACACGAAGCAACGTGCCGCCACCTAGTTGCGGAACCAAGTAGTATGTTATCACGCCAGCTACAAATAACACAAAGTGTTAAAAAAGCTCTGGGCGCAGCAAGGGCGTTATGGTAGTGAATTTTCATTAAAATGTTTTTAATAGGCAATATAATTTTTTTAAGAAAGCTTGCATCAAATTTGGTTACCAGTATAACCTATATAGGAGCAAGAATGTACCATATTTCATCAAAATAACTTTATTGTTTGACAATATACAAAAATCTTCCGAAAATAAACCTAAAATGTGCCCAAAAAAAATGGTTTCCTGGCCAACGAAACTTAGGTTAATAGCAAATTAAGCTATCGAAAGAAACATTTTATGAAAAATCACTACCATAACGCAGTTGCTGAGTCCCGAATTTATTTTCTTACAAACATGCACTATCTTTCGATGGAAAATACAAAAATTGTAATACTATAAGGCGTGTTCGATTAGGAAAAAAACTGCATCAGCAGCGACTTATGGGCCACCTGTAATTGTAAAAATAATTTTATAAGATGCAGCTCCAGGCATCGTATAATTAACATATAAATTTTTTTATCGTATCTTCTATAATAGTGGATATTTTGAGCTTTACCCTAGAAATGCGTCACCCAGTATATATGAAAACAGATAAAAACTGAAACTAACCCAGATATGGGTTCTATGGTGCCTACTTCGCGCTCATTTAAATAAATCTTTTCAAAATTCAAAAGTCATTAAAATTGTATCAAACTCTATGAGTAAAATTGTGATGGCCAAAAATAAATATGATTGTAAGAAGATGAGTATGTCTACATTTGCATTACAAATGTCAGAAAACAAAATACTTATTTACATGTCACTTTGTAAGTAGATCTGACATTTATCAAAATAATTTGTCAGTTGAATATGACATGTACTGTTGCCGTGGACTATCATTATGCACTATTGTATTACGCCTTATAAGAATCTTGTTGTTTTTTGGAGTACGAAAGCTTATTTTACTGTAAAAACATTTTTCCTTCCCTTAACCTGAAATGGTTTTCGTTTCATTTGACGTTGTTTCATTATAGCGTCACAGTAGGTTATAGAATCTAGAAATTATTCTATTTTGTGTGAATTTTTTTGTTGCATACCTAGAACAAATTGTATTTCCCTTCAATTATAAATCATAATTTGAAGTTAATTCCTATATTTTCTGTGCCCAATGTGTTGAACGGATGCGAAACGGGAGAAGGAAATTTCATTTAAAGTTAAAATGTCGAAGAGAACTTTATTTTTCCTTTTTTTTAATATTAATAACATTTATAGGTAAATTAGTATATTAGCGTATTGTTCGTTTTTTGAAAAAAAATTCAGAAACGTGCTTAGAGGAACCCCTTTATGCATTAACCATCGGACAAATGCTGTGATCTCAACTCCACAATACAGTTAAGAGACCTAAAGTCAATTTAAGGTTCTGTGCAAGGTAAACATGCTACAATGGAGCTACAAATGCAAACTGTAAAAAACTCACCTTGCAGAAGTCCATAGAAAGGAGAAACTACTTGCCAACGCCGTTTCTCCATAAAAAACTTTCACATTGCACAATTGAACAAAAAAACGCTACATAATAAGCGTAATCTGATTCCTTAAAATTAAATAAATAACTGAAGCTGCTACCAAAGCATCACATAAAGGGTCTATTTTGAATTAATTTTCTGCAAATAATTTAATAAAATAAAGAACAACGAAGATTGTAGCTGAAACTTAAGGCTTTTTAACTTCTTTTACGACAGTTACGCTGCATGTTCATGTATGTTCTCTATCTAGAACGTGTCAATTTTGACGTTTAGCATCGCGACTTTTTTGACGTTTTAAGAATAAAAATTCTGGACGCAGCAAGTGCGTTATGGTAGTGAATTTTCATAAAAATGTTTTTAAAAACAAATATGTGTGTTTTTTTAAGAAAGCAGGCATCAGATTTCGTTACCAGTATAAACTATATAGTAAAAACAATGTGCCATGTTTCATCAAAATAACTTTATTGTGTGAAAATGTACAAAAATTTCCAAAAGTAAACTTAAAATGTTCCCGAAAAACACGTTTCTTGGTCAACCTTATAGGTTAATAGCAAATTGAGCTGTTCAAATATGAAACATTTGATCAAAATTCGCTACCATAACGCACTTGCTGCGTCCAGAATTTCTTTTCTTATAAACATGCATTATATTTCGATGGAAAATGCAAAAATGCAATAACTTAAGGCGTGTTTGATTAAAAAAAAAAAATTGTATCACCAACGACTTATGGGCCACCCTGTGATTGTAGAAATATTATTTTAAGATGTAGCTCAAGACACCCTATAATTAATATATACAATTTTTTTTCATATCTTATATAATAACGGATATATTGAGCTTTATTGATTTTTTACGAAAAATCGACAAAAATTACGATAAAGTCTATAACTAAGGCTACTGTCAAGCATCAGAGAAACGGTCTATTTGAAATGAATTTTCTGCAAATATTTTAATAAGTACACCTGGAGAGCCCAAATCACCACAACACATTTAAAAAAAACCTGACGATCGTTTCACTAACCAAGTTAGCGTCATCAGAGGATAAAACATTCTAAATACTTAAAAAACTAACATCAACTTATATACCGGATCTCAGGTAAAGAGATCGAACCGAGATGAGACACTAGTCGTAGGCAAATTCCACAGTGTATTGTATTTTTATCGCCTAACCAGGTCTTTGCGCTATCCTTATTGCTTTATCTAAAAGTGTCCATCTGTAATAGTCTTGAGAAAGTTCAACGACCGCTAAAATTAACAACGGTTCCTTTGGCGGCAATAACTGTATACTTGTTATCGGTAAAAACGTGCCGAAAACGTGGGAATTTTATTTAGCAAAGTAATCTATCAAGTGACTCGTAATTGGCGCTGGTGCACTGTTCATACATTCTTTGTTGCAATTATATTTCGCAATATATACGCTCTCAAACCCATTCAGCTGACCTGGTTTTCTAACATTTTTTATTAATTTCAGATTTTCTTTATCAACGTGATGATTACTATCCCAAATATGTCGGGCGACGACAGACTTATCTACAGTGCCGTAACGTAATTGGGATATGTGTTCTTTGAATCCGATTCCAATCGACCTTTTTGTTTGTCCGACGTATTTAAGATTACAATCTTTACAACTTATTTCATAAATTCCCGACATTTTTTCCGCGCTATCCTTGTCTTTTGGATTACCTAGCAAGTTTTTTAAAGTATTTGTTGTTGAAAATGCTACCTGTAAGTCGACTTTTTTAAAAATGTTGTCTAGACCCCTCGTGATTCTAGGTTCAAATGGTAAGCAAACAAAGTTTTTTCCCGATTTTTCTCTTCTGAACGTCGTTGATTCCGTCACCATTTTCTTTGTTTTCTGTTTGTTGATTAATTTTTCCACTAAGCCAGCAGTGTATCCGTTATATTCGGCCACGTTCCTAATATAATTTAATTCTTTGGTATATCTACTTTTGTTTAAAGGAAAATTAATTAACCGATTTACTAAAAAATTCAGACTGGCCATTTTTTGTGCGTACGTATGATGTGAGTCGCCCGGGATGTAGCTTAAAGTAGTGGTTTCTTTTCTATAGACATCGAATTCTAAAGTGTCTTTATTCTTGATAACTAGTACATCTAGAAAGGGTAGTTTATTATTAGTTTCTAATTCGTGGGTAAATTTTATAGAATCAAATTTATTGTTTAATTTGGCAATAAAATCTTCTATTCTGCAAATGTTTGTGTCAAATACCGCGAAAATATCATCCACGTAACTACATCACACTCTAGGGAAATAACCACTTTCACTTTCAAGATCCGTTTCAAATCTGCTCATGAAAAGGTCTGCAATAAATGGCGATAGCGGATTTCCCATTGCCGTGCCTTGTGTTTGTTGAAAAAATTCATTGTTGAATTGAAAAATATTTTGTTTGATGCAAAGGTTTGTTAGAGTTAAATACTCCCTACAGACATTTTCATTTATGTTATTAATTTTTAGCAACTGCTCTAAATATGTGCTCTAAATATGTTAAAGTTTGCTCCGTGGGAACGCTAGGAAACAATGAGGTTACATCGAACGAAATTAAAACCTCGCCTTCGGTCAATTTAATCTCTTTGATGTTATCAATAAATTCAAGAGAATTTGTTACTGAAAAACTTTTCTGTTTTACAGGCAAGCCTTTAAACTCATCTGTCAACCACTTAGCTAAATTATAAGTCGGGGAATCTATAGCCGAAACAATAGGTCTAATTATATTTCCCGGTTCAGTAACAAATTCTCTTGAATTTATTGATAAGATCAAAGAAATTAAATTGACCGCTATCGCCATTTATTGCTGACCTTTTCATGAGCAGATTTGAAACGGATCTTGAAAGTAAAAGTGGTTATTTCCCTAGAGTGTGGTGTCGTTACGTGGATGATATTTTCGCGGTGTTTGACACAAACATTTGCAGAATAGAAGATTTTATTGCCAAATTAAACAATAAATTTGATTCTATAAAAGTTACCCACGAATTAGAAACTAATAATAAACTACCCTTTCTAGATGTACTAGTTATCAAGAATAAAGACACTTTAGAATTCGATGTCTATAGAAAAGAAACCACTACCTTAAGCTACATCCCGAGCGACTCACATCATACGTACGCACAAAAAATGGCCAGTCTGAATTTTTTAGTAAATCGGTTAATTAATTTTCCTTTAAACAAAAGTAGATATACCAAAGAATTAAATTATATTAGGAACGTGGCCGAATATAACGGATACACTGCTGGCTTAGTGGAAAAATTAATCAACAAACAGAAAACAAAGAAAATGGTGACGGAATCAACGACGTTCAGAAGAGAAAAATCGGGAAAAAAACTTTGTTTGCTTACCATTTGAACCTAGAATCACGAGGGGTCTAGACAACATTTTGAAAAAAGTCGACTTACAGGTAGCATTTTCAACAACAAATACTTTAAAAAACTTGCTAGGTAATCCAAAAGACAAGGATAGCGCGGAAAAAATGTCGGGAATTTATGAAATAAGTTGTAAAGATTGTAATCTTAAATACGTCGGACAAACAAAAAGATCGATTGGAATCAGATTCAAAGAACACATATCCCAATTACGTTACGGCACTGTAGATAAGTCTGCCGTCGCCCGACATATTTAGGATAGTAATGATCACGTTGATAAAGAAAATCTGAAATTAATAAAAAATGTTAGAAAACCAGGTCAGCTGAATGGGTTTGAGAGCGTATATATTGCGAAATATAATTGCAACAAAGAATGTATGAACAGTGCACCAGCGCCAATTACGAGTTACTTGATAGATTACTTTGCTAAATAAAATTCCCACGTTTTCGGCACGTTTTTACCGATAACAAGTATACAGTTATTGCCGCCAAAGGAACCGTTGTTAATTTTAGCGGTCGTTGAACTTTCTCAAGACTATTACAGATGGACACTTTTAGATAAAGCAATAAGGATAGCGCAAAGACCTGGTCAGGCGATAAAAATACAATACACTGTGGAATTTGCCTACGACTAGTGTCTCATCTCGGTTCGATCTCTTTACCTGAGATCCGGTATATAAGTTGATGTTAGTTTTTTAAGTATTTAGAATGTTTCATCCTCTGATGACGCTAACTTGGTTAGTGAAACGATCGTCAGGTTTTTTAAAATGTGTTGTGGTGATTTGGGCTCTCCAAGTGTACTTATCAGTGCTCATCACAGGTTCCAATCTTCACTTAGTGAATATTTTAATAAAATGAAGGACAGTGACGATTGAAACTCAGACTTTAGGGTTTATAAAGCATCCTTCTTCAGACATTTTATTTCTATAGCGCGTATTAGATTCAAGTTATTTGCCTAAATGTTGCCAATTTTGACATTTTAAATCGCCACTTTGACGTTTTGAGGAAAACCCCAATTTATTTTTCTTTAAATGCCTATAACTTTTTTGTCTTTTGACCTACATAGCTAAATTTTAGTAGCTAACTTACCTATAACGATGTGAACCTGCGTACCAAATTTGGTTGCCCTTACTTTGTTAATTTTTTTTTGAAAGAAAACACAAAATTTTTCGGGAAAACCTGGGCAGATTTTCCTGGCTAACGAACTTATGCAAGCCATTTGCAAAAGGAATTTTTTCACCAAATGTAATCAAAATCGGCCTATTATTTTTTGAGTTATCGGTGTGATACATACATATATATATATATATATATATATATATATATATATATATATATATATATATATATATATATATATATATATATATATATATATATATATTTATATAAACATATAAAAGCGCTCATTTGAAGAAATTTTTTCAAAATTCAAAAGTCGGGATCTCCTCATTAGTGAATTTTTTTAAGAAAATTCACTAAAAAAAGATAAAGGCTTATAACTTTGTTTTGTTTTAACGTAGAGATTCAAATTTTGGTTCGTGGTTTTCTTTTTATGATATAAACGCGCGCACCAAATATGGTTTCCCTAACTTTGTTATTTCCGGAGATATAAAAATTTTCCGAAATAAAACGCAAAATTTACCGGGAAAAACTAGTCCGATTTTGCTAGCTAACAACCTTATCCAAGCCACTTGCGAAAGGAAGGTATTCACCAAATACTATCAAAATCGGCGCATTATTTATTTGAGTTAGCGGTGTGACACATAAATATATAAACATATATATATATATATATATATATATATATATATATATATATATATATATATATATATATATATATATATATATATATATGTATATATATATATATATATATATATATATATATATATATATATATATATATATAAACATATAAAGTCTGAAATCGACCTCGGATTTGAGTTCAAGGGGTCCCAAATAGCGCTCTTTTGAAGAAATTTTTTCAAAATTCAAAAGTCGGGTTCTCCTCATTAGTGAATTTTTTTAAATAAAATTCACTAAAAATAGAGAATGTATAACAACCAACTAACGATTTAGTAAATTGTCAGCCCTGGTCCATTTATACCCTAATATAGTAAACAAGTAAGGCAAAACAACTGAACGCTAACCTCGATTCGCCAACGAGACGGCACTTTATATAAAATCATAATTGTGTTATCAAAAATTTTTTAAATTCTGGACTAGAATAAGAAATATTGAAATCGCACTCCAATAAAAATCAACATGGCGGCAACCTCGATATAAAGCATATTTCCATGTCAAAGAGAGCGGTTTGCATTAGTAATCTCAGTACATCGCTAAGGCGGGTGAGAATTATCTTAGATATTCGACCAGAAACAGAAGAGCTGAAATAATAATTCACCACAGAAGGGAATCCAATAATGCTACTTAACAAACCTCTTCGAATTTTAATCAACGTCTGAGAGTGACTGTGCACTTTTAATCTTTTCACCGGGCGACTACGGAATCATTTATTTAAAAGCTCTATGAAATAATTCCTGTCAATCGATTTTAGAAATGGAATATTTGCAAAAGTTTCAGATCATTTGGCGTATTAAATTAACCTGCAGACAGTAGAGCTCCCGATCAAAACTTTTAAACCTCATTAAAAGTAGTCAATAACCTTGTTTTAAAAACTCTGAATAAAGTTACCGTAGAATGAATGCATAACGGAATGCCTAACTTTTAGTTGCAGTTAGTTTTTTTAGTGAAAAGCTTAACTTGGTAAGCAGGTTAGTTTTATGCAGGAAAACAACGCCATTTTGTGTGTAGGTATGTTAGAGGAAAATGCATTCTCGACGCAAACAAATTACCAATTGTAAAAACTGACATCGATTTCTAGCTTCTAACAAAATAAAACTACCTAAAAAAGCTAAAGTGCAATTCAAAGAGCGCAGACAGTCTCTGAAACCATTTCCAGTATTATGTAGAACTGAAAACGTTGATAACAATAATAATAGCAATAAAATTCAGTTAGTTAGTTAATCGTTTATTAACATAGCTAGCGCAAGTAACATTTTTACCTAACATATTGCAATCATAAATATATAAACAGTACATATTCTAAATTACAATAATACTTTTACGTTCTCCAGGATTCTGGAATTTTTAAAGGGAAAGACCAGAAATAAATGTAAAGGCGCCTATTTAATATTTTATCCAACAACAAAATGGAGTTTTGTGCAACTTGTCAGGTAAAAATCAGTCTAGATTTAGATTTTTACTTGACAAGTTGCATAAAACTCTATTTTGTCGCTCGATAAAATTAAAAATAGGCGTCCTTTACATTCATCTTCTGGCTACTTCGAGTCTGGTGATGTTCTTGTTTTCCTGCTTAATGCTATTTTCGTCTGAGAATCTGAGTACAATGGTTGTAAAACCAAAGCTTTGGCATGCATCACCTTTTCTGTAATTAAGACAAAAGTTAAGTCTTAACCCCCAGGGATGGCTTGATAAGGGACCGAAACATGTAGGGTTGGAAAACAAAAATTGTCTGGTAGTAAAAGCCTTTTAAATATCCTTTTAATTATAACTATGTTCTGACAATAGACACACCAACCATTATATTTCTCTGTTAACACATCTCTATAGAACTATATTTTACTTTTCGCCTTCTATTATCGCTTATTCCGCACAATCACTGATTTATTTACTGACGGATTGCTCGATCTGCGCCTCGTATATTTATACCATCTAGTTCTAGACCTTTCTACATTGTTCCATATCTGCCCCTACACGTTTATTTTCGAAATATAAATGTGTTCGCAGCTACCAGTACACTCTACAAGCTGCCTGTGACCAGAAGTAATATGCTTCATAGAGTTCAGTAACCCTCATAGAGAAAGATGCAACAATACAATATATTTTCGAACTTTTCTTTTGGAAACGTAAATTTAATTAGTAATAAGAAATATTTCTCACGATTTTTATTTAGGACGAGTTTTCTTTAGAATGATAGGGTTTCCTTCACTTTCCTAAATTAGTGAACACTTGATTTTGTGATTTTGGATACGCTGTTATGTAACTATTTGACAGATGGAACAAAAAGTGACGATGTGGAAGTAAAAACAAACAAATCAGCTAAGCTGCACAGCATTCAAAAACATACATATCGTAACATATGTTTTGCCAGGTAATTCTGCAAAATATAAACTGCTACCATAACGACGGGCCAGTTTTCTTTTCAAATGAATGTTAGTATATGGTTCAAGTTCATGATTCAGTTGAATAAATATCGTTCTCAATTCCTCAAAAGTGTCCTAGCATCCATCATGACCCTCCACGTAACCACATAACTGTTCAAATCCAAACTCTCTGTTGGCATCATAGGTTGACCCTCCTTTGGTCGCTGCTCCCTTTTCGGCTTTTGATGAACCTGATTTCGGGAACCTCTGGTAGCAGTACCAGTGGCATCTCCCATCAGAACTGATGAGTTCTATCACTTGAGAATTCCTCACAAGCACCTCTTCTGCCAAACAGTCTTGTCTGTTAGCTGCTGCAGCTCAAACGTTTTTAGTAAAATCAATTTTCTCGACTAAACTGCATTTTTCTGTTTCTGCATTTACATATATCTGCTCACTTGCGACCACACAGAGCCCATACAGTTTTGGAATAGAATAATGAGTGGGGTTTCTTCGCAGGAACATATTCACTTTTTGGTGGCTTTGGACGTAGTATATCTCTTTGTCGACATCTCTGATGCACTAGGTGTGAGGCTTCATTAATAAACTTTTCTCTTAAACCATCCTGTCGAATTTCGCTGCACTGTATTATTTTATCAATTCCCTTTTTCAGTCAGAGAAATGAGATCACCACCTTTGTCGCAACAAGGTTTCAATGCACTCTCTGCCATTACTTACAAAAACGAACACTTGAACCGCGATGAAAAACAGTAAAATAGATACAGACGCCAGACGCGACTGAACAACTAACATAATACTCGAGACAGGGCAGGTGGTTCACCCCTCTCCTGTTCCTCTTGTGGCCACTTACAAAAGCAAGGTATGTGCCAAATTTATTTTTTGAGTTATCGGTGTCCAGAATTTATGAAAACTCGACGTTTCGGCTCCTGTTTTGGAGCCATTTTCAAGAGGTAAAGGAAATATGTAAGGAAACTCTAAGGCCTCAATCTGGCTACTCCTTAGAGTGGTGGACAAAGGTGAGTAAAGGAAATATGTAAGGACACTCTAAGGCCTCAATCTGCCTACTCCTTAGAGTGGTGGACAAAGGTGGGTAAACGAAATATGTAAGGATACTCTAAGGCCTCAATCTGCCTACTCCTTAGAGTGATGGACAAAGGTGGGTAAAGGAAATATGTAAGGACACTCTAAGGCTTCAATCTGCCTACTCCTTAGAGTGGTGGACAAAGGTGGGTAAAAGAAATATGTAAGGACACTCTACGGTCTCAATCTGCCTACTCCTTAGAGCGGTGGACAAAGGTGCGTTGGGTTGTTGTAGCTCGATTACGGGGCCTCAATCTGCCTACTCCCCAAATCTCGCCGGAAATCGTATGTGAGGTCTCAGTGTGTTTAAACCTAGGCCTCAGAGAGATCTGGCCCCGTAATCGAGCTACAACAACCCAACCCACCTTTGTCCACCGCTCTAATGAGTAGGCAGATTGATGCGTTAGAGTGTCCTTACATATTTCCTTTACCCACCTTTGTCCACCACTCTAAGGAGTAGGCAGATTGAGGCCTTAGAGTGTCCTTACATATTTCCTTTACCCACCTTTGTCCACCACTTTAAGGAGTAGGCAGATTTAGGCCTTAGAGTGTTCTTACATATTTCCTTTACCCACCTTTGTCCACCACTCTAAGGAGTAGGCAGATTGAGGCCTTAGAGTGTCCTTACATATTTCCTTTACCTCTTGAAAAAGGCTCCAAAACCGGAGCCGAAACGTCGAGTTTTCATAAATTCTGGACGCGTTTCAACCCGAGAACCAAGCATGTCTCACATTAAAGACCGCGGAAATCTTTCTGGACACACACACACACACAAATATATATATATATATATATATATATATATATATATATATATATAAATTGAAACTGACCCCGGATATGGGTTCTAGGGGTCCTATTTCGCGCTCATTTGCACAAAAAATTTCAAAATTGAAAAGTCGAGATCTCCCCATTAGTGACTTTTTTTACGAAAATTCACTAACAACAAAAAACTTTGCAATTGGAAAGTAGTTATTGATTGAACACTTGCAACTATAACTTATAAGAATTTAACAGTCTTGTTTGGTTAAGAATAGTTCAAGGTGATACTATAAATGTCATTACTTCACATAAAATTTGAATTAGACCGTCTATTTCCATTAGGCTATTTTTAGAATTGTGATTTCCGTACGATTGGATGACTTAAGACCACTCAAAGCTGGAAATTAGGCCAAATTGTCTAGACTTTGATGTTTAAGAGGCGAATCTTAACGTTTGAAATTTAACAGAAACTAAGATATAAAAAAATATTGCACACCTTTCCAGAGTTAATTATTTAAAAATTACAATTGTTACAAGGCAATTTAATTATGACTTAACTATATCAGCTTTTGAGAATTGCAACTAATTATAACGTACCTTAGTGTTTTAGCGATTTTTTTTTTAAATTCGCTAATGAGGAGATCTTCTTATCTCCGTAAATAATAAAGTAAGGGCAACCAAATTTGGTACGCGTGTTTGTATTATAGAGAGTGAACTCTATACCAAAATTTGGGTCACTAGACAGGGAAGTTATGGGCAGTTAAAGAAACAAATTTTGGAGTTTTCCTCAAAACGTTAAACTCGCAACTTTAAACGTCAAAATTGGCAATGTTTAGGCAAATAATGTGAAACAAATACCGATTGTGAAAGGAAAATGTTGGAAGAAGAGTGTTCTGCAAACCCTTAAGTTTCAGATTAAACCATCATTGCCCTTCATTTTGCTAAAATATTTACAGAATATTCATTTCAAATAGATCCTTTCTCTAATGCTTTGGCTGATGCTTTTTTTGATATTTATTTGTAGGTTTAGTGAAGTTTATGGTTTAACGGTCTATAATTTTTTCAGCAAATTTTCGTAGAACAAATTTGTTAATGCATTTTTGCATTTTTTTATCGAAATATGATGCGTTTATAAAAAAAAATCTGGACGCAGTAAGTGCGTTTTGGTAGCGAATTTTGGGTAAATTTGCAGATTAGCTCCCGAACGCTATTTAAAAAACTGTTTTCAGAAACCTACCTAGGGTCGCCCCTGGATCCACAAAACCCAAGAAAAATGTCTTGTCCACACCCCCCAAGGAAGTTACGAGACCAGGAGTGAATAGGGGTGCTGGGCGGGGTAGGTAGTAAAAAGGAAATATGAGCAGAAAATTCGAATAAAACGGGCTTGAAAGTTGTCTTTTTCACATCTTAGAGCCGTATCCCCCTTAAACCCTGCCTACCCCGCACAGCACCCCTATTCCCCCAAAAAATTTCTTGTTTACACTCCCCAAGGAAGTTACGGGACCAGAAGTGAGTAGGGGTGTATAATTTTTTTTAGCTAATTTTCGTAGAACAAATTCGTTAATACATTTTTGAATTTTTTATCGAAATATGATGCGTTTGTAAGAAAAATACCTAGGCACAGTAAGTGCATTTTGGTAGCGAATTTTCGGTAAATTTGCAGTTTAGCTCCCGAACGCTTTTCAAAACACTGTTTTCAGAAACCTGCCTAGGGCTCCCCCTGGATCCACAAACCCCAAGCAAAATTTCTTGTTCACACTCCGCAAGGAAGTTACGGGACCAGGAGTGAGTAGGGGTGTGTATTTTTTTTGCTAATTTTTAATGCACTTTTGCATTTTTTATCGAAATATGATGCGTTTGCAAGAAAAAAAAAACTGGACGCAGTAAGTGCTACTCTTTCCTGGTCCCGTAACTTCCTTGAGGGGTGTGAACAAGACATTTTTCTTGTGGTTTGTGGATTCCGGGGGGGGGGGGGGTGCAGGTTTCTGAAAACAGTTTTTTGAAAAGCGTTCGGGAACTAAACTACAAATTTACCGAAAATTCGCTACCATAACGCACTTGCTGCGTCTAGAGATTTTTAAACTATTTGCATTGAACTGTAACATATATTTTTATTCATAGAGGATACTCTGGGAAGAACCGTTTGGGTGCAGCTGAATGAAATAATCACAGAGCTGTTATGCAACCAGCTGGGAGACGTTGTTGTAGAGTTTTCAGTGCAGGAACTGTTAGCCGACCAAGATCACGAGCTCAGGTAAGATTTAGAGTTACGTACCATTTAAGGTATGAGATTTGTGTTATGTATGCAGTGTGATTCACGGACCCGTTAATTTAAAGTTTTCGTATTTCTAGTCGAAATTGTTTAGTGAAAATTTGGATCTAGCTATTATAGCTGAAGTCCCAGCCAAATGAGATAGTTATAAAATGACTGCTCTTGCCGTTATACCGGAAATTGCCATCAAGTCTGTTATTTTAAATAGAACTTCCTATATATTATTATATTTTTGAATCGTACGTAAAATTATAGTCTAAATTTATTTGAGAGATTATTGGTGAAAAACAGGATTTTTGGTGTATTCGAGTTTCTTCGAAAAATTCGACAAATGAAGTAAATTAAAAAAAGTGTGGAGGCAGCAAGTGCGTTATGGAAGTGAATTTTCATTAAAATGTTTTTAATAGCAAATATGTATCTCTAATGCAAGAAGGCATCAATCTGGTTACCTGTATAACCTATATAGTAAAAACAATGTACCATATTTTATCAAAATAACTTGCTTGAAAATATACAAAAATTTTCCGAAAATAAACTTGAAATGTTTCCGAGAAAACTCGTTTCCTAGCCGACGAACCTTAGGTTAATAGCAAATTGAGTTATTGAATTTTGAAGCATTTAATGAAAATTCGCCACCAAAACGCACATACTGCATCTCGATTTTTTTTTTACAAACATGCATCATATTTTGATGAAAAATGCAAAAATGCAATAAGGAATGTTTAAAAAAATTTTAGGTATCACCAACGACTTATAGGACATCCTGTGATTGTCAAAATAATTTTATAAGATGCAGCTCAAGACACCCTATAAGTAGCGTATACAATTTTTTCTCGTATCTTGTATAATAACAATTATATTGAGCTTTTCCGTAGAAATGCATTACCGTGTATATATGTAAACAGAAAGTAAATCGGATATGGATTCTAGGGAGCCTGGTTTGCGCTCATTTGAAGAAATCTTTTTAGAAATCGAAAGCCGCGGTTTCCTTGCTAACGAATTTTTTCTACGAAAATTAGCTTTTTTTTATGTCAACAACACACCACGAGGGCTTACAGCCTAAATACTATCGTACCGTGGGTGTTGACAAGGAGGAAAGAGGCAACTTGTTAATTCTGGACTTGAAGGTTTGGAGGTTCGGAGGAGAAGGAAAAACATGTGCCGGCAAGGAATTCCACAACTTGGAAGTCCTCGGGACAAAAGAGCGGGCATAACAAGATGTTCTATGTCTGGTGACCTGGACAGTAAAAGGGTGCATTCGCTCTGTTCCCCTGGTAGATCTGCTGGGGGCAGCAGGTGGGGGAATTATGGAGGAAAGCTCCTCTGAGCAGTGCCCGTGCAGATATCTATAAAAGAGAGAGAGGTCACCAACGGCACGTCGGTGGGCAAGGGATGGAAGCCTTTGGGTGAGGGTAGGGTCACCGATGAGACGTATAGCTCTCTTTTGAATGGAGTCCAGGATAGCGAGTGTAGAAGCGGCTGCTGCACCCCAGATGTGGGAGCAGTATTCGAGGTTTGGCCTTATTTGTGAAGTGTATAAGGTATAGAGATTAGTTGGTGAAAAGTATTTGCGAGCCCGGAAGAGGAAACCCAATTTCTTAGCAGCCGCTTCTGCAATTGATGTAACATGTTGGTGCCAATTAAGATTTCGATCCACAGAAATGCCAACAAGAGAAAAGGACTCATTACTTTGAATAACTTGGTTGTTCATTGTGATGGGTCTAGGGCTGCTGTATCTCTTGTGAGAGAGAAAGCAAGACTTAGTTTTGGTGGGGTTGAATTGTACAAGATTTCTACTTCCCCAGTCTAATATTTTTTGGAGGTCTACGGAGACAGAACCCTCCATGAGTCTGCGATCCTCATCTAATTGGGCTAAAGAGACAGGCTTAGAATATTGTATGTTTGAGTGGAGGGTGCTGTCGTCCGCGTAACTGTGAACTGGGTTGGATGTGCTAGAGAGGAGGTCATTGATGTGGAGAAGAAACAAAGTAGGGGCTAAAGCTGAACCTTGAGGAACTCCTGCATTAATTGGATACAGTTTAGAGGAATGGCCATCCACAACAACAGATATGCTCCTGTTAGAGAGGAAATTTGCTGTCCAGGTACAAAGTTTTGGTGGTAGGCCATAGGCCGGAAGTTTATTAAGCAGCGCTGCGTGCCAGACCTGGTCGAATGCTTTGGATATGTCTAGAGCAACAATCTGGGATTCACCGTGTTGTTCCATAGACTTGTTCCAAGAATGGGTGACAAAGGAAAGGAGGTCGGCAGTCGATCTGCGCTGACGGAATCCATACTGCCTGTCGTGGATTAGACTGTGTTTTTCAAGGAATTTTAGTAGTTCGGTGTTTATATACTTTTCCATCACTTTAGAGATGACTGAAAGGAGAGAAATAGGCCTGTAGTTGCTAGGAAGCGCTTTGGATCCTTTCTTGGGGATGGGTTGTACTCGAGCAGTTTTCCAGTTACTAGGGAATATGCCTTTATTGTAAGATATCTGAAACAGACGAGTCACGACAGGAGCAAGTTCTGGTGCGCATTTTTTGAGAACAATTGCTGGGATCTCGTCAAGGCAAGAGGCTTTCCTGGTATTAAGAGAAGAGAGCATCTTTCGTACCTTTTTAGTTTTGAAAATGATATCAGTCATTTTATGCGCGACGTTGGGGACTGTTGGTGGTTGAACATTTGGAGGTGGGTTGAGAGTAGAATTTCCGGCGAACAACGAAGCAAAAAGTTCAGCCTTGCCCAGGGCGGTAGAAACAATTTCATCACCTGAGACGAGAGGTGGGAACGTGCTCTTGCAGAAATTATTCCCAATAGACTTAGCAAGAGTCCAGAAGGGTTTGCCGCCGTTGGAGCTTGAGAGGACTTTGTTTTTGATGTGGTTATTAAACGAGTTTTTTTGCCTCAGAAAGAATGCGGACATAGTGGTTTCTTGCGTCGTTGAATGCTTGACGATTTTCTTGACTGGGATTGTGTAGAAGCGTTTTGTGAGCTTTGACCTTTTCAAGTCTGGCCTTGTCACAGGATTTAAAGAACCAGGGCTTTTGAGTGGCTGAAGAGGTTTTCTGTGTACGTGGAATAAATAATTCCATACCAGCTTGGATAATTTCGGTGACGTTTTCTGAGATATCAGAGGGGTCAGGATGAGAGAAGCAGACAGACGCCCATGGAAATGAGGAAAAGTAATCCCGCATTTCGTCCCAGTTTGCGGAGTTGTAGTGCCAAACGATACGTGGGTGTGATGACTGTGTGACCTCGGGTTGCATTGCACAGGAAGCAGTGACCATGCCGTGGTCTGAGCGACCAAGGGGGGCGGTGACTGATATCTTATAGCATTCAGGATTTGTAGTAAGAAGGAGATCCAAGGGATTTGAGCTGTGTGTTGGGATACGAGGAAAGTAAGTAGGTTGCTGAACCATATTGGCCAAAGAATTGCTGACTGCAAAGGCCTCCGCTGCTCTCCCTTGTGGATCGGTTTTTGAAGATCCTAGCCATTCCTTATTATGGACATTGAAGTCGCCAAGAATAGTGACCTCGGAGGAAGGATATTCAGAAATCAGATAGTCGGTTTTTTCAGAAAGGTAGTCAAAGAGCTGGACAAAGTTGTTGTCAGAAGGTGACCCGTAAATGCAACAGATGAATTTAGTTGCAGCCCTGAGAGAGAGTTTTATCCATAGTATGTCTTTTCTTCCAGCTTCTAAATTGGGAAGTCTGGTGCAGGGTAGATTGCTACGGACGTATGCGCACACGCCTCCATGCAATCTAAAGGCAGTAAGGAGCTCATACCCCGGGAAATTAAGGTGATTAGTGGCTGTTTTGGCACTGATTTGGGTTTCGGTGAGGAAGAGGAGTTGGGGCCTGTTAGCCTGGAGGAAATGGTGGACGGAGTTCAGGTTAGAATTTAGGCCACATATATTCGAAAAGGATATGTTAAATCTTGATGTTGGCGCCCCCTGTACACCCCTCTCCCGGAGATCCGAATGGAGGGGTATTTTGCCTCCGGAATATTTTATACAAGGAGGAGCCATCATCATTTTTGCTTATAAGGGAAACCGACTCATACACCAGAACCGGAAACGTCCGTTGGGACTTCACCGGCCCCTTGATGTATGGGGTGGTACCTCCTCGGGCGTGAAAAAATCCTTTACTGTTACATAAAGGAAAATTCCACTACCACCTGCTAAAAATTAGAGACCGTTAAACCATAAACTTAACTATAACTACTGCCGAAGCATCAGAGAAAGTGTGTATTTGAAATGAATTTTCTGAAAATATTTTATTAAAATGAAGTGCAATGATGGTTGAAGCTGAGCCTTAAGGGTTTGCAGAACACTCTTTACATAATCCGCATTTCTTTCAGGCTGTTTGCCTAAAAGTTGCCAATTTTTTACAGACCTAAATTTTGGTAAATAGTTCATCCTTTATATATATATATATATATATATATATATATATATATATATATATATATATATATATATATATATATATATATATATATATATATATATATATATAATTGAAACTGGCCCTGGATATGGCTTCGCGCTCATTTCAAGAATTCTCCTCATTAGTGATTCTTTTAAGAAAATTCACTAAAACAGGCACTTGTGAAGCCATGGGACAAGTCTGCGGCTGTATTAAATATGGAACGGTTTCACTAAGTTAGGGCAAGGACAACAACCAGATATGCTATTCAAATTGAATTAAGCCTTAAAACTTTCGGCTCCTCTTTATCAGATTATCTTTTATACAAAAACTCGCTAAAAAATTCATCGGAATAACAACAATCTGATTGAATAACGGTAAAGTAAAATGAGATTTAAAAAAAGTGATGGAAAGTAAAGTCACTAACTAGGATTAGAACTCGTCATGTCGGAGTCGACTATCCGATGTACACGGCTTACCCAACTGGGCTACGCCGCACGTATATGTACAAGCATCCAGCAGGTATATCTCGTAATACATGTTAAGCGTCTAACGTTACTATTTACATAAACAATTTTGATTTACAATGGATTTTTTGCTCATATTTTAACAAAATAAACTTAGACACATATCTAGGAGCTTGTTTGTCATTTATTGTCGTATTTTTCACTCATATTCGTACTCCTACCATAATTCTCAATTTTGACATTTTAACTTTCTTCAATCAGATTTAATTAATTACAAATTAATTTGCCTCTAACTTTTTTGTCTCTTAATATAGAGATCTAAGTTTTGGCATATAAAATACTCCTTATGGCAGGAACCAGCACAGCAAATTCAGTTGCCCTTGCGTTGTTATTTCCAGAGATATAATTTTTTTCGAAAGAAAACAGAAAATTTTCCGGGAAAACCTGAGCCGAATTTCCTGACTAACGAACTTATCCAAGCCACTTGCAAAGGGAAGGAATGTACTAAATTTGATCAAAATCGGCCTATTATTTTTTGAGTTACCGGTGTGATATATATATATATATATATATATATATATATATATATATATATATATATATATATATATATATATATATATATATATATATATATATATATATATATATAAATTAAAACTTACCCTAGAAATGGGTTCTAGGGGGCCTAGTTCGCGCTCATTTGAAGAAATTTTTTCAAAATTCCAAAGTCGAGATCTCCTCAATAGTGAATTTTTTTAAAGAAAATTCACTAACAAGTATAAAATTAATGTCTTCAATGATTCACTGTGGATTTATTATCAGATCGGAAATAGTTACCTTATGTAAACAGAGCTATACATTTTCCTTATGCTACCTTCATACGGAATCACATTTCCAGCCTGTATATCAGCACGGTTCCGCTGTTTCCTGCTATTTTTACACATAAACCTTCCCCGAATCTTTTATATCAAGCGAAATATGCAGCTTTATCACAAAATGCAAGTTTCATGCGGCTCTGAGATGGAAATTGTAATATATGGCTTTACAAGGCACAAAATGATTTTTTGCTGCCACCTGGGACTGAAAACCTATTTACAGAAATGATACTCATACAAGTATTTTTTTGATGTGCGCATGTGTGTGTTTTTGTCTTTTTAACGTCGTCTATTTTCGCGACTATGGCCAATCACCGACGCCAGGGACCAGTTTCTATTCACTAGCCTGGAAATTTTACCAAACCCCAGCCTTTCTGTAAGGATGGTAGGGGTCTTTAAAGTGCTCAACATCGCATGGACACGAGACCAACGGCTCTACGCACCCTCCGAAGGGCGGAACATGCAGATATTCATCTTGCTCAAGTACAATTCCACAACCTTGGTTAAGGTTAATGTTACAGTATATACTGAAAAAGTAAAAGGGTATCCCCGAAAATCGAACCCAGTACCCTTCGGTTCAGACGCGCACGTTCTTACCGCTTAATCACCGAGGCTCTTATTTTTAAGATCATTTTCACCTAGATACAATAGGTACGAATGAATTAGTAGGTCATTATGTGAAGAAGTATTGATTTGTGGTTGATATCTAGAAATGTTTTATTTAATCAATTAACTGCTGTTGGCCTTACTAAGTGAAACCGTTCCGAACTTCATGCTTCTCAAATGTTTGTCAACCCGTTAATCTTACGCATTTGTTGAACCTAGACAAGACTATATTAAACAACGCTTGGGTAATTTTTTTAAGCATATTCATTTACACCTATAAAATCAAACATTGTAATGCATTGTGTTACATTAGGTTTTAGAATTAGTAGAAACAACTGACCAATAGAAGGAAACGTATTGTAATATAATTAGTTATCCTATTGTTTTTCTTCTTGCAAACAACTTCCAACCTTGGCCCTTGCCAAGGTTGGAAGTTGCATCTCTTAGCCTTCATAGGCCCCAAGGCAAAAATTATGCCCTAGAATAGGCTCTTAAAGAAATTAAAGAACCTCAGCGGTTCAGGGGTAAGAACGTGTGCCTCTGAACTGAAGGGTACTGGGTTCGATCCCGGGGTACTCCTTTCACTTTTTCAGTACAAACTGTAAAATTAACATCAACCGAGGTTCTGGCATTGTATTTGAGCAAGTTGAAGGTCTGCACGTTCCGCCCTTCGGAGAGGGCGTAAAGCCGTCGGTCCCGTGTCCATGCGATGTTGGGCACGTTGAAGATCCCTACCCTCCTTACAGAAAGACAGGGGTTCAGCAAAATTTCCAAGATAGTGAGCTGAAACTGCTCCCTGGCGTCGGTGATTGGCCATAGTCGCGGAAATAGGCCGACGTTAAAGAAACAAAAACAAAAAATAACAAAGAAATTAAGAAAGAAAAAAAATCATAAATACAAAAGACAACCAAACTGAAAAAAAAATTTACCATGTATACAAGTGTCCCACGTAGATATTCCGTTAGCCGTTTCTGGAGTACGGCTCACAATTGAATTCTGAAGATTCACGTACGTGGGTTTCTCAAAATTTCCAGTTCACTGAAAATATTGACAATAGTATGGGACTTCCGGTTATATCGGAAGTAGACGTCAACTTTATTATTTCAAATAGAAGATGGTATTTTTGATTACGGATCTAGATTGCCAGTCAAATTTTATGGTAGGTTTCACTAACCTGTTGTGTCATTTTTCTCAACCATTTTCGAGATATTTGACTTTAAAAAAAATCTTCAAAAACATTGTCACATTTACATACCTGTATCTCTCTCATTTTTCAACCTAAAGAGTTGAAATTTTAAAGTGCAAATTATAAAATGCCTCAAAATATTTCGAGTTTACTAAAGCTAACACAAGTTAGCCAGGGTGTCCGAAATAGACCGGTCAATCGTGACAATTTTAAAACCTAATAACTTTCTTATTGTAAACAGAACATCCTATATTTTATAACGTTAGTTCATGTACTTTTTATTGTTCTTTGGATTGGTATCGGCATTCCCTATACCCAAGTCCCACCGATTTAAAGATATTTAAACATTATTTGCGATAAGAAATAATTATTAGTCAGTTTATCAGGTTGCCTAGGAGATGAAAATTTTGAACGTCATCTTCCGACATAAGTAAAATATGCGACGACTTATGAATATAACTTTTATTTACGAGGAATATAATCGAATTATTAACAAAAGATGTCGTGTGGTTGCAAAGAGGTTTCCACATAAACACAGATTAACTCGTTAGATGATCAGAATACTACTAAAAAATTTCTAAGAATGGTTTTTTTTTTCCAAAATTTCATTTCAATTGTTTCCTGATACTGCTTTACTCTTATGAAATTTTCAATTCAGAAACGGCTAATAGAAAGTCTACGTGGGGCACGCTGTATAATTATATACACCGTGTCTATAAAGTAACGCATAAATTCAATAAAATTTAAAGTGGCCATTATTAAGGGAATTTAAAAAACAGGGCGATTTTTATTCTCAAAAACTAACCTTCTGATAAATTCTTCTCTAAATTGTACTTATCAAAAAGTTAGTTCTTGAGAATAAAAATCGGCCGGTTTATGGATTGTCCTTAATAAAGACCTTTATTCACTTAGTTTATTCAACCCATTGATGACGCTAACTTTGTTAGCAAAACGACCGTCAGGTCTAACACAGTGTTGTGATGAATTGGGTTCTCCAAATTGTGCTTATCAGTGCTCATCGCCAGTTCCAATCTTCAGTCATTAACATTTTGATATAAAAATCTCACCCCTATCGGTTTACCTCATCAAGGGGTAGGCACCCTTTCGAAATTTTGAAATTGGATGGTGGGTAGTGTGATACATCTTTTTAAAACTAATCCAATTCTATATTCAGCAACACCGTTTTTTTTTTTTTTGTAGGAATAAAATAAAGTTAGTAATACCATTTTTTTATCAGTAACACCCAACACAAGTGAAGCCTATAAAGAATTACGTAGCTCAGTCTTATCTAATCAAATGTTCGAAATGCCCCCCTTCTTGTGCCTGACAATATCCCAAACGGTCAACCAATTCTTGGACTCTATTTATAATTTCTGGAGAAATGTTGGTACATTCAGTTCTAATTCTTGTTCTTAATTCGTCGATAGTATCTAGTTCACATTTGAATAGCATATTCTTCAAATGACCCCCAGAAAAATATCTAAGGAAGTTAGGTCAGGTGATCTTGCTGGCCACTTAATTGCACCACGTCAGCCAATCCATTTCTTAGAAAATTGTTGATCCAGATACTGTCGAACATTAACGTCATAATGCGCGGGGCAGCATCTTCTTGATACCACAAGTTATGATTTACCATTTGGTCATAGAAAATTCATAGGGTTCAGGAATACTAGGTAACTACATGATTCTACAATGAAGGAAAGTTCGTTATGTCTCTGTTAGATAAGTTCAAAACCAAACCAGTGGAGCAGTTGACAGGCTTGAAAATCTCAATCAAGGACAAACTGTTCAACTCCAAAATTTTTGTGATGTAAAATCTTACCATCAGTATCCTTGTTGAATCAGTGACCTCTCTCTCTCTCTCTTTTAAATGACAACCAAAGACTGGCGTGTCATGACCTATCTGATTTCCACTTCTGAGGTTTTCCGACACCGTGGTACTCAGTGATCTTCCGGTTCTTCCGATATACACAGCATTACAATCGGAGGCACCACATCTTAAACGGTAAACGCGTGACCTCTTCAGGTCTGGAATATTATCCTTGTTGTGAATGAACATGTTGCTAATTGTGTTTGTAGACTTGAACGAAAACTTGACATTGTCGCTTTTAAGGGCTTTAACTATGGCGTCGGACAATGGACCACAATAAGTAACGGGGAAATAGTATTATCTCTCTGGTTGGGCGAGAGGTAGACTGGAGCTCATTTACTCGTTGTTAATAAGTTAATCAGGTTTCGTTATTTAATGAAATCAGTCTCCGACAGTGGAACTCTGAAAAGTCTGTCGTCCAGTAATCTAATTGATGCCACTTTATGAGACAAGTGATGGAAGGATTTAAACGTGTTGTATGGTGGTCGGTCTGAGTGGGTTTTCTATAAATGTCGAAACTGATGAAACGGCTACTCCTTTTCAAGTTCAAGTCGAGGAAGCTTATGGTTGGCCGAAGCGGGTGTGAATTAATACACAATTGTATTGTCTGGAAAGAAGACTTTTCATTGACCATTTAATTATGTCTATCCTAGATCGTTTGACGTTTAGAAGTGAAAGGAGAGACTACTCTCTAGTTTCACAATTGTTCGCTTCCTTCTCTGCAACCGGTTTTCCCTACTTTAAAGCATCAGCAGGCAGGACAACATTGACTGACTTGAAAGCTCTACAGCGGCTGGATGTTCAGATAGCTACCAGAATACTGCCCAAAAAATTAAATCCACATTTTCTTACAACGGGTGTATCCACTACGAAGGATTTATGCTGATATTTACATCTTGCTAATATTGCAATAAAATCTCGGGACGCAGCAAGTGCGTTATGGTAGTGAATTTTCATAAAAATGTTTTTATTGCAAATATGTGTGTTTTCTTTTTAAGAAAGCAGACATCAATTTTGGTTACCAGTATAACCTATATAGAAAAAGCAGGCATCAAATTTGATTACCAGTATAACATATATAGTAAAAACAATGTGCCATGTTTCATCAAAATAACTTGATTGTTTGAAAAGGTACAGAAATTTCCAAAAGTAAACCAAAAGTGTTACTGAAAAAATCCGTTTCTTGGTCAACCTTATAGGTTAATAGCAAATTGAGCTTTTCAAATATGAAGCATTTAATCAAAATTCGCAACCACAACGCACTTGCTGCCTCCAGAATTTCTTAACTTACAAACATGCATTATATTTCGATGGAAAATGCAAAAAAATTAGGCGTTTTCGACAAAAAAAATTATTTGTATCACCAACGACTTATGGGCCACCCTGTGATTGTCGCAATAATTTTTTAAGATGTAGCTCAAAACACCGTATAATTAATGTATACAATATTTTTTCATATCTTGTATAATAACGAATATATTGAGCTTTATTGATTTTTTACGAAAATTCGACAAAAATTATATACCATTAAACAATAAACTCTATAGCTAAGGCTACTGCCAAGCATCAGAGAAAGGGTCTATTAGAAATGAATTTTCTGGAAACATTTTAGTAAAATGAAGGACAATGACGGTTGAAACTAAGAGTTCGGTGTATGTAAAACATTCTTCTTGAGACATTTTCTTTCCATAGCCCGTATTAGATTCAAGTTATTTGCCTAAATGTTGCGAATTTTGACGTTTTCAATTGTCACTTTGACGTTTTGAGGAAACCCCCAATTTATTTTTCTTTAAATGCCCATAACTTTTTTGTCTTTTGACCTACAGAGCTAAATTTTGGTAGGTGGCACACCTATAACGATATAAACCAGCTTACCAAATTTGGTTGCCCTTACTTTGTTAATTTTGGAGATATAAATATTTTGCGAGAGAAAACACAAATTTTTCCGGGAAAACCTCGGAGGATTTTCCTGGCTAACAAAATTATCCAAGCGACTTGCGAAAGGAATGTACTCACCAATTTTGACGTTTAAAATCGCAATTTTGACGTTTTGAGGAAAATCCAAATTTATTTTTCTTTGAATGCCTGTAACTTTTTTATCCTTTAACCTACGGAGCTAAATTTTGGTAGGTAACTTGCCTATAATGATATAAATCCGCATATGAAATTTGGTTGCCCTTACTTTGTTAATTCCGGAGATATATATTTTTTTCGAAAGAAAACACAAAATTTTCCGGGAAAACCTGGACCGATTTTCCTGGCTAACGAACTTATCCAAGCCATTAGCAAAAGGAATTTATTCACCAAATTTAATCGGTGTGATACATATATATATATATATATATATATATATATATATATATATATATATATTATATATATATATATATATATATATATATATATATATATATATATATATATATATATATATATATATATATATATATATATATATATATATATATTATATATATATATATATATATATATATATATATATATATATATATATATATATATATATATATATATATATATATATATATATATATATATATATATATATATATATATATATATAAACATATAAAAATTTAAACCGACCCTGGATATGTGTTCTGGGGGGCCTAATTAGCGCTCATTTGAAGAAATTTTTTCAAAATTTAGAAGTCGGGATCTCCTCATTAGTGAATTTTTTTAAAGAAAATTCACTAAAAAGTAAACTATACACAAAAATTTAGATTTCTATGTTGCAAGAAAAAAAAGTTATAATAAAATATTTGGTACCAGATCATTTCTATGAAAATTCACTACCATAACGCACTTGCTGCGTCTTTGAGTTTTTAAGTAGTCGCTTTTGCTTTTTCACTATAGTTTTTTATTTTTTAACAAAATTTGTTTGTGTAGCTTATATAGTTCAGGATAGAGCCCATTGATATTGTCTCGAGGAATAGCTAGCGGTATCAAAAATATTTTAAATCATAAGATTTTTTTTTAAAATGCATGTTATTCTGCTTTTCGGTTTTCTTCTACGTTTTTTTGTCAGTCCAGGGTTAGGTAAAAGGATCCGGGTCAGGTCCGGATCAGGTCAGGTCAGGTTAGGTCAGGTTAGGTCGTTCAGGTCTGCTTCGTAGAGTGTTTAGTGCATAAACATGAAAAATGGTGTCCCTTCAACCCCCAAAAAGCTGCGGGGGACTAGGAGCAAATATACGTGGTGCAGGGGAAAAACATGTTTAGGAGAAAGTGTTGATACAAAAAGTGAAAAGGCTGCTTATAGAGGTCGAACTAAGTTGTTTTTACTGATTTTTCCTTTATATTTCCTTCTCCGCCGAGCATCCCTATTCACTCCGGGTCTCGTAACTTTTGGAGGGGTTGATTCCACAACATATATCTTGTTGCTTATGCACACATTGAGTCTTTTAAGCATGTTTACTGAAATATTTTTCAAAACTCACGTATGTCGATCATCTGCATAATTACCTTTAAATATCTTTTACTTGCACAAAAGAAAGAAATTAGTTTTTATGAACTATATTCATTACTGCATCCATACGCACCAGCAAGATTAACCATTTTTTAAATATAAAAAAAGCAAAGGTCAAACCGCTTAAGTCGCGGAAGCAAAAAAAGTCTGAACGCAGCAAGTGCGTTATGGTAATCAATTTTCATTAAATGCTTCAAATTTGAATAACTCAATTTTCTATAAACCTAGAAGGTTGAATTTTGGTACGTGGTAAGGCCTTTACCAAGACAACATATTCACATAAATTTCATCAAAATAGCTTTGTAATTTTCGGAGATAAACATTTTTTTCGAAAGAAAACTTAAAATTTTTATTTATATTATATTTATATAAACATATAAAAATTGAAACTGACCCAGGATATTTGTCCTATGGGTCCTATTTCGCAGTCATTTGAAAAAAATGTTTGTCAAATCTCACCATAGATACCTCTCCATTTGAATTTGGTTAATTTTTCCCAATAAAAATTCACTAAAAGGAGAAACGGACCGGGCCGGACTCGAACCAGCATCGTCCGCTTGACATACAAAGTACTCTTCCAATGAGCTACCGACGCTTCGTAATAAACGAATTCTTTACATTGTATTTACACATACAGCACCTTACCGTCAGGAATTTGGTATCGGAAATTAAATGTAAGTGGCTAGTTAAATAGCAAATTGCAGAATTGATTGATTTATTTCGCCGATCGCTGAAACATATTCGAGTGTAGACTGTTTCGGTCTTAAATAACATTCAAATGTTACTAATGGCATGTAACCTTAAAGATGATTTGACATATTATGAATGAAAATGAAATGCGTTCGTGGAATCACAATTTTAGTGCGCCATCTTTTAGAAAATAGCTGGTCTACGGATGGTGCCGAAACGTGCTAGTTTGACAACACATATTGACTAAATAATTAAGGTATGTCATATTTTACATTTCACTTTGCATTACGTTTTTATTTGGAATCCAAAAGACCTGAAATTTAAGAAACTTATTCTTGGATACCTAATCTAGGCAAAGAGTAATTTTGAGCTAATTCTGTGACAAAAAATTGTCAAATCATGGTTTGGCAAAAACGTTGTATTTTCGTTATAAACGGGATATTTGCTTACAAAAATCTTTATTGCCTTCCTCAAACCTCAATCTATCTATTGTATACTATATTTTCAGTCTAAGGCTTTAATTGGGACAGTTCAACAAGCTACAAATATAGTGTATTTTAAGCATTTTATTGAACCCCCCTCTTAACGATAAACTCTATAGCTAAGACTACTGCCAAGTGTCAGAGAAAGGGTCTATTTGAAATAAATTTTCTGGAAACATTTTATTAAAATGAAGGACAATGACGGTTGAGCTAACACTTCAGGGTTTGTAAAACATTCTTCTTGAGACATTTTATTTCCATAGCCGGTATTAGATTCAAGTTCTTTTCCTAAATGTTGCCAATTTTGACGTTTAAATCGCAACTTTGACGTTTTGTGAAAAACCCCAATTTATTTTTGTTTAAATGCCTATAACTTTTTTGTCTTTTGACCTACAGAGCTAAATTTTGGTAGGTAACTTCCCTATAATGATATAAACCCGCGTATAAAATTTGGTTGCCCTTACTTTGTTAATTTTGGAGATATAAATTTTTTTCGAAAGAAAACACAAAATTTTCCGGGAAAACCACGTCGGATTTTCCTAAATAACGAACATATCCAAGCCACTTGCAAAAGGAAGGTACTCACCAATTTTGACGTTTAAAATCGCGATTTTGGCGTTTTGAGGAGAACCCAAATTTATTTTTCTTTGAATGCCTGTAACTTTTTTGTCATTTAACCTACGGAGCTAAATTTTGGTAGGTGACTTTCCTTTAATGATATAAACCCGCGTATGAAATTTGGTTGCCCTTACTTTGTTAATTTTGGAAATATAAATTTTTTTCGATTTTTTTCGAAAGAAAACACAAAATTTTCCGGGAAAACCTCGGCGGATTTTCCTGGCTAACGAACTTATCCAAGCGACTTGCGAAAGGAAGGTATGTGCCAAATTTTATCAAAATCGGCCCATTATTTTTTAAGTTATAGGTGTGACACATAAATATATATATATATATATATATATATATATATATATATATATATATATATATATATATATATATATATATATATATATATATATATAAACATATAAAGTCTGAAACTGACCTCGGATTTGGGTTCCGGGGGTCCTATATAGCGCTCATTTGAAGAAATTTTTTCAAAATTCGAAAGTCGAGATCTCCTCATTAGTGAATTTTTTTTAAGAAAATTCACTAAAAGCAGCAACAAAGAAGCTTGGGTTTCTGTTTCGGGTTTAAAGTTAGTTTCTGTCACAGCAACTTTTGACACTGTATAAAGCATAGATACGTCCACAGTTGGATTAGTGATCGCGTGTTTAAAGTCCTGCCCCAAAAACAACCTTGTCCCACCTAGAAGAGAGCTGTTCGTCTTATAGGATATTCATATCGCAATCAGTCTTACTTCTTTAGACCACAAGTGAAAGTTTAGAGATGTCTGCGTCTTTTATCGATATTGCAAGAGACATTGATCCTTGAAAATTGCTTCATTGTACCTCCAGTTGTGACCCTTGATTGGAGAGTCTGTTTTGGTCTTAAAGCGCAAGCTTTTACTGTCAAGTTACACACTTGTCGAACGGTTAGTTACAAATCCTTCTTGTTTCCGAGACCAAGATAATCTAAGGTTTGTAATGCCCCGGCAGACATGTTTCTGAATCCATATAATCTTCAACTATTCAAGAAGCACAAAAATTATGTTGGTGACCTCTTGGAGATACATAAGCTTTATCTTTGATAAACTACTCCATAAAAAGTGTGTCCGCAGCAAGTGCGTTGTAGTAGTGAATTTGGATAAAAATATTTTTAACAGCAAATGTGTCTTTTTTAATGGAAGCAGCCATAAAATTTGGTTACCAGTATAACCCACATAGTAGAAACAATGTACCATATTTCTTCAAAATATAACTTTATTGTTTGAAAAGGTACAACTTACCTTTTCAAGCCATTTACCTACCGTGAAATAATTATTCACAAAAAGCTTTTCGACGAAACTGCCAAAAGAATTTGCCGAAAAGCTGTCAATCTTGACGTTTCAAATTGCGACTTTTTAATATGAAAACCCCAAATTTTCTGTGGTTTAAATGCCTATAACATTTTGTCTTTCAACTTACCGATCGAGATTCTGGTAGATAGTTTAGTTTTAGCGAAATAAGCCAGCGTATTTGGTTGCCCTATCTTCGTTATTTCCAGAGCTTTAAAATTTTCCGTAAGAAAACGGAAACTTTTTGAGCCGATTTTTCTAGCTAATGAACTTATCTAACTTTAAACTGCCAATGAACTTATCACTTGCAAAAGGAAAGTACTCGCCATATTCGAACTCGGTCCATTATTTTTTTAGTTATCGGTGTGATATATATATATATATATATATATATATATATATATATATATATATATATATATATATATATATATATATACATTTATTTATTTATTTATTTATTTACTACAAATACTCAACGGGAATTATCCCAAATTAAGAGTATGAGTACAATACATATCATACACTATAAAAATTAACAAAGTAAAGTTCTACTAATTACCAAGCAGCGATGCAACGTGTCTCATCTCAGACTCACTACAACACAATATGTCTATTGACTGATGCACGCTGGTATAAATGGAGCACGATCTGTAAATCGGTGAGTTAAGCCTAACATTGGTCCTAGGTGGCGGTAGATAAAAGAAGTCGTGTCTTCTATAAACCAAAAACTAACTATTAAATAATAATAATACAGCTATTCGAGAGAAAGACTTGTGCGCAATCAAAATTTTATGAAATACCAAAAAAATATATCTTTCAACACATATATAGAGTCACACGAAGTATATTGTAGATATTGACTTTAAATTTGGCAAAATGCATGTTCTCAGCCTGACACAATACAAATTTTGACCTTTCATGCTTTCTACCAAGGACTCAAGACATATATGTATATATATATATATATATATATATATATATATATATATATATATATATATATATATATATATATATATATATATATATATGAGGATTTTTAGATCACGCGCATTCCTATATTCAGCATCTTTGCATTTAGAAGTATGATTTATGATTGTCAAGGTGTATAAATATCATAGATATAGAAATGTATAATATAATACATGTATGTATACAATCCCAGATTCAGACAAGCATGAGTGACAAAATCAATTTGGAAGATGATAAAGAACATGGAGATTCTTTGTAAGAGATTTACAATAAATAGAGATACATGACTGTCTGCACCTGACAATATGAACCGTTCTCAGATCTCTAGAACACGAGAAACACATCCACATTAACAGGGTACAACTTCACCCTGTGATTACCCTAATCTAATCACCGGCTACACTACCGTCACCCAGCATCCAGTCCGCGACACTCTAACAATACTAGCCATTTAATACTAGAGGTAAGTCCATGTAATTCTAAGCACTCTCCAGCACTGCACATTACACATGACTTTAACCTGTACAATAACGTTTATAATATTTTAATTAATTAATTAAACAATTTTTGTTTATCTATAAACTTACAAAAAATAATATTGCGGCATATTGATCCTTCCTTCTCACTATCTAGTCCCTACTGTTTGCTTACATATTAAAAGCCTCTCAATACTTTAGAATACTGAATAACGAATGCTTTATAATAAGGAAAAAACAAAAGAAAAGTATAAAACAAAGTGCTGAGACAAACTGATCAGATCGAAATCATTCTGTCAAGAACATCATCTTAATAATAAATAAATAAAATCATGTAACAATGCTAACTTAACCTGAACAAATATTATAACTAAACTGTCAACTATTCCTTAATTAACTTAAATAGCTTAAATTTATTTAAACTACCAGAAAACATCAAATAAATCTACTTATCAATTGACCACATTACTTCTTCGTTGCGGCTCTTCTTGTCAGCCTTTTCTCACTAATATTGTTTACTCTCGCAGCATCTGTTGGCCGAGTTTGTGAATGCTCTGCCGGCTGGTATGCTTCAAGTAAAGGTGAGTCTGCCCGTGGGAGTGTACTGCCTTCTGATAATGAACGTCTGATGCTGTGTATCTGATCTCCGTCCTCCGGCTGCTCCTCTAACGTATCCTGAAGTTGTTCAGCGGTGTATACTTCATCATTTACATAGAGCTTATTTCCTCTAATTGATGCATTTTGTTTTCTGTTCTTAGCTATTTTTAAATGTTGAACCAGTATTTTCCTTCCCTGCTGTTCCTCTCTTGTCAGGTCGTGTGAAACAAATATTGAAGTGCCTTTAAATTTATGAGACTGTTTCAAAATCTCTACTTTATTTAAAAACGTTGATAGTTCCACTTTTACGACCTTTTTAGTTTTGCCAAATATGTCCACACTATTCACATCATACCTTTCCAGGTTAACTTCCAATATTTCCTTAAACTTCTCTGCAATAATTTTCAAGACTGTGTCCCTATTATTACTATCAGTGGCCAGTCCATGCACAATAATATTATTTCTTTTGCTTTTCTTCTCTAAGTATTTAACTTTGCTCTGTAGCTCCTATATATAGACACATATATAAACTTGAACTGACCCGGGATATGTGTTCAAGGGCACCTACTTCGTGCTCATTTGAAGAAATTTTTAAATTTTTTCAAAATTCAAAAGTCGCTATCTACTCATTAGTGATTTTTTTTTCAAAGAAAATTTACTAAAAACAATGACCAAATGGGCGTAAGTGTACTACCAGTTAAAATATTTTGATAAAACTTGGCAGATATCTTTCTTTAGCTAATATCTTGGTTGAATCTTTAAACATATAAGAATACTTACTTTGGTTATGGGTTTTAGGACTTGTTAGTACTCATTTTAAGACATTTTTTGAAAGTTTTAAGTCATGAAAGTGTACGAAATGTTTATAGACATTTCTGATATATTTTAGTCACGATGAACCTACTGCAAATTCCTTTGACCAAATTGTTGTGAAATTGCGTGCTCCTTTCTTAAGAGGGGACGTAAATTCATCGGTGTTGCTTACAGAATAAAATGTTTAAGGTAGTGGAGCTAAACCCTTTTATGTCGTCGTTACATATAGTGCCTAATACACGCCAGCGTTTAACAAACAAGAATTCAATGCAATATACTACATAAGTGGTTATATTATTTGACATAAAGCATGCACGTAAGCTCTCTAGTGTTTTTTTTTATAAAATACATGTGCTATAATAATTTTATATAACATAACCAAGCGGCTCAATAAAGATTTTATTAGCGGTAATATGTTCCTCTATTAAAGTTGCCATAACCTTGCTCACATTAAACTGTTCCATGGTACCTTCAACGATATAAGTACTCATCGAATAGCTTGTCTAGAACTGACGGGCTTCCATCAGTTGAAAGCATTTTGTTTAAATACAGGCACTTATGCTGATTTCTTATCTCACGTTTATTATAGTGGGAGCCAAGATATTTGTTCATTTACTTCCACATCGTAAATACGTGTGGAAGTATGGCATCGGTGACTGAAATTTATATATATATATATATATATATATATATATATATATATATATATATATATATATATAAATTTCAGTATATATATATATATATATATATATATATATATATATATATATATATATATATATATATATATATATATATATATATATATACAGGGTGATTCATAAGTGGTGACCAAAAATGAAACCCCATGTTCTTTGAACAATTTTAGAGAGGGTATGTCCTATAAAAAAATTTCCTATAATGCTTCATTAAAAAGATACAGGGTGTTGAAGTTGAATTTCAAAAAATAAAATTTCCCAATTTAAAAAGTAGTACATATATTTTGCTTAAACTTCGCATGTGTAGGCTGTTATGGAAGGCGCGTATTCTACCATAACAATTGAATCGGGTGATCTAGCAGTGGCGCGCGTACGCACATGTCATTCGTTATCCCTCAAGAAAAAAACGGGTACGCCAATGATATTTTCCTTATTTTTTATTTTTTGAATCTTACTTTTATTCGTGAACAAAATGACTCTCTTGATAATTTTCTGTACGACGCTTATTTGTCGAGTAAGCAATGAATCAGCTAAGTGTTCTAGAGCACAGTTCATGATTTTTAACCAGTCGTTTGGTAGAAAATCGCAATGATACACTTTTATGCCTCCATTGGCCTGAATACACGCACGACATCTTTTTGATATGGAAAATTTAATGTCTTGATAATTTTTTGTACGACGATTATCTTTGTTGTATTTTAGTAAGTAGTAGTCTGGTTTGCCAAAGTTGTCATTAAGTGTCACTTGACGTTTAGGTTAACAAGTTATTATTTTGAATAGGTGTAAGTGGTAAACTTTATAAAATTGCAAAGTTTTCTACTCTTTTACTTCTTATAATGGAGTACACCTCAGAAGAGTATGCAGATATAATTTTTATCTACGGATATGCTGATGCAAATGCTCTAGCTGCTTGTCGGAAATATCAACGTAGGTTTCCCACTCGCCGTCAACCTACACCAAGGGTTTTTTCTCGATCGTTTTCAAGACTTCTGCAGTGCGGTATTGGACAAAGTCCTGACGCTGGAACTAATGGTAGAAGACAACATCAACTTGAAGACGAAGAGAGAGTGGTGGATGCAGTGATGGATCAACCTTCTACAAGTACTCGGAGGATTGCCACGCAGTTACAATATTCTTAAAGCTTTGTTTGGACAACTTTACATCGAGAAGCCTTACATCTATATCATCGACAAAATGTTCATTGCCTTCTACCTGGAGATAATGTGCATCGACGAGTCTTTTGTGAATAGATGTTGGAAAATATCATATTCCCTATCTAATGTTCTGGTCTGACGAATCAACATTTACAAGAACTGGTATTTATAATTCTCATAATGAGCACGTCTGGTCATTGGAAAATCCACATGCAACAAGGACGCGCACATTTCAACATAGATTTTCCATTAATTTATGGTGTGGTATTTTTAACGGCTCACTATTCATGGAAGTGCTGCCACAACGTTTAAATGGACCTTCGTACTTAGTGCTCCTAGAAAACCGTGTAGAAAACATTGTAGATGACATTCCACTAGCAACAAGAGGTATAATGTGGTACCAGCATGACGGTGCACTAGTGCATCATAGTCGAAACGTTGTTACATGGCTACATTATAATGAAAGATGGATTGGCAGAACTGGACCAATACATTGGCCTGCAAGATCACCGGACTTAAACCCACTTGACTTCTATCTTTGGGGTGATTTTAAGCGACTGGTCTACAGTCAACAAATAAATACACCAGAACAGCTACAACTGATATTCAAACAACAATGAATCCTCAAGACATTAAATTTTCCATATTAAAAAGATGTCGTTCGTGTATTCAGGCCAATGGAGGCATGTTTGAACATTTATTGTAATAAATAAATTACTATAAGCCTGATAAAGTGTATCATTGCGATTTTCTACCAAACAAAGACTGGTTAAAAATCATGAACTGTGCTCTAAAACACTTACTTGATACTCGTAAAATAAGCGTCGTACAGAAAATTATCAAGAGAGTCATTTTGTTCACGAATGAAAGTAGGATTCAAAAAAAAAATCATTGGCGTACCTGTTTTTTTCTTGAGGGATAACCAATGACATGTGGGTTCGCGCGCCACTGCTGGATTAGCCGATTCAATTGTTATGGTAGAATACGCGCCTTCCATAACAGCCCACACATGCGAAGTTTTAGCAAAATATATGTGCTACTTTTTAAAAAATTGGGAAATTTTATTTTTTGAAATTCAACTTCAACACCCTGTATCTTTTTAATGAAGCATTATAGGAATTTTTTTTTATATTATATTTTAGTTATATAAGCAATATAACATTTTAGGATTAGAAAACTTTCAATTTCATCAAGCATCTGGTATTCTGTGCTGAAATAAAATTAGTGGTAGAATGTGTGGGGGTGGAATATCGGCGACAGAAATTTCGAAAGTTTTTTTTACCAAAACGGCGTAAAAGGGCTCAAAACATATACAAAACATTATTTCTGGACAACTTTTTAGTCTGTAGGTCTGTACGTCTGTTTGCTACTAGGCATAATAAGGTGCTAACGAATTCAGTTATCGTCCTCAAATTTAGTATACAGTTAGCACCTGGCCTACGAACGGGTCGGGTTGCTTCTGGGTGACCTTGGATTTGATATTGGCAATTACTTTCAAGGTCAACTTTATATTTTCCATGAAATTCAAGTAGGGGTTGATCATAAAGAGGTGAAATATGAAATTGTTTTGTAATTAAGCAATCGATATCAAATTTGGTGCACAGGTAGCTGTTCACAACCTGATAGTGAGTAAGATCGCTTTACAAAAAAGTAAAAAAATAGTGGGTCGATTGAGGAAACTGACACTTTACTAGTCAAAATCGATGGGTACAGGATTACGAATATTGTCTTTGTGGTCAAGTCATGCACCCTAAATTCATTTCATAAGAATGTCTTTCTGGGGAGAGTAAATTATCATAGCTAGGTGGAACTTAGGATTCAATTAGCAGCCCTATTTTAGTAAGGGATAACACACTTAATATCTAATACACACACAAAACCTACAGTACATATCAAAGAATAAACATGGGACTTTTACTTCTTACATATTGTGTCTGTTAAATGCCGCCTCCCTTATCTAACCATTCTTTCAAACAACGAGCAAAATCTGTTAGAACTCGCACAACCATATTCTAGGGAATTCAATTTCTTTTAGAGGTTTCTTTTAAGCTCCTCCAGATCTCTAGTCTGCTTCTGAACGCTTCGCCCTTTAAATAACCTTAAAGGAAAAAGTTAGAGACAGAAATTTCAACAGATTTCACGGGACAATGCAAATCACCGTTTCGAGAAATCAGTCGGTTGGGAAATATCTCCTGCAAGATTATCATACCTTGTCTTCGTTTTTTAGTGACATTTTTGTAGAAAAAATTCGCTGGTAACAGGCTGTATATATATATATATATATATATATATATATATATATATATATATATATATATATATATATATATATTTATTTATTTATTTATTTATTTATTTATTTATTTATTTATTCACACCATACATTCACAAGCTTATACATATCAAGTCTATTTACATATCAGCTAAGACATCTAAGTCTATTGACTTGTGTACGCCTTTTACACTTTTACAAGTTACACAATTTATGACGCTCAGAGCCATGCCTCTCTATTGCCGATGAGCAACTTGAAAACAATCACAGCCTCCACACCAATACTTAAACAAAACTAAGATCACACAAAACAGACTACCTTTATTTCTTAAAGCTCAACACTTCTACGACTATAAGCATCAGGTGAAATTCCAAGAAGAACAATACAAAAGTAAGCAGTTTCACGAAGCAAAATACACAGCACATCGATCGCGTGGCCGTATGATACAGACATGGAACATTACATCCCCACTTCCCCTCTGTGCCAAAGCATCTTCTGAAGTTATCGCAAAAATATTTACCACAGCACATTTATCACAGCACCGTTAGGTTTCCCCTCTACACCTCATCCTCAACCGTTCACTCACAGAAACAAAAAGAAAAAAGAACAAGAAAACAAACAACGAACCATTCACTCTTACTCGCGTCCATATACCACCCCACATCCATGTCCTTGTATACCATACCATCACTCCCCAGGCACACTCTCACACTCATATACAGCCACATACAGATCTTTACACACAAGCACTTAGCCATTCACTTACTCGCTTGCTCACTCACACATGCCCAATCATCCATTAACAATCGCCAAGAATGAATCTTTTCTCTGTATTAGGAAATCTTTAGCCTTTTTCTTGAACTTGTAATGTATCAGTCCCTTTAATTCTCCAGGTATTAAGATATAAAACTTTGGGCCGTAGTACCACAAGGATCGCTGAGAAGCATTTTTGACTCTTAGTGGAACTGACAAGACATCATTTACACGAGTCCTCGTTGTATAACCATGTGTCACTCTTGCCTGTTTTGCACTGTGTACATGCATATATTTTAGTGCTTTTAGCACAAATAAGCTTCTCAGGTCCAATATTTTGTTGTCACAGTTGTACAGCAATTTAGTCGGGTATTGGACATCTCTCTTATATATGACCCTCAGTATGAAATTTTGTGTGATCTGCAGGGAGGAAAGAGCACTCTCATAACATACACCCCAGGACAATATGCCATACAAAAATATCGACTCAACCAATGCTCTATATAACACAAGTTGATTTTTTATCGTAAGTACACTCCTCAGTGAGTAGAATTTGCTGATTAAGTTTCTCATCCTTTTGTTAATGTAATCAATATGATCATGCCACTTGAGGTGCTGGTCAACAACAACACCAAGATACCTAATACTTTGTATTCTTTCAATGGGGTTAACACTCCCCACCACACTTAAATCTCCTAAGTCTGCAGGTAATGCCGCGTTGGTAGGAGAAAATGTCATATATTTCGTCTTACTTACATTTAAAGAGAGCAAGTTATCATCCAGAAGTAATTTCATAGTATTTATTCCTCTCTCAGCTTTCTCGATAACTTCAGTCCAACTTTCCCCTTCAAACAGCAATACAGTATCGTCAGCATATGCTATAGTCGAGCACTCTAGGTTTTTGTTCTCTAGTAGGTCATTAATATAGATGGAGAACAGAACTGGCCCCAACACAGAACCCTGTGGCACACCAGCCTCAACAGTCATTGGTTTTCCGACTGTTTTCCCCACTTTCACTGCTTGTGTACGTGTATGCAAGTAGCTCCGGAAGATCTCCAAAACCGTACCTCTCACTCCAATGTCTTCCAGTTTGTTTAACAATTTTGTATGTGGTACGGTATCAAATGCCTTACGTATATCGAGGAATACTGCAACAGTCTTCCTACCCAAGTTAAACCTTTCCAACACTCCTGAAGTCAAAGCCAGCAAGGCATCTTCCGCTGACATGTTTTCCCTAAAACCATATTGATATCTAGAGATTAGGTTATGTTTATTTAAGTAAGATGCCAGTCTATTTTTCAAACATTTTTCGAACACCTTGGCAACACTGCTGACCAGACTAATTGGTCTATAGTTACCAAAATCCCGGGGGTTCCCTGACTTGTGGATGGGAATGACTATACTATCCTTAAATTGGGAAGGTACAATGCCCGTTTCAAAAATGCAGTTAATTAAATGCGCCAGGGGCTTAGATATGTATTTATGGCAGGTTTTTAATATTTCAGCTGTTATACCATCCCTACCTGGAGCGCTATGTAATCTCAACTTACCTATATTTTCAATAATTTCGTTTTCCCCAACGGGCTGTAAGAACAAGCTATCGCGAAATCTGTCCTTCGCATCGCTTCTAATGTATATATATATATATATATATATATATATATATATATATATATATATATATATATATATATATATATATATATATATATATATACAGGCTACCCCACGTAGGAATGAACAACATGGGGATTTTGGAAACCATAAGAGATACAAGGTCGGTCAAATTATAAAACATTTGCGTAATGAGAAGGCCTCCTTTGGCCTTATTTTTTTCTGGAGTTAATCGAAAAGATATCAAAAAAGAAAAAGCAGTTTGTCATCGTCTGGTTTCTGAGAAACCATCATCAACTTAATTTTTTTAAATACGGTCCTGAATTTTTAAAGATCGACTTCAAAGCTTTTTAATTCTATTTTCAACAACATAGACAATTCATTATTTTGTTGAGTTTTGGACTACAGGTTGCTATTATGTTAAAATTATGTTAATATTGCCTTGCTTTACCAATGTTCAACTTGGGGATTTAACGAAGGGCATTCTCCAATGGTAAACATGCTTAGAAATGTTATGTTTTTAAACCATATGAAAATTTAAAGTAATATGGTAATTGAAAAAGTCGAAAGTGAATAACTGACCAAAAATCGTTTCCACAATTTCATCGCCCACTTCCAAACTGAGTGGTTTTATAGCATCCATCTTAAATGTGTCTTTTATGGACTATAATGAATTTGCAGTTAAGAATTCAAAAATTTTCACCGAGCAGATGAAAGGCTTTCAACTAGGTGAGGGATACAGGTGGTCTCTTTAGATGTTGTCTCCTTATTCACAAATATCTCACTATAGCTTGCACTTCATATTATTGACAAATACTGGGAGCTCATCGAACCAAACACAAAAAACACAAATATTCCCAAGGAGAACTTCATTCAAATAATATAATCTCTTTTCAACTCCAATTACTTCCTGTTTAATGGGGTTTACTATCGACAGTCTTTTGAATGTTCACTGGGTAGTCACCTCAGCCCTGTGCTGGCAAATATGGTTATGTCAGGGCTGTTAAATTTTGCAATACCACGTATGTCCTTTGGATTGCCTTTTATCTACCAATACATGGATGGTTTGATTCTTGCTATCCCGATGAATACTGTGAAAGAGGTGTTGCAGATTTTTAATATTTTTGATGATCACATTAAGTTTACAGTTGAGAGAGAGACAGACGAAAGTGTTCCTTTCCTTGATACTAGAGTATGTAGAAGTAACGACAATACCATTAAGCTGGATTGGTACAGCAAGCCTTCCAGTTCCGGAAGATATATAAATTGTGCGTCATATCATGATAAAAAAATGAAACTAAATGTTATATTGGGCATGAAGAGGCGGATTTTGGATATTGCCCACCCCTGTTTCCAACAAAGGGCTTTATGTCGTTTCGCAGATATAATGGTGAAGAATGGCTATGAACGAAGTTACATTATGAACTTACTTTTCAACGCTCCATACGAAAATGCACCTCATCAAGCAGCTACTAGGCCTTCCCCGCCCTTACAGGATGGGATAGACACCTTTGACCCAGGATTAAATGCCAAATATGCGGTATTGCCTTACATCAGTGGACTAACACACAGACTATTGAACCTCTTCAAAGTTTTTACAGGCACTAAAGTGGCTAAATACATTGTTCTGACCAACAAGAACTTTTTCACTAACAATAAGGACAAAATTTCGGCGCATAAGCAACATGATGTGGTCTACAAGTTGGACTGTAAAAATTCTTCTCTATCTTATATAGATCAGACTTCACAGTCTGTTGGTAGGAGGATCAGCCAGCATAGGAGCGACTCCAGACTTAGACCTTAGACCTGATAGATGTGCATTGGCGCATCATGTGTCTACCTTGGGTCATAACATGGATTTTGAAAATGTAAAAATATTAGATAGGGAAAAAAAATTAAAAACGTTCTCTTCTTGAAATGTGTCATATTCTTGAAAATAACACTATGAACTCAAAAGCAGATATTCAAAATTTAAGTAACACATATAGCTATGTAATACTTTTTGATAAGTCTGATGGCGCCTCTGTGTTGACCGGTTCTATAACTTAGAATAAGAAAGCATATTATATATTTCATCAATAAAGTAATAATAGTCTATGATCAGTGATGGTCTCTTGGTTTTGCAGCTGTCAGTTATATCTATGGTCGACATTCTAACGTGAAAAAATGGGGTTAGATGTCCATTTTGTTACAAGCGAATTTTTCAAAGCTATTTTAGTTTTTTAACCTTAATGACACTTTTTTATACTTTTTCATGACTTGCTTTGAATGTTTTGAAAGTGGAAATGTTCGCGCGAAGTTACATGTATTGTAAAGATGTTTCTTGCATTTTTGTTTTTTGCATGTTTTTGTGGCAGATTTTCCCTGTTTTTGATGCTTTGGCCTTGCTTTTGTAATTAGTTACAGTGCTGTAAGTGTTATTTAATGCATAATCTAGATGCTGTGCTGATTTTTATTCATTTTTAGTACTCCTGAAGATGCTCGGGAGCCCGAGCGAAACATATCGGGTTTTTAGTACAGAGTGACTTTCTTTAAAATATAGACCTCGTTTTTTGTCGTAATTGCCCTTAAAAGTATACACACACACACACACACACACACAAATATATATATATATATATATATATATATATATATATATATATATATATATATATATATATATATATATATATATATATATATATATATATATATATATATTGAAACTAATTTCGCATATGGGTTCTAGGACCCTAATTCGCGCTCATTTAAAATGTTTTGAAAATTTCACCATCGTTGCCTCTCTATTAGTAAATTTGCTTAATGAAAATGCACTAAAAACATATGAAATAACGTATTAAATAGACTCATTCTAAGGTAACATTGCTTACCAAATATAATTGAATTTTTTTATTTTTTTTATTTCAACAACACACCACAAGGGCTTACAGCCTAATACTATCGTACCGTGGGTTTTGACAAGGAGGAAAGAGGCAACTTGTTAATTCTGGACTTGAAGATTTGGAGGTTCGGAGGAGAAGGAAAAACATGTGCCGGCAAGGAATTCCACAACTTGGAAGTCCTCGGGACAAAAGAGCGGGCATAACAAGATGTTCTAAGTCTGGTGACCTGGGCAGTAAAAGGGTGCATTCGCTCTGTTCCCCTGGTAGATCTGTTGGGGGCAGCAGGTGGGGAAACTATGGAAGAAAGCTCCTCTGAGCAGTGCCCGTGCAGATATCTATAAAAGAGAGAGAGGTCACCAACGGCACGTCGGTGGGTAAGCGATGGCAGCCTTTGGGTGACGGTAGGGTCACCGATGAGACGTATAGCTCTCTTTTGAATGGAGTCCAGGATAGCGAGTGTAGAAGCGGCAGCGGCACCCCAGATGTGGGACCCGTATTCGAGGTTTGGCCTTATTTGTGAAGTATATAAGGTATAGAGATTAGCTGGTGAAAAGTATTTGCGAGCCCGGAAGAGGAAACCTAATTTCTTAGCAGCCGCTTCTGTAATTGATGTGACATGTTGGTGCCAATTAAGATTTCGATTCACAGAAATGCCAACAAGAGAAAAGGACTCATTACTTTGAATAACTTGGTTGTTTATTGTAATGGGTCTAGGGCTGCTGTATCTCTTATGAGATAGAAAGCAAGACTGAGATTTGGTGGGGTTCAATTGTACAAGATTTCTACTTCCCAAGTCTAATATTTTTTGGAGATCCACGGAGACAGAACCCACCATGAGTCTGCGATCCTCATCTAATTGGGCTAAAGAGACAGGCTTAGAATATTGTATATTTGAATGGAGGTGCTGTCGTCCGCGTAGCTGTGAACTGGGTAAAAAAACTGCATAACTAACGGCAGATTCACTGATTATATACTTCTAATTTAAAAATATACCTAAAAACATCCAGTGCAAATAGGAAGATATAAGTTTTTTGCTCTTATGTTTATTTACTTATGAACGCAAGAAATTTTTATAATGCCAACTTTTATTAATTTCTATTAAATTTTATTAGCTCTTTAAATGCAAAGTTTTAATTCAAAGCTATTTTAATGAAAATCCACTATACGCGCTTACTACGTCCAAACTTTTGTTTCTTACATTATGATAAACTGTTAGTAGACATGACATCCTATAAACTGTTTGTGATTTGATATGATAGAGCTACCTTTTCAATACCCCTCGGGGTTACGTCAACTTCCTCTCTCTGATCCTCTGGAGTAATTTCATCATAACATCAGGTTCCACTTTACTTTGTAAAAGATACGTTATGATAATAAGCAACTGCTTATAATCCTTGCGTCGAATTTGAACGGTCGAAACTCCTTAGAAAATCTTAAGCAATTGTTTTAAGGACAAAGTAAAAAGCTCTTAGAACTTTCTGCACTTGTTTAGCTGGGTTATTTAGTTTTTGAGTAATCCATCTAAGAATATAAAGCAATTGTTGTAAAAATCATATTGACGTATTGGATACTAAAAATCAGTTAAACTGTATATTTTCAGCGTTTTCTAACAAACTTCTGAAAACATCATTGTATTTGTAATCTCAATCGATTATTACTCTAACAGAATTCTCCTTTATTTGCACTCCACACATAAGGTCGTTTATTTCAATAGTTAGCAAGATTTTTAGAGTTGCTCGTTTTTAAACGAATGGGCATGGGCACAATGAAAACCGAAATGTACCTAAAAACGCAAGATTACATAGCACAATGAAAACCGAAATTTAGCTAAAAACACCAGAAGTAACATTACACAGATTCCTGGAGCTGCTCAAATTGATGAATAGAGAATCTGTCAGAATCATTCTAGAGCTATTTAACAACATACATAAAACTGGAATATTACCAGAAGATTGGCTCCATTCTACGTTCGTTCTAATTCCAAAGAAATATAACGCAAAAGAATGCAGCGGACATCATACTATAGCCCTGATAAGTCACACGCTAAAGCTTTTTTGAGTATAATATACAACAGTTTTGAAGAAAATAGATGAGGGCATTGGTGATACTCAAATGGGATTTAGAAAAGCGATGAGTACACGATTAGCTTTGTTTGAAATGAACGTCTTGTCCCAGAGATGTATTGATATGAATCGGGAAGTGTATACATGCTTTGCTGATTTTGAGAAGGCATTCGACAAGGTACAGCATGACCGCTTAAGACAAATTCTACTGAGTAATAATATAGATAGTAGGGATATAAGAATTATCTCTAAATGGTATTGGAGTAAATTAGCGAAACTGAAAGTTAAAAACAACACCAGAAATTAAAATATGTCGGGAGTGCATCGGGGTTGTGTGTTCTGTCCTCTTCCGTTCAATAAGTATAGCGAAACCATTTGTGAAAAAGCAGAAATCTCCGAAGGGCTGGTGATAAATGGAGAAACTCTTAATAATATTAGATATGCAGATGACACCGTCGTATTAGCAGGCACAACAGAACAACTACAATATGTAGTACAAAGACTTAATATTGAACGCAATAATAGAGGCTTGTAAGTGAATCTCAAGAAAACCAACCTCATAGTAATAACAAGGAACCAGAACATTACAGCTAATCTTGTTATCGACGATACACGAATTGATAAAATATCATCCTATAAATATTGGGTGCACGGATCACAGACAATACCGATCAAACGAATGAGATCAAAAGCCGTATGGAAATTGCCAGAACAGTATTCAGCAAAATGAGAAAGATATTCTGCAACTGGGACATCAGCATTAGTCTGCGCATCCATATGGTGAGATGCTACGTTTGTCTACTCTCCTTTTTGGAGTGTAAGCTTGGACATTGAATAGCAGAAAAATCAAAATAAAAGCTTTTGAAATGTGGTGCTACCGGCGATTTTTCAAAATCACGTGGGTGGATCGTGTGGTGAATGCAAGCATACTGTAAAGACTAAACAAACAACAAGAACTACTTAAAACTATCAAAAAGAGAAAGCTGGAGTACTTGGGTTTTATCATGAGAGAAGTGAAGTATGGATTATTCAGAAATATCATGCAGGGAAAAATCGAAGGTAAAAGCAGCGTAGGTAGAAGAAAAACGCAATGGTTTCGCAATCTACGCGAATGTTGCGGGTGTAGCTCAATTGAACTTTTTAGGCGCGAGATAAGTAGTCCCATAACAACGAGCCATTGTTGAAACAATGTAGCAACCCAAGTATACATAACCAGAGTCAGCGGATAAGCAAGCACCTTGGGAAACTACGGCGTGAAGTTTGCATAATCAGAACCTTATTCGCTAGTTTCACTTCTAGAACACAATAAAGCAATTTTAATAAACAACAAAAAAGGCCATATCACATTTAAGAAACATGTTAAGAAAATTATAGGCAACACATTATTATAAAACATCCCAGTCAGCAATAATAAGTGTACTAACTAGAAATACGCCACACATTAAATGTCAAGTCATAAATTAAAAACAAAATACGTCTTTTCAGCTTCACTCAATACATTCTCAACTACAGTACAAGTTGACGAACAACCCTGGTATTTTTAAACAGCAGGTAGACCCGACTTACTAAGATAACCACGGAGGAAATTAATGTCCACACCTAAGCGTAACTGAGACGACTTCAATACGAAACAACAATTATGTATGACCAGTAGACTCAATACTGTATTGTATCTTCACAGACAGTTACACTATACACTCACAGCCGTTGAAAACCTCCTTTGGCTTAATATTTTGCTATATAACCGAAATGTTTAACTATAACCGGAGCGCCGCCGTGGCCGTGTTGGAAAGTGGACTGAAACTTCTCAATTCGGACGCGGGGAACGACGGTTCGAGACCGAACGATGATTTTTCAAATCACTTCTGTCGTTGAGATCGAGCTTAAGGTGGAGGGTAGTTTAGTTTAGATGAGAAAAAGGGTCGGCATTGTCCTAATTGCCAGTAAGCATCTTACCTTTTAACTATAACCGGAAGTAATAAATACTGCACATACATGACATAAATTAGTCACATGACGATTGTAACAAAATAAGGCACTATTATACCGAATAATATAATGAATGTCTAACGATTACCGATTATATATCAAAACTTTATAGTAACCCTTAATCGAAGATAAGTAGCATATTTTATCTGCTATTTTCTAACATAGTAGTAATATAGATATCAATAATAATAGAAAAAGACGTGTAATTATAAATGGATTAGGATCGATTTTCAAATCGATCACAAATAACAAAGGTGCACATATCTATTCGGCATTAGAAATATTGACTCACGATCAAAACAAGATCCATGAACTAATAAGTTCACAAACGTGCTTAATGATAGGGGCAATTTCAGAATTTAATCAAACCATAGAAAATCTACATCATAATCAAAGAACAAAATTGACAAGAATAAAGGAATTAGAATACACGGTTGATAATCTACAAAGCGAACAGCTAACCCACTACCATAGAACAAAACACTTGGAATTGTTAACATAAATAGGCTACTTGTTAAATAACGTACAAGAATTGATTTCACAACAGAAAATGACATTACATTTTCAAAATTAGGAATATTCCACACATCTATAATACAACCCAAATTTATAATAAAGGAACTTGCTAAAATACAAAATTATATAACAAATTCGAGACTAATAACAAAGAACGATTTAAACCTATATGAAAACATACTTAAACTAAAAACAGTACAAGTTGACTTTAAAATTATTTTTCTATTATAAAAAGCACTAGTAGATGAGTCAGAATATGCATATTACCAGTTGTACACCCTAACAATACCCAAAAATCCTTACACATTTACAATGATGATTCTAAGAACAAAATACCTCATCTTTAGTTGCAAACAATATGCTTACCGAAACGAAGATGTCAAAATTTAAAGAACCAACTATGTTTTTGCGAAAATGATAATCCAAGCACACTCAGCGATCAATATCCATGCGAAATAAAACTAATCAACTTTCAGAAGCCTATAGATAATCGTAAACAGGAAACAGTCAAAATTTGGAGCCAGTATAGATATATATATATATATATATATATATATATATATATATATATATATATATATATATATATATATATATATATATATATATATATATATGATACTAGCACCGGAAGAAACGAAAATCAAAATAATTTGCGAGGAACAAGAAGAAACCAACATTATTAAGGGAACCAAACTGATAACCCTTAAACTAAATTGTAATCTACAAACAGGGAACGTAATTTACAAAACTACCCAAACAACATTTGAAACTTAACAAATATTTAGTCTACCAAAATTAGAAGGCACGGCAAAAGAAGAACCCAAAATTTCCAAAGAACTACCAGAACTAAAATTAGACAACGTCCAGCTACACGATATTAACCACATTTAGAACCAATTCCAATCAATTAAAAGGGATATACCAAGCCGGATCAATATACCAATCAATTACCTGAGTATATGGAGCATCCTGCTACATGTAGCGGTAGTAATAGCCACCATAGCTGCCATAACGAAACAAACAATGAAAAAATTGAAAAAGACCAAGGAAGAAACTCCAAAAAATATCGAGACCGGACTTCCCGTGAATATCCGTAACGAACCCTAGCTTCGTTCTTCAAAGGGGGGAGGAGATAACTGGACCCATAACAACGAGCCATTATTGAAATAATGTAGCAACCCAAGTATACAGACACCAGAGTCAGCGGAGCAGGACGTACCTTGGGAAACTACGCTGTGTAGTGTGCGAAGCTGAGTCAGCAGAGTGTGTCATTTAAGATGGAAACACCCAAATTTTGTATTTATAATTCAATGAGCAAAAATGCTGCGAAAGTTGTTCTCTATGTCACCTGACCGTAACTTACAGATGCAATGTTTCTATGTCAAAAAATGGGGAAAAGGGTTAGGACCATTTTTCGAAAGAAAATGTTTACGCTACTGCATGCGGCATCCTTTAAAATTGGTGTCTACCAAACTCCATCGAAAAAGAAGATTATGAACCATTTCAGGGAAGTTTATTTGTGTGACCACTCTAATACGGAAACACCCCTGCAACTTTTGTATTCATAAAGCCATTTTTTGTAACGAGATCTCACAAGATAGAAAATCAAGTAGTCTATAGATCCTGTGACAATTGTTTCCTATGACATTCGTTCACGGCCTGCTTAAGCTATTTTCGTTTGTCAAAAACTATAAAAAAGGTTCTCTGAAAATATTAATAATTCTGCTTTTTTGATAAAATTTGGTGTATGTCCATTTTGACGGATTCCAAATGCAGTGGCTTACTTATTTTTTCCCTAAACTGGCCTTTACCGTTTTACCATTTTCGACATAGAAAAACTCAAATAGTAGGCCTTGATCAGGTGACATAGAGAAGAATTTTGGCAGCATTAGAAAGTTTTTCATCTTATATCTTAGCTTCTGTTCATTAAAATCGAACAATAAATACAAAAGTGTTTCCATCTTAAATGAGCCACACTGTATTTACAGTTATGGAATAAAATTCACAATTCAAAGAGAAATGATTTTTATGAAAAACGCTCGGATACGTCAACTAACTTGTATTGTTTTACACATAGCAGTATTAGTATGTAATTTTCACCCCTCACCATTTTACCCCCACCCCTTGATTTTCAAATAGCAATCGCATCATTTTTCGACGGAAATCCAAGGAGAATATTTTTCTCTGTTTGAGGGTGTCAAAAATTTGTGTCCAAAAGTAATACACCGCTACGCAGGCTGGAAATTTAATGACTAACAATAAAACATAAGCCGTTTATTCTGAAATTCACAATTATTCAAAAAGAAACATTTTTCCTTCTTAAATTGAGCATGTCCTGAACATTTAAATGCTCAAAGTGTTCCACATTTTCTCGCTGACAGCGAAATTGGTATTTCCTTTAAATCATTCAAATCCAAAGGTTGCGTTTTGTACACTTTGTTTTCAGATGTCCCCTTACAAGAAAAAGTTCAGAGGTGTAAGACCTGGTAATCTCGCAGGCCATTCTATGAAATCTCTTCTGCCTATCCATTTTTTTTTTTTGGAAAGGTTTCGTTTAAATATTCCCTTACAGGAAGGGCATAGTGGGGTGATGCACCGACTTGTTGCAACCATATCCTTACATTTGGACGACTCCAAGTGCATTAAGAAATAAGTCTACTAAGGCTGGAATGACTTGGTCCCTTAGCATTTTTAAGTATCTTTCTCCGTTAACATTGTTAATGAAAATAAGTCCAATCACATGATCCTTAACGATACCAGCCCAAACGTTGACTTTATCAGGACGTCGGATGTGGGTTTCACGCATCCAATGGGAGTCGTCCTAGGCCCCCATTTACCTCGCCATTTAAAACAAATGTTGCTTCGTCACATCGTATTAAAAATAATTAAATTACACCAAGTATTTTAAAAGTAATTAAAAAAAAGATTTTCTAGGGGTCATTTAAGGGCCTGCATCTGCAAAAAAAATATAGTAACTTGTCGTGCTATTTTTATGTGTTCTATTCAAATCTGAAAGAGTGCCCACATATTCTGGGACACCTATATATATATATATATATATATATATATATATATATATATATATATATATATATATATATATTCTCGAACATAAAAAAAGTTTTATTAAAAAATTATACATACGTCTGAGGCCGATAGACGTTATCATCTAAAGTCATCTCTACATACACACACCACACACATATCTAAATCCTATGATGCTTCAACTTTAACGCTTTCCCTTATTTTTGATCCGCCTAATTAACTGATTAATATTCTATGGTTGCTTTACTTATCCATAACGTATTCTAAATTTAGAGTTAATGAAGTTTTTGTAACGATCTTGTTCACATTAAGTACGTACTCGCAAAATTAGCCATATAGCCCGTTTAACGATTTTGGAAGTGTAATCAACTAAAAATAGGTCATAATTTCCTGTATCATCTCTGTATCCGATGATTGAGTAAAGTCTGTAATGCTGGCAGTGAGTTGGTTTAATGACAAAACTGCGATGTCCCTTTCGCCAGAATTCTGTATGAATTTAGAACGTGCCTTTATGACATTCAGAGGCTGACTGAAACCGTTATAGGGAAGCTTTTTATGCTCCTGGTTTACAGATTTGGTGTTCATTCTGCATGCTGTCTGATAAGCTCACTAAATGTATCGTTTCGCCAGCTAATTGGACACGCTTTTACGATGGAGTTAATGCCTAAATAAACATCTCGACTAGATTAGTCAGCCGGCTATATTGATACACTCGGTTCTTTTCATTCATAATTGTTTACAATAGCCAGCAATACATTATTTATATCTAAACAATTTAGTTTTCATTATTTTTTCGTAGCAGTAGCGGCTCGTGCCTTAATGCATTGGGGGTGCGCAAGAAAAAAAGTTCGGGACGCAGCAAGTGCGTTATGGTAGTAAAGTTGTATTAAATGCTTCAAATTTGAATAACTCAATTTTGTACGAACTTAGAAAGTTTAATTTTGGTATATCGTAGGGTATTACTCGGGGAAACATATCCACCAAATTTCATTAAAATAACTTTGTAATTTTCGTAAAAAAAATTTTTTCAGAAGAAAACTCAAAATTTTAATAACTCAATTTTCTAAAAATGTTGAAAATTAAATTTTAGTGTGTCGTAAGGTCTTTTACAAGGCAACATATCCACCAAATTTCTTAAAAAAATACCTTTGTAATTTTCGGAGAAAAAGTTTTTTTAAACAAAACTGAAAATTTTCCTGGAAAACGTTATCCGATTTTCCTGACTAACGAACTGGTCGAAGCCATTAATATAATAAAGGCATTTGCCGAGTTTCATCGAAATTAGTTGCTTATTTTTTGAGTTATCGGTTGGATACATATATATATATATATATATATATATATATATATATATATATATATATATATATATATATATATATATATATATATATATATATATATACATACATATAAAAATTGAAACTGACCACACGGATATGGGTTCTAGGAGTCTTAGTTCGCGCTCATTTGAAAAAAATTTTGCAAAGTCTCTCCATCGATACCTCTTTATTAGTGAGGTTTTTAAATAAAAATTCACTAAAAATAAAGGGCTCAGCTATTTTTCCCCTAAAATGTATTATAAAGAAACCTACTTACTAAACATAATAATTATTAACTACCTACCGAGTTTTCCTCTAGTTAGTTATATGTTGTAGTAATTAAAAAGTTAGCCTTGAAATTTAAAATATCCACTGAATTAATCACAGTATCACAATTATTTTGTCCACTTATTAAGCAACCCGAAGTAGTAACCATCATAATAATGATAATTGTCTTGTTAGAACATATAAACAACAACGAAATGATCTAATTAAAAATCAATCCACACGCTGTGCCAGAAGTCCACTACAAACTGGAAGTGTGTAATTTTATAACGCACAACAGATTGCTTATTCGGTCGTTTTTGACGAAGATCATCAACATTCGGCGATCAATTCGCACTGAAGTATCGCATTGCCTGAGAGCGCCGAAAAATACACACCGCCGGTCGCCTGCTTTATATGGTTATGGATGTATATAACGTCTGCAACTGAAACTTAAAACTATACTTATTCTGATTATGTATTCTGTATTATGGCTGCCGACTCTCTGCGGTCCTCGATATACTAATTTTGTTTGTTGAATGCAGGAGGTAAAAAAGTAAATAAAAATTTATTAAAATATAGCATAGCAACAATATTATATTTTCCCCGGCAGGCGGCAGTGCGCGCGCACGGGCGCACTTATTGAGGAGCCGCCGCTGTCTCGTAGATAACCATACCTTTGATTTCTGTTACTGAGTTGTTACTGATGCTGTAAATGAAAGAGTCGTAGGGCGATATTCCAAAAATTTATTGCGCTTAACTATGTTTTTATGATTTAGTGGTTTTTGGGCTGATTTTGTTTCTATAGAATAAGATTTTTGTTTCAGCAGTTATTGTTTTTCATTTGGCAGCAGCTTAAGTTATATTGTTTGTGATTTAAACGTGCTATATTTTTGTATTTAACAAAATATATTTGGAAAATCGTTCTCCTCCGCCAATAAGCTGATAAACAAAGAAACCATATAGAGTCTGCGCCTAAAGTTAGAAATAAAGTGAGTAAAAGCGAAATCATTTTTTTTCGGAATAATTTTTCGAACACTTCGATTTTATTTGAAAAAAAGACAGTTTTGCATTACAGTTGATTTTCTATCGGCATTAAGCCTCTTTTCAAAAGTGCTAGTAGTTTTACTAGTAACTATAGATCCTGTTGAGAGTAAAATCAAAAACTATAAAATAATAAGTCGAATAAACTCCTTATCTGTTGAAAAGCAATGTACTCTCTGGTCTTCAGTATAGCTTTAGGGAAGGAAGGTCACCCCATGATGATATAGCTATATATGTTTACGGATCAGCTGATAGGTCTGAACTGGTAGTCTTTGTAGATATATGTAGAGCATTTAATGCTGTTGGTCATGGGGTTCTTTGTCGCTCAAAAGTTAACTCGTACACGAACTCACTGATGACGACTGTTACCAGAGACCACAGTTTTGTAAAACTGGATAAATTTGTGCCAAACACATTTGACCGGCAAATACTTTTTGCGGATGAGGCTACATTTTGTATCTAGTGAACCGTCAAAATTGCAGGTATAAATAATAATAAACGTAGTATTAGCCAACTTGGCAAGCATTTTATATTTTACAAAAGAAGTTTTGAATTACTAATAAAATGTAAAGCAAAACAAAAATCCCATAATGCACTATAAATTATTAGACTAACGTAATATAGACAATATTTATGAGAAAGAAAAACTTAAAAAAAAACAAATACGCATACATACGGGTTGGCGCATTTCTGCGGTAAAGCTTATTTGTTTATTATTCACAATACAACAAAAAATGTAATTAAAAAAATTATATAGAATTACAAGCTACACGTTCTAAAATTATCTGTGATTGTACGGGATGTCCCATATTTGCAGGACAATTTTTAAATAGAACACCGTGTATATTTCTTAATTTTTGGCCCCTTTTTTAATTTTGAGTCTAATTTGTAGAAGTATATTTTTAGCTACAGTGCTTTGTTTTAAAGATATTTTAAATTTTATAAGTAAAAATTAAATTCACCTGCAGCTTGTAAATGTCGTTATTTTACCGATTATTAAACGTAAAGACTCCAATTTAGCATTATCTTCGTTCATAGATGATATCACATTTGTGTAATATAAACAGCAACTGAACCCGGATATGCGTTCTAGGGGTCCTAGTTCGCGCTCATTTGAAAAAAAAATGTTCAAGATTTAAAAGTCGGGATCTTCCCGTTAGTAATTTTTTTTTCTACGAAAATTCACTAAGAAACCCAAAATTTATATAACTAAGATAGATAATCAGTGACATGGCATGAAACAGATTTTGGGAACTGTCACTTGCTTCCAAGTAAGCTATAAACAACAGCATTTTTTCGCTGTTTATTAAAATAGGCCTACAACATTATATTTTTGACAAGCTTGCAAAATGGAAAATTAACTTCTTGGCGAATGTACAGGTGTCCTATTTAAAAAAAAAACATTGGCAAATATTTCAAAAACAGTAATATTTGGAAACAAACTAACTACTCATTGATTGTTGTTGCCCTTACTTGGTGAAACTTGTCCATACTGCATACAGACTTGGAGAATACTTCTCTGGCTTCACTGTTGGTTTTTAGTGGTGAAGGACGTAGCCAGCGCGTGAGCTAACTGGAGCAAGTGGCCCTTCGAATTCTGGAAGTTCTAGGATGTTCTTCAATGCTTCTGTGACTATAGTTTCGCTGCTTGACAGAAAATGCTGTCAATTATTATTACAAAGTTGTTTTAATGTAAAGGGTATGTTGCCCTGGGAGAGACCTTACTACGTATCAAAATTCAACTTTCTAAGTTTATAAAAAATTGACTTATTCAAATTTTGATTTTTCTTTCGGAATTTTTTTTCCAAGAATTACAAAGGTATTTAAATGAATTTTGGTGTATATGTTGCCTTAGGAAAGACCTTACTACATACCAAAATTAAAATTTCTAAGTTTATAGAAAATTGAGTTTTTCAAAATTGAAGCATTTAATAACAATTCACCACCATAACGCACTTGCTGCGTCCCGAATTTTTTACGTAGGTTCGAGTTTGATGAAAAAAGTATACCACCCTATTTAAAATTGCAAAATTAACCCCGCCACTCAAAGTAGAGGGGGCTACGGGTAAATTTAAGAAAAACCTATTTAAATATGACCACTCGTCTCTCTATTACTTCATTAAAATTTTACAAATTTCACAAAAATTAGAGATATCCCCCTGTAATACCTTAAAAGTCATCCTCTATAGTAAACATTAACCCGCAAAAAGTGGATATTATTATAAATCAAATACACAATATTAGTTCTAAACGTCAACAGATAAACCTGCGCAAATTATCAGCCACTTTAGAATCGAGCACGTTTTGTAATAGCTTTAAATTTTAAATATCTCTACTGTATCTGTCAGTCAACGGTATTGAGAGGCACGTTTTTAAATCACCACCCGGGTGTGTAATTTTTCATTCCATACAGGAGCCGATGCTCGTGAAAGTAGATAAATAACGATATTAACTGTTTTCCGCTTTAGAAATCCCATTTTAGGTCTATTTATTTGTCGACATAATTGCATTCGCTGCTAATTAACTTGAAAAACAAACATGCCAAGCTTCAATGGTGATAGAGTCACTGGCATTTATTTTGAAGACTTTTTAAACCAACATGAAAAAACGTGTCTATTTTTTACAGACCAAAAATATGAAGAGATCCATCGTTTAAGAAAATTATAAATAGAAACAGTAAAGTCGTGACGCAGCAAGTATTGCATGGTAGCGAGTTTTCATAGAAAATATTTCAAATGTATATAACTTCAGTTCAAAAACTGTTACGCCTTAAATTTAGTGAATAGTAAAACTGATAAATGCAAGGAGCATGTCGTGTAGCAAAGTTAATCAAAATAACTTCGTTATATTTTAATTACAATTTTCTTTTAAGAAACAAATGTTTTTTTATAAAAAAATAGCTTCATTGGACTGACTAATACACTTCTCCATCCTATTTACCAAAACAATACACTTACCTAAGTTTGATCAAAAACCGTTAATTATTTTTCTTTCATCTATTTAGTGAGGTTGCTATGACAAAATTTTCGGTTTTTGTGGATCTGTTTGCAAATATTTCACATCTTCTTGAGACGGCTTTATTACATTGGCCAAAAATTATATCTCGTAATTGTTTGAGTGACATTAATTTAGGATCTGCCCTACAGTTGTATTGTAATCATCATCATGGCCAATTAAAGTGGGATCAAACGGCCACTATTGTAACAGAAATACAGAAAATTGCTATTGTTTCGAAAAGTAACGTTTTTTTATAAATAAACAAACTCATGCAAAATTTTCCCGGTTTTTTATACGGAATAAGTTTAGAGAATCAAAATAGAGGCCGCGTTACCACTCAGGGAAGAGCCGTCCATCAAAGTTCGATGGTGAAGCAGGGATCTCGCCGCACTACGCGAGCGGACTCGGACGGCCTTAAACCGAGCCGTACGAGAATCGGGTGAGGCGGCCAGGGACGAGTTTAGAACTGTCAGAAGGGAGTTTAAGAAGGAATTACAACGGAGTAAACGAGCTTGTTGGAGCGCGTACTGCGGGGAAGTTAACTCCCTGCCGGACGCAGCCAGGCTGCTAAGGGTACTCAAACAGGAGTCAGGTAGTACTGTAGGATCCTCAAGGAAAAGGGACTGGAGCTGGACCAAGACCGGCGAGGAAACCTTGCGACATCTCGCCGAAGTTCACCTTGCGGGCGGTGGAGCCGTCACGGGGGCTGGCGAGCTGGGCCGGTGGACGGTCCCGAATGCGGACTGGCAGCTAGGGGAGGGGGTGGTCACAGATGGCTCTATAACCTGGGCGGTGAACGAGTTAGCTGCATTCAAGTCCGCAGGCTGTGATGGGATCTTTCCGGCCCTGCTCCACAGGTGCCTGGATATACTGCTTCCCAACATAGGGGAGGTCTTCCGGGCCAGCCTGGCGACGGGCTATGTCCCAAAGGCCTTGGCGCCGGATTAGGGGGGTCTTCGTTCCCAAATCAGGAAGAGAGGACTACACGCTGGCCAAGGCGTACAGGCTAATCAGCCTCACATCCTTCCTGCTTAAGTCATTGGAAAATATATTAGATAGGTTTATGTTGGGAGGGATCCTCAGGATCACCCCTTCCATAAAAGTCAGCACGCGTACCAGCGGGGTAAATCGTTGGAGACGGCGCTCCACGCTGTGACGCGAAAGGTGGTAAGGGCCCTACACTACGGGGAGAGCACATTAGCTGTGTTCTTCGATTTGGAGGGGGCCTTTGATAGGGCAAAGACGGATACGGTCTGTGCCGCCCTACAGGATGGGGGATCGCCGAGGTCCCTAATAAGCTAGGTGGCGAGCATGCTGGAGGACAGGAGAGTCTCGCTGACCTTGGGGGGCTGGGGGCTGAACGTTGGGGTGACGGGCGGCTGTCCTCAGGGCTGCTGCCTTTCGCCTCATCTATGGTATCTGGTCATGGAGGGCCTCTGGAGCGGCTCTCCGAGAATGGCTTCTACGCCCAGGCGTACGCTGATGATGGGCTGGTCTTAGCCACCGGCAAATTTCTCGGTCACGTCTGTGACTGCCTGTACCATAATTGAAAGGTGATGCGGTGAGCTGGGACTCTCCGTAAACCCGGCGAAGACGGAGATGATCCTATTTACCAAGAAGAGGAATATAGAGAGGTTCAGGGCGCCCGTGATGTTTGGAAAATCTTTAGCTTTAGTGCGGGAGGTCAAATATCTGGGTGTGGTCCTGGACTCCAAACTAACATGGGGGTCGCAAATAAAACGAGTAGTGAGGAAGGGAGTAGCGAACCTCTGGCAGCTGCGTCGAGTGATAGGGAGGACCTTGGATCCTTCATTGGATTTACAATGCGATCGTCAGGCCGAGTATCCTCTATGGGCGTTGGTCTGGTGGTGTGGTGTGAACCAACCTACTACCAGGAAGCCGGCCAAACTCCAAAGGCTATCACAGGCGCTATGAGGACGACACCCTCAGCCCCGCTAGAGGTCTTGCTGATGCTGCCACCGCTTCCCATCTGTATCAGAAGGGAGGCTATGGCGTCGCATCTTAGAATGCGGGACTCTGGAAACTGGTGCGGAGAGGGAGCAGTAATGGGGCATGCAAGAGTCGCCAAAAATCCGATTTCCGCCATCAAGGTACGGATTGCAGAGAACGATATTAGGTTGACTAGGCCATATACCCTCAGGATCCCCAGTAAGGATCAGTGGAGCGAAAATGAGGTTGCATTCCAGGCCGCAAGCCTGTTCTGTAGTATATTATGATTCTAACATCCAATCAAACAAATAATAAAGTGGTTCTGCACAACAGATTCAGGTTCTTAATCAATGCATGTAGGTAGTGTATTACCAAAACGAAACAAAATTATTTCAAGAAGACATATACCTACCTCAAACTAATATAAGTATAATACCTAGGGTACCTAGGTACTTATGGTTCTCTTTACTGTTAGCTTTTACTTTTTATGGAACATTTGAAGTAAATGAAGCTACATAATATCATAAAGGAGTTTAAATTACATATATAATTAGATGTACAGTGTAAGTTATTAAAATTGTCATTTCAAAATTTTGTATTGTTTATATTTATTTCATTTTCAAAAAGTATGGATACAGTAATACTAAATAAGTATTCAAGAGAGTTAAGGTGCAGCAAGTGCGTTATGGTAGCTAATTTTTGTAAAAATATTTCAAATTGTGATAAATCAATTTCCCATTAAACTAGAAGTTTCAGTTTTGATGCATAGTAAAACTTATACGAAGGCAGCGTTGGTAATAGATTTGAAAAATAACTACAAATATCTTTTAAAAAACCTTTTTTTTGTTATTTTGTTTGCAGATTGAGTTGACTAAAATGGATCATTCAAGCGATTAATAAGGAAAAATACCTGCCACGTTTACAATTTGGCAGGTACATTCCTTTTGTAAATAAAAATTAAATTTTCGGTTAATTTGTAGTTTAGCCGACGGGGGACTTTTAGAAGAAAAATCAGAATCATGCTTAGAACCGTTTCTGGATGCACTAACCACAAGAAACCTTTCTTGCAAACGAACCCCAAAAAAGTTACAGGACCAGGAGTGAATAGGGGTGCTAGGCAGGAAAAAGGCACAAAAGAAATGTGAGCGGAAATTTCAAAAAGAAAAGCTTAGTTGGACCTCTATAAGCTACCTTTGCCCATTTTGCAGCTACACTTCCTTAAAATCCTGTTTACTTCGCCCAGAATTTTTACGCACCGCAGGTCCCGCAACTTTCTTGGGGGTTGTTCTGAAGATATTTTTCTTGTTTATATTATTCTTGTTTATGCATTGAGCGTGGCTGTAGGCATGTAGAAGGGAGAGGCGAACCGCTGTTACGAAGCCGTGAACCAAGATTTTTAGTTTATATTTAAATTGTTAACTCATTTCATTTCTATTTTCCGATTAAGCTATAATCTTCAATCTTGAGCCGTAGTAAAACCTATGTAGAAAACCTTTTTTGTTGTTTTGTTTACAAAAAATAGTTCTATTGGGTTGACTAAAACAGAACCATTCAACCAATTAATAAGGAAAAATACCTGTCATATTGATCATTTGGCAGGTACATTCCCCTTGTAAATAATATTTTTTTCTAGAAAGCTTTTGTAACTTTAATCAAATTTGTAACACATTTTTTTAAAGCGACTTGCAGTATTTACCTATATGTATCAAATTTTAATTTTCTAGCTCCATAGAAAATAGAAGTTTCTTCACGTAATCACTTACTGGGAACTCTAAAGCCAATCTCCGAGATCCATTTAAATTTAAAGAAATAGTTTTAATAATATATCTTACTAATAGTGTACAATTCTTATGAAAATTCACTACTCTAATGCACTTGTTGCGTTCCAAACTTTTTATTCTCTTCTTAATATGTAAAAGTCGCGATTTGAAATTCCCTCTTTCCTCTCTTCAGGCAATAAATCGATTAACGGACAAACATACATCCTGTAGTAAAAGTTTGGACGTAGCAAGTGAGTTATGGTAGTGAATTTTCATAACCAATTTCTTGAGACTTTAATAACAAATTTTCTATTAAATTATTATCAAAAAGAACAAAGTTAAAAGTTTATTGTTGGGAAATTTTCAAACTTTTTCAAACAATAAATTCATTTTAATTAAATATGGTCAATGGTTTACACTATTTTATTCTATTTACCAAATCTGATGTCTTATTAAAACAACATAGTCAAAGACATTTTTATGAAAATTCGCTACCCTAACGCATTGGCTGCGTCCGGACTTTTTATTAATATAAGCAAATATTATATAATGAGAATACGGGGCACACCTATGCTTTGGCATTGGTGATATTTGTGACAAGTACACTAGCGCCACCTCGCGTAAAGTACTGACAACTGAGCGGGTAATTTGAATTGTATATTTACCTGCATATTCTTAATTTAGACAACTGGTTTATTATAGATGAATATAAAAACTTGTACATGACAAAACAGTGAAAATTTTCTGATTATATAGTTATAAATAGAATTTGCATCAACAATCAGCTTGAAACCTAAATGAATTCAGCATGAATAATTCTACAAATTTCTCTTACCCATAATCTTATTTTATCATAATTTAATCTACTACCTTGAAACCGTCGTTAGACCACTATTTCAAGGGTATCTATAGGAATATACTGAGACCTGTTTCTGATAAATGGTAGCACAGTACTGAATTTGCCATATCTCTATATGAAAACTGTCTTATTAATCTAATATTTTAAAATATGTAACTGATAAACTTACATAATTAAGAAATTATACAGATGAAAGGTGAGACTAACTCTTACTTCTGTGAATAAATCTATTATAGGTCTGAATCTGCTATTTCTAATTGTCTCTTTAAAAAGTTGTCTTGGGAAGATAATTAAAAATGTGTAAATTTATGCCATACTGAAATAAAAAAGGACACAGAAGAAGATATAACAAACAGTTTTCTTATATCATTTATTATTAATGCAAAACTTTTTTTGCCTTCATATTTCTTTGTTTTTTTTTTGATGCACTGGAAGACAAGTTATGTTTGAAGACTTTCAACCACCCGTTTGCGAAGTTTATCTATAAATTAGTACATGATGGTAAATATTAAAAATAAATTATCTTCTGCGAACTGTACATATTAGCATAAAAGTACTTCTGAATTTGTCTTCTGCTTCAACAAATTATTTCTTTTGGAAGTGGCATTGAAATGTAAAATGCACCTTGTGTCTTCATACTATATCCAAATGAGTTCTTTTTGATAACAGTACCCTTTTCTTGCATCTATAATACAAAATTATCGTCAATCCATGTTCTTGTTTAATATTAATTATTAGGCAAATTTGTAAAAAAATTCGCTGCAAACGCAAAAAATCATATTCACGTTTCGCCATCCTTTGGAAACCTATGAAATGTCTTTGATAGATTTAGCACGTTATAATTCAAATAATTGTAGGTTGCACACACCCAACCACCAACATTTATTGTAAAAAATACAGCTCAAACTTAATTATACACAGTTAAACACCAGCAATTGCTAGTGTTACACGTTCTCAAACGACGTAACATCAGTACTATCCGCTAAGGGCGCTGATATTCTTGAAACACGAAATCAGCCGAGTGTCCTGTATTGACATTATAAAGTATTTGATATAAGTCATTGATTATTTGGTAACAAAGGTGCCATGGATAATCAAAGGCACTGTGTTCGATCCCAGGGTACTCCCTTTACTTTTTCAGTAAATACTGTACAATTAAAATCAACATTTATAAGCTAAATGTATGCATATTCCGCCCCTCGGAGAGGGCGTAAAACCGTCGATCCCGTGTTCATGCGATGTTGGGCACGTTAAAGATCC